>JAGSMP010001242.1:0-196220 GCA_029286625.1 Parnassius orleans | reverse complement strand
GTTTTGACGCGCAGAAAGCATTCGGAACCCATCTTGCTCAGACTTCAGTCATGCCAAGGTGTTGATGTAGGATGTTTAAAATTATTGTTTCTGATACTCCAACCAATGTGTGCTGCTTTTTTCTTTAGCCGGGCATCTTCCGATACAAGTCAACTTTTTCGATTATTTCTGACGTGGTAGCCTCAATCGGCCATCCAGGTCGGGGGTCGTCTTCAATGAAGTCCCTCCCTTGTTTAAAAAGGGCGTGCCATTTATAAATCACGGTTTTCCCAGGGGCGGAGTCCCCATAAACAGCTGACATCTCTTGAAAAATGGTTTGAGGTGTCTTTCCTTGTTTAGTGAGAAACTTAATGACGGCGCGATATTCAATTTTCTCCATAGTGGCTAGTTTCTTCCCGATTGACTTGTTTACTCGTTGATAACTCAAAAGCTAATGACCCGATTAGGCTGAAACTTGGTATATATACTAACAATGAGTCACTCAACTACTGCTTACCTGGATGAGTAAACTCACCTCACCAACCCCGCCATCCCGCGAACTTTTGACCTCAAGGAGGAACTCTATGAGTAAAGGCTCTATCACTTACCCATAGAGGAAATGGAGGCTTATGCTAGAAAAGTGGAAAGGGCGACTGGCACACCTGAGGGCAGAAAGTAGAAATGTCGAGGCTGCACGTTCAGTCTTGTCAGACACTGTGAACAGACAACACGAGTCGTTGACCTTCCGGCTGATGCAAGTATTTTTCGGCATGGGCATTTTGTAAGCACAGTGTTTCCGCGCGCCCCATTTGAAGAAAGGGTGGGATCTCCAGTTGCACTCTCTACGAGAAAGAACCTATCTGAACTGCCACCGGTTAACAAACAAACCTTTGCTATAATAAATCTAGTCATATTATTTAATTTACACAGCTTGATTTTTATTCGGCATTATGTACAGATATTGCAGAGTAAGTGAGTGTTGGTATTGATTACACGAGACTACGTCGCGGCATGTCGCTCCCGAGTGTACCGCTAATATATAAAAACTTTTGCATATTTATGAACTTACTCGTATGTTGATGTAGAGTATTGAGAACCTAGATTTGTTTTTACGCTGATTTAACATATATGAATACAATTTTAACATTAATTCGAAAGCAGCCGTAAGAGTACGGACCGTGGAAGTTGAAAAGTCGTAAGGTCGAACCTCATTATTTTCGTCGAATTTCATTACTTTGTTAGGATTTCACGACAATTTAAGTTTACTAAGAGTGGTGAAAGGGAATGATAATATTTTTATATTGTTGCTAGTATTCTTTTTGAAAATATAAATTAATAAGTGGTAGAGCCATGCTGCAGCTATATTACTGGTATAGTTGTAGCACGAATGGGTCGGCTCGACAGGGGAAGGACCACGCTCTCACAGAATACCAGCGTAAAATTGCTGCTTAATGCTGCTGTGTTTCGTATGGTGAGTGCAGAGAACTGGATACCGGATATGGATACTGGAAACGAGACATTCCATCTTAGTCCTCAGGGGTGACAATGCATCTGCATTATTTATTTATTTATTTATTCAATAGTCATTTTGCTTCTTAATTGAGGATAAATGTAGATGTCTATGGGCAACAGCATCCGTTTACCATCAGTTCGACTCGTTTGCCACCCTTATTTTATATATAAACATGTTGTAAAAGCAGCCATTAAATAAAAGGGAAGGATTTACATGATACACAATTTTTCTCTCCGTCTTATTACGTCACTCACAGATAGACACTACGTCACTATTAGGAAAGTTCATCAACACCAACACCTCGAACTTGTAGGAGGAATGTGGTTTATAAGTTGATTTCCTTAATTAAGTCATGTTCGAGTCCAAGAGAAGAGCCCCAGTCCCTGTGTCCCGCGCAGAAGCGTCTAGTCGCCTCTGAATATTCATACGTAGTAATAATTAAAATTTTGTGTTTCAATGTTAATTTTATTCATTTTATTTTACAGAAAGATTTAATTAAAGAAGTGAATTATGAAAGAAGTCTTATTTTACGATGGCGTTGCTTTTTGCAGCCTTTCGTCGCTTTATTACGGATTCACGAGTAACAGATTTTCGTATGTTGCATGTATCGGGAGATTAAAATTGTTGGAAGTACTAACGTGTGGTTAGCAGTGTTTCCACACATTATCTCGCGATATGAATAGCGCGCTCGAAGCGCAAAATCTTTCTACAAAATCGTGTTAAAATAAATGATTTCTGAACTAACCATACCTAGGCCTACCGTCTAGGGTCGTCGAATGAAAATCTACTACCCCATATCATTCGGTGGGTATCATAAAAATAGGAAGTGACTGACGTGGTAGAGCCACGCTGCAGCTATATTATGGTTGTAGCACGAATGGGTCGGCTCGACCGGGGAAGGACCACGCTCTCACATAATACCAGTGTAAAATAGCAGCTTAATGCTGGTGTGTTTCTTATGGGTGACAACGCATCTGCATTTTGATTCTCAACTGAAGATAAATGTAGATTTCTATGAGCCACAGCATCCACTTACCATCAGCTGGACTCTGTGCTCGTTTGTCAACTTTATTCTATAAAAAAAGGAAGGCAGAGAGGAACTGAAACAGAAGATGAGCAGCAGCATCGTTCTGATAACAAATCAAAATAATTAAAAAACTGCGGGTAACAAGCTGCCCGCCCATCGTAAAAACTATGGTAAATATGGGAGATATTTGAGGCAACCTATGTGTGATGCCTATGTTCGGCAAAGGACTTTGATATTCCGTAATGAATAAACGAATTAGGCAAAGGTGAACGTGTGGTGGCGGTGTAAGGGAATCCATCGCCCCATTTCGTCCCGTAAGTGTCGTGACTATGGGAAATGTAAGAAAAATCTTTTTCCAGTTTGGGCTAGACGCAAAATATTCATATAACATTGCAACGAGCAGCAGCGCGAATGTGCAAGACAAAAAGCGAATCCTCCTTACAACCTAGGTGTTCAAAAACTATTGAACGATTTTTAAGAAAATTTTTCATTTATTTATTACACAATTATGCGTCATTTCTTATCGAAATATAAGAGACGACAAGTTCACTAACATACGAATGTACACCTGAAATCATTTTAAGAATTGTAAAATTGTACTATTTGTCCTTACAAATTGAAGATTTGTATAAAATGAACTTTCAAATATAGGAGCCATTACAACAAATTCCTAATATTAAAGGTTGGTAATGTAAAGTTACAGCCTAAATAACTTTTCATAGCTGAGCACATACATCCTCTCAATTCTGAGAGGGGTTTTAGGGCAAAGAAATGTCTTGTCCGCCCTACTTCCCCAATGCGGGTTTCCTCACGACGTTTTTCTTCATAGATGAGAACGTGGTAAATCAGTACATAAAATTGCAATTAACAATTTCATTGGTACCAGCGGATATCGAACCCGCGGACTTGGAGTCCATCTTAGGGGAGATGTTACTGCCGGACAGTTCTCAGACCTTTTGCTTAAAATAGGAAATGGTGATTTCCCGGAACTGGATAATAATATAATTCTCCCTACAGAGTTAGTTACAATTATTTCCACTGTAGAAGAGCTTATAGCTAAAATTTACCCAAAAATTTATAACGCTGCTCGCATACTATGAAATTTACACCGTGCGCTTAGCGCTGAGTTACCACGGTTACCTACTGGGAAGTTAATAATAAAATGCAAAAGGAAATAGAACATGCATTTTTGAACAGAATTTTAAAATCAGATTTACAATAATAGCAAGACAGCGGAACGTTTATTTTAGACAGTCTGCAATCGACAGCTGTCAGATCGATTGTTGCGTAGTGAATAATAGCGGAGCTGTGGATAGAACAGCGAGTTAACAGTCGACTGTACAATGAAACTGCAAGTATATGATCTTTTTTACCTTTCCCTTTCGCAGTTTTGTTAACTTCGTTATCTTTATTGCACTTTGCCGACTATAAAATGCAAGCTTCTCTATTGTCCCCGTACCCCGAATGTTTATTTATTTATTTATCTAATATTCTTTATTGCACGCCATACAAAACATACATAAATTATTTATACAAAAGGTGAACGCAATGAAAAAAAGTCTTATTGCTGACAGCAATTTCTTCCAGACAATCACTGAATGGCAGGATTACTAGAAGAATGATAGGGTAGGGCAAGTCAGTGTGATAAAACAGAGTTAAAAATAATATATGATACGACATTTGTATACGTATGAAAAAAATATATATTGAGATATATAATTAAGCTTAAATGTTTGTTTATGCGCGATTTTATTTTAGAAACCGATTTTTATGACTCTTTCACCGGGGCAATCCTTATACTTTGAATCGTAATACATCAGTGCAGGCGAAGCTGTTTGGTGGCAGAAATTGGTAAGAGTGCGGGATCGGTCACTAGCTTCACCTTTTCAGTGGCCAAAATTACTTTGTCTGGGTGGTCAGATTAGTACGACTGCTTAACCGTTTTTTATTTAATTTTTCAAAGACACTAGGCAAACCAATAGTCGTGTACCACTAATCATTAACTGTCTTTTGATCATCAAGTGCATTCGTGCAGACAGGTACGTTACTTGGAGAGGAGAAAGAGAACGCAATAATTTTTTTTGCCCACGTTTCTCGCCTGCATCAATTTTGTTGGTTTGCTGTCGCCTTTAAACACCCTTACAGAAGACTGTTGCTTTCTTTCCGGAATGTGACAATATTATATCCATGTTTCATCTCCTGTCACAATGTCAAAAAGAGCATTTGAACACCCGTGATCATACTTCAACATTATTTTTTTAACACCAATACACTCCAGACCGTTTTTCAGAGGGTTCATGAGGAATCCAGCGGTAATTAAACAAAGTTTTTTAACTTTTAAATGTTGATGTAATGCTGTCGTACTGGACTCCTAGGCGCTAGAGGACTACCTAATAAAATGATGAATATTGTCTACGAGTAATTTATATAATCTTCTAATTAAGCCTTTATGTTCAAACTTGGTTACTGTGGTTAAATATGCTTCTTAACTTAGCGAGATTAGATTGTTTGAAACTTTGTGGTTTGCAAAATGTTTCGTTATTATATTTGATACAATCAAGTAATTGGGATAATTAGAGTGAAATTCAAAACAGTAGAACAGTTTATGGACTTAATAATATTCTTTGAAATTAACTAAATGAGATAAGTATCAAAGTGCTACATTCTTACCTAAGAGAAGTAGACTTGGCAACGATGTACCCATTTATTTTGTTCAGGTATGGTTTTAAGTTATCATGACTGCAGCGGTGTAAGAATATCCACTACCCCATGTCATCTCTTGGGTGTCGTAAGAGGCGACAGAGGGAAACAAATCGGGAGGTAAGCAGCGTCTTCCTAATAACGGCTCAAAATAAAAAACTGCGGTTGACAACCCGCTTCCCAAGCGTGGTCACTATAGCAAATATCCCCCCTATGAGGCAGTCATGTGGGAGGTCTATGTTCAGCAGTGGAATTCAATAGGCTGTAACGGTAACGGTTTTAAGTTGGTTGGTAAATATGAGTAGTAAGATTAGTGTCCAAATGATTAGAATAACCTCTTACTTTATGCAATAAGAACTATGATGCAGCTATATTATGGTTGTAGCACAAATAGGTCAGTTTAGCTGGGGAAGGACTGCGCGCTTACGTAATACCAGCATTAAATAGCTTGTTAATGCTGCTGTGTTTCGTATGACGAGTGAGAACCGGATTAGAGAACCGGAGAACTTTTTCACTAAAATCGGAGCATTCCATATTAGTCCTTATCGGTGACAACGCATCTGTATTTTGAATCTTATTTGAGGATAGATGAAGATGTCTATAGGCCACAGCATTCACCTGCCATACCGTAGGCTGTGTGCTTGTATATCACCCTTATTCCATATTTAAAAAAAATCATTACGCATGTACTAACATTTAAGTTATATTTCAATAGTAAACTGAAAATATCTCTATAAGGCAAGCTATGGGTTCAAAAGTTGATAGGCTATGGGAGTAACGGTAAACAACATTATTGATCATAAGCTGTGATGATCCTTGAGAGAATACTGTAAGTCTGCAAGATTATAAGCAAGTGGGTAAAAACTGAATTATAAATTCTATTACGTTCATACACGCATATTTTTTTTTAATAAAAATAAAAGTGACAAACGATCACTCAGTCCACCTGATGGTGGGCATGTCGTGACCCATAGATATCTACATCAAACCTCGATTAAGGATAAAACCAGATCCGTTGTCACTCTTAAGGACTAAGATGTAATGCCTCGTTTCCAGTAAGAAGGGTCTTCGGTTCTATACACTTACTACACGGAACACAACGTAATTAAGCTGCAATTTCACGCTGGTATTCTATTAGAACGTGGTCTTTTCTCCGACAAGTAAGACCAATTCCTGCTACAGTTATAATTTAGCTGCAGAATGGCTCTACTACGTTAAAAATGTACTAAAATGAGTATTCGCCCCACAACTTCATCTGTACGGTACAGGTAACTCGGTACAGGCTATACCGAGTTACTGTATCATTATTCATGCAGTGGCTGCTAAAATAATCCGTTTCATAAGAATTTTCTCCAACTCGTTGTTTAATAAGGAATTCATCCATGTCATGAACAGGTGTTTAGTGGGCTAATGGTAGTTTCAGTAAAAGTTGTCAAGCTTTTTAGTTAGATAGTTTATAATATTAATATGAACATTGCTATAATACCTACTGCATAAAATAAAAATAAGAAATATATACGAAATCTTTTTACTATCCATATATTTAAAGAAAAAATGCCAAAAGTATGTTGCTGTGGGACGTGGTAGCTCAGATGGTTAGCGCTCGCTGTAAAATTCCCAGTACGCGAGCAACCTGGGTTCGATCCCCGCCGGCTCCAATGAAATTGTAAATTGTAATTTTAAGTACTGATTTACCACGTGCTCGGCGGTGAAAGAAAACATCGTGAGGAAACCTACATGTCTGAGAAACAAGAAAAAAAAATAGTTCCAAGACATGTGAAGTTCGCCAACACACATTGGGGCAGAGCGGCCGACACTTCCTTGCCCTAAAACCCTCTCAGAAATGAGAGGAGGCCTGTGCCCAGCAGTGAGATGTATATAGGTTGTAACTTTTAACTTTTATGTTGCTGTATTAATATGTATGTAATTAATAAGTTATTGTAACAGTAGACCATTGCTTAACGAAAACATATGTTTCATACAAGAGTCAATTCCAATAACGTTACCGTAACAGCCTATTAAATTCTACTACTGATAATAGGCCTTCCCCATAGATTGCCTTATAGGGGCGATATTTGCCATAAATGCCACACTTTGCAAGCGGGTTGGCAACCGCAGTTTTTTATTTTCAGACGTTATTAGGAAGACGCTGCTGCGCATATCCTAATTTGTTACCCTCTGCAGCCTCTTACGACACCCACGGGATGATATAAGGTAGGCAATATTCTTACGCCGCCACTACGCCACAAATAATTACAGGTTGTTGTCGCACTGACTCTTACTTTCCAAACCTAAATATTTCATAACTCTTTTAATAGAATAAAGGTGCCAAACGAGCACACAATGCACTGTATGGTAAGTGGATGGTGTGGATGTTTAAGAATCAAAAGATGCGTTGTCAATCCTGAGGACTAAGAAGGATTGCGTCGTTTCCAGTAAAAAGGGTCTCCGGTTTTCTACACTCACCATATAACTCATACTAATAACACAGCTTTAAATTTCAAATATCTACTATAAAACATTTGACCCCATTTCTGTAACAACATGGCTAAAAGCTTTCGATTAGTTGGCAACATATTGTCATTAGACGCGCGGCTGCACCGAGCGGTTTCTCGCGACACAAGCATCCAACAAGCTGAAGGAAATCCGATCGCTTTATAAAACACCATTATAATGATATAAAATGTCTTCACAATTTTCTTGACCGGTTATAAGTGCTTGGTGCACGAAAGCATGACTTGTGCTGAATATACAGAAGGGAATTCAATTTCACGGTTATAACATATTGTTGAAGTACTGCTTGTGAAGAATCGAATACGAGTAGGGCTTCTGACGATTGTAAATAATCTTTTATTTACGTTTTTAAGTACGTAGTACGTGTTTAACAACGTGGTAGAGCCATGCTGCAGCTATATTAGTAGTTAGTTGTAGTACGAATGGGTCGGTTCGACCGGGGAAGAACCACTCTCTCACAGAATACCAGCGTAAATACGAGGGTGATCCAAAAGTAATGATAATGAAAATAAAACACGGTAATTAAAGTTAAAATAATAATTTATTTTTCTACATAGTCTCCTAACAAATCAATACATTTAGACCATATTTTTCTAAACCCAGGATTCCCTTTGAAAAAACTTTGTCTTGACCTCCCAAAACGCTTCAACAGCGGCCATTACCTGCCATCGTCTTGAATTCTTGCCTCGAGGCACCCTTGAGCTGAGGAAAGAGGTAGAAATCACTAGAGCTAGATCTGGCGAAGAGGGTGTTCGAGCAGTTCGAATCCCGTTTCTGAATGGCAGCCATCGCAACTGGGCTTTGTGAGCCGGTGCGTTGTCTTGGTGAAACAGCACCCAGCTCGCAGTTTGCCGCCTTTTTCCAATGGCTCCCTGTAATCTTCTTATTTGGTCTGGTGTAGTGGAGCCCGGCCAATGGCTCCCTTTTCCAAATATTCCACCATAATTATGCCTTGAGCGTCCCAAAAACAGATGCCATAAACTTCCGGCCGAACTTGAAACTTTGAATCTTTGGCGTCGGTGAGGAGGCTCGCTTCAAGTCATCGATTGTTTGTTCTGTTTCAGTACAAATCGGTGAATCCAGGTCTCGTCCATAGTCACAAAAAGAACAAAAATTTTTTGATCTGCTTAAACTTTCGAGATTGACTCGAAATGTCAACTCGATTTTTCTTTTGCTCGTCCATTCTGGGTACCCAACGCGCAGAGACCTTTCATATGCAACTCGTTCGCAAGGATTCTTTGAACGCCGCCATATGAGATCCCTGTGACCAGCTGGCACATGCCTGATGGTTCTTCGATCTGCCAATACAACATCTTCGACTTTTCACGTTGTTCTAGTGTGTAGGATGGATGAAGTTCCTCTCGCGATGTTCATCTTCAGTGGATGTTCTGCCCAGTTTAAACTCCTTGGCCCAGCGTGTGTAGAATATGAGTAAACAGAGTCCTCAATGTTTCCACTCTGTCATGGCCTTTTGAAGACATTTTTTCAAACAGAGGTACTTGATGACAGCTCTAATTTCTGTTTTTCCATGTTGATGTTATCTCTTTGACAGTTCGTATTCAATGAATGTATCCTGGAAATCGTGATCTATTTATATGATTTTTTAGGCTGACGTAGTGAGTATAAGCAAGCAAAATATTTTTTGGATTTTTATGCGGATCTGAAGTAACTGATTATCATTACTTTTGATCACCCTCGTAGCAGCATAAGCCTGCTGTGTTTTGAATGACGAGTGTAGAGAACCGGGGACCCCTTTTCCTGGAAACTAGGCATTTCATCTTAGTCCTCACGGGTGACAACGCATCTGAATTTCGTTTCGTAGTCGAGAATAGATGTAGATGCCTATGGGCCATAGCAACAACTTATCATCAGGTGAACTGTAAGCTCGTTTGACACCCTTATCCTATAAAAAAAACGTAATAAAAGAATAATTCTCTGCGCCATGCTATGTTGTTTTAGAGAGGAATACTGTAGCTCTATATTATGGTTGCGGCACGGGGACCGACCACGCTCTCACAGAATACCAGCGTAAAATAGCACCTTAGTGCTGCTGTGTTCGTATGGTGTTGCATATTGAAAACGGTCGGTATAATTCACATCCAATCACCTGTCAGAGAAATGAACAGCCCACCTCAAACAACGCTACTAGCTCTTTTTTAAATCTGTAAAACGGAAAATACAATTTGTCTGAAAAAACAAAACATTTTCTAAAAGAGAAAAGGGGAAAGTTGTGGAGGGTAGGCCCCGAGTGAAAAATAACCTTGTTGTGGTAAGGGTCTACATCGTGTATGGGCCACAGTATTCACTTATCATCAGATGGACCGTGTCCTCGTTAGTCACATACACACACACTGCCGTCAGTCATCCTTTAAATGCAGTACTCCGTGCAAAGTGACTGACACGGCAGCATAAGGGTTAATCTATAAAAAAATTGCGACGTTCTCGGAAAAAGGCTGACCATCTATTTACGAGTATATTAAAACATAACCAGAAAAAGTTTTATTAGATGTCGTTAATATACTATATCGTCGTTAGTAATTTCATCTTTGCTTCAATTGAACTGTAATTTTGCAATTAAACAATACGTCCCATTGGCACAGACCTCCTCTGATCTCTGAGAAGGAATTTAGGGCAAGGAAATATCCAAGTCTTAGTAATAATATTTGAAATATTTTTTTTTAATTTATCAAACATGCAGGTTTCCTCACGATTTTTAACTTAACTACCGAGCACGTAGTAAGTCAGTACCATTAAGAATATCTCGGCTGTCGTAGGGGTCTATTTCACCAGAGAATGCCTCGTTTAGAGGCGAAACACGTGTCGTATTATCGACGGTGGCGTGTCTTTCCTAGTGGAGTCAGACTGGGGTCAGGAGTAACAGTACTGGGATAAGTGGCGACAGGATAGTGCACGCAATTGTAGGAGGGCGGGAGGTGCTCTTCAATCTAGGTAAGACACATCTTTTAATTTTATTACGTGAAACTTAGCTTAGTCCATTACTGGACATGGAGCCTTTCAATAGCAGAAAAGCTTTTTGTAAGCGTTCATATATCATAATCCACATGATGGTAAGTGGATACTGTGGCCCATAGGCAGGTACGTAGTCACCCTTGGGACTAAGATGAAATGCCTCGTATCCAGTAAAAAGGGTCTCCGCTTCTCTACACTCCCTATTCGAAACACAGCAGCATTAAACTGATATTTGACGCTGGTATTTTGTGAGAGCGTGGTCCTGCCCCGGTAGAACCGACCCATTCGTGCTACAACCATAACATAGCTGATGATGATGATGATGACCATTTTTTTAAATACTCATGTGATAAACGAACTTACAAACAACCTGATGGTAAGGGCTACTGCAGTCGCTGACAACTGCAGCCAACTTCAAAGAAGGCTATAGGTTGTCACCTCTGAGGACTAACATGGAAAGCCTCACAGCCTGTACTTATACTTGCCCTCTTAATCCTGTAGACCGGAACACAGAAGTGCCAGCACTGCTATTTTCCGGAAGAAGTAGGAGAGAGGGCGGTACCTACCCAGACGGACCCCTAAATAGAAAAGGAGTCCTTTCTAGAAACAATTATTTTCCATTACGGCACTAATAAAAAGCAAATTAACAAATTTCACAAAAACAAAACTCCTTATATTTTCGTAAACTGCCTTTGTTCGTCGACATATCACAAGAATCAATTGAACGACGAGAACAGTGTTTTCATTTCCTTTCCCTGGGTAATGTTCCGGCTCCAGATAAGACTGATTGTACGACTTAATGAAAATGGGGGCACGTGGTAAGTAATGGCGGTGCTATTTCAGGCTCCTGTTCATTTCTTTAACACTTTTTTTATATTAAAACGTTACGTCCACACTAGAATTTTCTCGCGTATCGAAGAGGCAGTTTACATACATAAATTTCACAAGGACAAACAATTATTGGTAGGACATACACTTGTTCCGTGCGGGATTCAAGCCGTTAAAACTTGCACAAGATTGTTCCCATTCTCGTTTAGTAAATAAATCATTTCACAGGCACAATTTATTTTACCAAAATGTAACAGTAAAGTCCACCGCTGAACATATGTCTCGCCCAGATTGCCTCATAGGGGGATATTTACCACGCTTGGCAAGCGGGTCGGCAGCCGCAGTTTGAATTTTTATTTTTAGTCGTTATTAGGTTAGTGGATATTCTTACCTATACCAAAAGAGATATCAATAAATAGGATTTTTCTCAGGTCAATCTTGTGCTCACGACTCGTGGTGCTCTCTTCAAACGCCTGCTGGAACGCACACGCGAGACACACGTAAATCCAGGAGAATTAGGGCTGTTTAAAGTATCATGGCCGTATCACAGCCATATTACAGCCGTGTAGTGCCGGTTAAGAGCCGTGCAGTGGCGGTTAAAAATATCCGGTTAAGAATGTCCCATTTCTTCCAATATAATGCTTTTACATATTTGAGACCTTCCACATATTTGGTTTATTTCATAGATCTTACACATATGTCTTATACATTTGGGACTTCCAAGTCATAACTCTGCTATCATAATGCTTATACATCATAGAGACCTTCTTTAATGCTTTAGTTCCATAGACCTTACTATCATAAGTCCCTAATATAGGACTAGTCATTGTGCAACAGTACTAGTAGCAGTCGGTCAGTCGACCAACCCATATAATATGTGTCTCCGACAACGCCCTTCATATAAGCAATCATTACATGAACACACTTCAGTAATACAAGAACACCTTCATTAACTTTTTGACCCATTTTTTCAATTATATTACAAATGATATTTATCTTTATTATTGCAATATAATCGACTTGTGCTTGTATTATTTAATACATTTTGAATATTTTAAGCAGAGTTTTAATAAATTTAGAGATTTTTAAAGACAATATTATGCGTTTACTATACTATAATATTCAATATTCGAAATTAATATATTTGAATTTTATGCTTATTAATGCATTTTAATTGTTTAAAATATAATTTCTATGATATTTTTAAATGTCTTTATATTGAATTTAATTATTATTTATTAATAATAATTATGAGTCGTCAAAATATGCAGATGAAACAGCGTTGGTGATAGCACGCAGCCTTGTGGAACACCAGCGTTAATGGGCTTGTAATCGGAGCATGCACCGTCTACTACGACCTTGATGTCCGATCTGCAAGAAAACCGGTGATCCAATTGCACACCTCTCGGCAGCCCATAGGAAGGAGCTTCGAAAGAAGCGCTTATCCCAAGCCCGATCGAAGGCTCCTGCTATGTCCAAACCAAAGGTCAACGCCTCCTTGACCCACTGCCTCCACCCATCTATGAGTTAGTTAACCTAGAAGATCACCAGCTGACCGACCTCGACGGAACCGTACTGGCGGTAACTAATCAGCTGGTGATCCTCAAGGTACCGCATGAACTGGCAGTTAATAATAGTTTCCATTACTTTGAGAACAAGGAGGTGATAGCGATAGGCCTGTAGTTGGACGGATCTGAGCGGTCACCTTTTAGGGATCGGTGCACCAAAGCTGTCTTCCATGAGTTCGGGATTACGCCTTGAAGTAGGAGTACTGGAAAGACGCGAGAAACGGTGACAACCCGAGCACACGTCTTCAGCCACAATAGGTGAGACTCCATCAGGTCCACTCGACTTGTTGATGTCCAGGAGAGGAGTGTTTGCGCACCGAGCGCTGTGTAAACAGCACTTCCTGCTTGGAGCACCTCACACCGCGGGATGGTCGGCGGTGTATCTCCCGTCATCGAGAGTCGAGTTGAAGCAAAAGAGAGCCTAGCAGATCGGCTTTCTCCTTCGCGTCATGGGCTAGTGAGTCGTCCACCCTGTGCAGAGATGGCAGAGATGGCTGACAGAAGTTCTCTTGACAGCCTTGGCGAGAGATCAGAATGCACGTGTTCCCAAGGAGGCGAACTAGTTTTTCGCCAATTCTGCTGATGTGCTATGACTTTGCCTTGGCAATGATACTTTAGGACCTGGAGGCGGAATTATACTTCTTTTAAGAGCTAGTGTTTACATCCGGGACGATGCTGCGTCATCTTGGCCCGATAGCACTCCTGCTTATAGCCTGATGCAATTTACAGGAGGCCCAAACCATGGCTGAGTTCTGCCTGATGGGCACCACAGATGATGGAATAACACCCATTCCATGAAGTACCACATCAGTTACAGAATCAGAAGCAAAATGTTGATCTGGGTGACCGGCCCTAAGAGTAGGATGCAAAAGACCGCATCCCGTCCCAATCGGCCAACCTATAGTGCCAAATACGGCGGCAAGCTGCAGATCGCAACTCCGATGGGAGCTTGAGTGGCACCGTACACCGGATTAGACAATGGTCCAAAAGCCAAGAAGGGCATCGACGGAGACCGGATATCCTTCCGGATGAGAAGTCAGCAGATCCAACAGGAAGGTACATGGTCCCACATCTGGGATCCGCGTAGGCGAAGTAACCAGTTGTGTCAGACCATATGCCAAGGCAGTCATAAACAGATTTACCGCATGATCGGTTAAATGGGAACCAAGCCATTCAGCGTGGTGGCGTTAAAATCACCGAGCATCACGATCTCTGCGGATGGGACCTGTTGTAGCACGAAGTTTGCAGCCATTTGGAGGTGGTCGATGGTCTGTTTAACCTGCTACCATGTTGATGGGGAGGGGAGCCCATTCCGCCACCTGCACTCACCAGGCGAAATGCAGAAGGGATTCTACTTCACGCTGGTATTCTGTGACCGACATAGCCTAACGGATTAGTGCTGAAGTGGAAATGGTCGGCCATATATCTCTAAGAACCGAAACCGGGGAAAAAAGGTTCAAGTCATAACTCTGCTATCATAATGCTTATACATCATAGAGACCTTCTTTAATGCTTTAGTTCCATAGACCTTACTATCATAAGTCCCTAATATAGGACTAGTCATTGTGCAACAGTACTAGTTGCAGTCACCTGACCACCCCATATATGTCCCATTTTTCAATATAATGCTTTTACATATTTGAGACCTTCCACATATTTGCTTTTTTTAATAGACCATACTATTATGTGTCTTATACATATGGGACTTCATGTCAACTCTGCTATCATAATGCTATGCATCATAGATACCTTCTATATTAATGATTTTGTTCCATAGACCTTACTATCATAAGTCCCTAATATAGGACTAGTCATTGTGCAACAGTACTAGTTGCAGTCGGTCAGTCGACCAACCCATATAATATGTGTCTCCGGCAACGCCCTTCATATAAGCAATCATTACATGAACACACTTCAGTAATACAAGAACACCTTCATTAACTTTTTGACCCATTTTTTCATTTATATTACAAATGTTATTTATCTTTATTTTTGCAATATAATCGACTTGTGCTTGTATTATTTCATACATTTTGAATATTTTAAGCAGAGTTTTAATAAATTTAGAGATTTTTAAAGACAATATTATGCGTTTACTATACTATAATATTCAATATTCGAAATTAATATATTTGAATTTTATGCTTATTAATGCATTTTAATTGTTTAAAATATAATTTCTATGATATTTTTAAATGTCTTTATATTGAATTTAAATATTTTATTATTTATTAATAATAATTATGAGTCGTCAAAATATGCAGATGAAACAGCGTTGGTGATAGCACGCAGCCTTGTGGAACACCAGCATTAATGGGCTTGTAATCGGAGCATGCACCGTCTACTACGACCTTGATGCTCCGATCTGCAAGAAAACCGGTGATCCAATTGCACACCTCTCGGCAGCCCATAGGAAGGAGCTTCGAAAGAAGCGCTTTATCCCAAGCCCGATCGAAGGCTCCTGCTATGTCCAAACCAAAGGTCAACGCCTCCTTGACCCACTGCCTCCACCCATCTATGAGTTAGTTAACCTAGAAGATCACCAGCTGACCGACCTCGACGGAACCGTACTGGCGGTAACTAATCAGCTGGTGATCCTCAAGGTACCGCATGAACTGGCAGTTAATAATAGTTTCCATTACTTTGAGAACAAGGAGGTGATAGCGATAGGCCTGTAGTTGGACGGATCTGAGCGGTCACCTTTTAGGGATCGGTGCACCAAAGCTGTCTTCCATGAGTTCGGGATTACGCCTTGAAGTAGGAGTACTGGAAAGACGCGAGAAACGGTGACAACCCGAGCACACGTCTTCAGCCACAATAGGTGAGACTCCATCAGGTCCACTCGACTTGTTGATGTCCAGGAGAGGAGTGTTTGCGCACCGAGCGCTGTGTAAACAGCACTTCCTGCTTGGAGCACCTCACACCGCGGGATGGTCGGCGGTGTATCTCCCGTCATCGAGAGTCGAGTTGAAGCAAAAGAGAGCCTAGCAGATCGGCTTTCTCCTTCGCGTCATGGGCTAGTGAGTCGTCCACCCTGTGCAGAGATGGCAGAGATGGCTGACAGAAGTTCTCTTGACAGCCTTGGCGAGAGATCAGAATGCACGTGTTCCCAAGGAGGCGAACTAGTTTTTCGCCAATTCTGCTGATGTGCTATGACTTTGCCTTGGCAATGATACTTTAGGACCTGGAGGCGGAATTATACTTCTTTTAAGAGCTAGTGTTTACATCCGGGACGATGCTGCGTCATCTTGGCCCGATAGCACTCCTGCTTATAGCCTGATGCAATTTACAGGAGGCCCAAACCATGGCTGAGTTCTGCCTGATGGGCACCACAGATGATGGAATAACACCCATTCCATGAAGTACCACATCAGTTACAGAATCAGAAGCAAAATGTTGATCTGGGTGACCGGCCCTAAGAGTAGGATGCAAAAGACCGCATCCGTCCCAATCGGCCAACCTATAGTGCCAAATACGGCGGCAAGCTGCAGATCGCAACTCCGATGGGAGCTTGAGTGGCACCGTACACCGGATTAGACAATGGTCCAAAAGCCAAGAAGGGCATCGACGGAGACCGGATATCCTTCCGGATGAGAAGTCAGCAGATCCAACAGGAAGGTACATGGTCCCACATCTGGGATCCGCGTAGGCGAAGTAACCAGTTGTGTCAGACCATATGCCAAGGCAGTCATAAACAGATTTACCGCATGATCGGTTAAATGGGAACCAAGCCATTCAGCGTGGTGGGCGTTAAAATCACCGAGCATCACGATCTCTGCGGATGGGACCTGTTGTAGCACGGAGTCTGCAGCCATTTGGACGTGGTCGATGTAAGGTCTGTTTAACTCTGCTACCATGTTGATGGGGAGGGGAGCCCATTCCGCCACCTGCACTCACCAGGCGAAATGCAGAAGTGAACTTCTACTTCACGCTGGTATTCTGTGACCGACATAGCCCATCGAATTAGTAAGCTGAAGTGGTAATGGCCGGCCATATAGCTCTAAGAACCGACAACCGGGGAAAAAAGGTTCTTGAGTGGCAGCCTCGTACCGGTGGGTGAAGTGTAGGGCGACCCCCCACTAGATGGAGTGACGTCCTGGTAAGACAAGCAGGAAGTCGATGGATGCAGGTGGCTCAGGACCGTGCTTTGTGTGACATTCCTGGGAGGCCTATGTTCAGCAGTGGACTTGTGAAGGGCTGTAATGATGATGATGAAATTATCATACCACTCTGCCTTTTCTCGATTTAACCTATACATAATAGGTCGGGAAAAGTTTCTTAGTTTTGTTTGTATAAAAATTGAAGAAAAATCTCTTTGTTTGTACTGTTTGTATCTGGCTGGTTTTAATATCAATACATATTATTAGGACATTAAGAAAAAGAAAAAGTAAAAAACACTTTCCCGCCATTTAACAATTTTTTTTCTGGCCGTTAAAATGAGTGACTCTAACGAATAAATTCGATAAATTCTGAAGTTTTATTACAAAATAGGGAAAAATTCAACTAAAGTCACGAAAAAAATTTGTGACATTTATGGGCCTTATTTATTGTCATGTAAGAATATCACAAAGTTGGTTCAAGCGTTTTCAGTCCGTGAATTTTGATGTCAAAGATGCAGCTAGCTCTGATCGCGCTCATACGGATAAAGTCGATACGACTTTCAAAAAAGTGGAGAAAGAGCGGCATATTAGTAGTTTCAACGTAACCGAGGAATTGAAGATTGGCCACAAAACATTTTTAATCCATTTGAAAAAGTCTGGATATACAAAAAAGCTCGATATTTGGTTAACACACGAGCTCACTAAAAGAAACCTAATGAATCGTAATCGTAATACTCCTTTGCGACTCTCTATTGAAACGTAATGAAACCGAACTATTTTTGAACTTACAACAAGAACGTGCGAAAAAAATCATGGTCAAAGGGTAGTCAAGCTCTACAGACTGTAACGAAACCCGGATTAACACGCAATAAGGTGATGCTGTGTGTATGTTGGGATTGAAAGGGCATCGTTTATTACGAGCTTTTACCGCCGGGTAAAGCCATCGAATCGGATCTCTACTGCCAACAACTAATGATACTCAAGCAAAAAATTAAGAAAAAAAGCCGGCCAAGCGCAAGTCGGTCCCGCCCATGAAGAGTTCCGTACCATCGTAAAACACGTTTCTAGTAGGGAGCCCCCTTTAATTTTGAATTTATTTTATTTTTACTATTTGTTGTTATATCGGCACACGTTCTGCGAAAATTTCAACTAACTATCTATTAAGGATCATGAGATACAGCCCGCTGACCGACAGACGGACTAACAGCGGAGGCTTAGTAATAGGGTCCTGTTGGTTACATTTTAACTAAATGGTCCATAAATCAGAAAATCAATTACGTATATTTTTGCGATCAATATAATTTAAGAGTCGATGTTTGAACATGACAAGACTATAATTTCCGGATTCTTCAAAGTGCTATCGACGTCAAACGTTTTAAAGCAATATTTATAACCTATAAGACAATTTAAATTATTATTCAGCGTCTATTGTATGATTATCAATTATTATCTCATTGTGTCATGTTGCTCAGAGAAAGTATAAGGTAGAAAAGTAAAAAAATAAGTGATCTATAATAATTTTAGTTATGAATATTTTTATTTTTACACGCTTTATAACTTGACCTACATATACGAGTATCAACGTAACGGGGTAGTTACGGTGTAGGAATATCCTCTACCCCATATCATCCAGTGAATGTCGGAACAGGCGACGGATGTCAGCCGAACCAGGAGATGGGTAGCAGCATCCTTCTGATGACAGCTGAAAAATAAAGAACTGTGGTTTCCCAAGCATGGGAACTATAGCAAATATCCCCTAAGAGGTAATATATGGGGGAGGCCTATGTTCAGTAGATGACTTTTGATAGGCTGTAATGATAATATTAAAATTTTGTTAAAGTTAAAGTAATGATAATATTAAAATTTTGTAAAAGCTGTCTGATTAATTTAAAATTTTGCATATTTAAAATAAATGGTAGGACTTTTTGCTGCTTAGGAGTTCTTCTGGGTAGCTTCCACCTTCTTGCCTTTTTCTGCCGCCAAATAGTAGTGCTTGCATTGCTGTGTTCCGGTCGGAAAGGTATCGAAAGCAAGTATAATCACCGGCTGTGAGGAATTTCATCTTATTCATCAGAGTGTGAACGCATCTATAGCCTTCTTTGTTTAAATTAACAGGTGAATATGGGCTATAGTAGCCACTAATAATCAGGTAGACAGTTAGTTCCGTTGTCACTACAGTTTTATAGAAAAAGAACCGATTACAAAACAGTAATACTCGTATCACGACTATGATCTAGTATTCTCACTAGGATCATCACAGCTCATGCGTGCATGTTATATAAGTTTATAAAACTCTAATATAATTTTATTATTCTTCATAATATCTTCTTGTATAAGTCTGCGACAAAAACGAGATATTCGTCATCACATCGCGGAACGCTATAGGCGTAAAAGTCGAGACGTCTGGCGATGCAAAAGAATTCTTGTAACGGCCACAAATAAGAAGTGTGATACAACTTAATTGTAACTTCAGCTGCCTGAGCGGGGCACAGCGCAGTTGCGACGTTAATAGCAGTGTTTACCGCGCAATGTCGGATGCACTAGCTTGTAAAACAAACGTGTTTTAAATGCGGGGAAATTTTTCAACACTGAATTTCATTTTCTTGTATTTTTTTTTATATTGTTGTAAAGACAAACTGGCATACAGTCTACATTATGTGAAGTAAATGTTGTGGACTATAAAACTACATTTAATCCCGCGATCTCTCCTGCGGGTATAGAGAGAGTGCCTCGTTACAGGTTAGGTTCTCTTTACATCCATAAAAAATACAATAGCCTTATGCTTTTCATGCAAGAATTCTGTGCGAGCATGTTCCTTCCCCGGTCGAGCTGACCCACTCTTGCTGCAGCTATAATATAGCTGCAGCGTGGCTTTATGTTATTACTATTTTATTTATATATAGACGATACTGTTTTCTTTACGAATCTTTGTGCGGTTAATCCATCTCCTTTGGTGTTTCGAGTCTAGAATGATACCTACGACTTATGAGATCAAGTTTTGGAAAATTTATTCTATTTATAGTGAATAGTTGTTGCGAACTTTTTGCTTCGTTTTACACGTTTTACAAAAGGTTCGACTTTTACGGAAAGAGGACGACACGAAAGTGACGATGTGGGGTAGTGGATTCTCTTACGCCGCCACTACACGGCGAAACAGTTATTTAAACTAAATGAGATACGTATTCTTCGAAGTTTATCGACATTTTTCAGAAAACTGAACTCAATTTTTCATTCAATTAATTACAAAGCATCCATAGACAGTTTGAAACTGTTTTCCTTTTAAAAAATCCAGATGAAACAATATAAATGAATAGCACCCTCCAATTAAGACTCGGATAGAAAAGAGCCACCAACCAGACACCTACCGCCTAGAGTGTTATAGCACTAGATGGCAGTACTTCTTTACAATAGATGCGATTAAATTATAGATATAGATATCAGAGGTGACAACACATCTGTAGCTTTCTTTATTTGAAGTTGGCTGCATGTATCGACGACCGAGTTCTTTCTGATTGGCTTGTCTCACTAGCGCGGCGAAGAGATGTTGCATCCCTTTGCAAATTTTATCGCATCTACCACGGGGAGTGCTCAAAAGAATCACTCGGACTAATTCCAGCCGCTAAATCTCACTATTGCACATCGTGACAAAACTCGCGATACCATGTCATCTGGATGATTGGCGGTCCGCCACTGTGCGATTTACCAGAAGTTTTCTTCCTTGCACAACTTCCTTGTGGAATCGGATTGATTCTTTCCGGATCGATACAAATTAGAGACCTTCAAGAAAAGAGCCTTCTCTTTTTGAAAGACCGGCAATTCACCTGCAATTCCCTTGGTGTAACAGTTGTGCATGGGCAGCGATAGTCACTTACCACCAAGTGAGTCGTATGCTCGTTTGCCCTCTCTTACCCTTCTTATATATATAGAAAAAACAAGTTTGTTGTTGTTATATAATTTAATAAATAAAGTATTATCATAATTACTTTAATTCAAAATATCGCGCGGTGTGCGTCGTTCCGGTAATTTGATGTAATTTAAATTTCGAAACTCAGTTTGAGTAAAAGCTTTGGAATTGTTTCTTAACTCGTCTCCTCAGCTCTTTTTGTTATTATGTACTCGTATACCGTACCTTTAGTTTTCTGCGAGTAATGTTTGATATTCCGAATGATAAATGAATTACACTTTGCCACTGAAACGATTCTGCCGGCCTGGTAGTTACAACAAAAAAAAATTAAGTAAACTACCTAATTATTCTAATATATAACTTATTAATTACGAACTACTTAATCTTTTATTTATTTTTTACAAGCGATCCGCCCCGGCTTCGCAATTAATTTTTATATATAGATATTTATATATTTGTTATTATTCTTATTTAATTCTTTGAAACGTTATTCTCTACTAGGATTTTTTCCTGTATCGTGGAGGCAGTTTACAGGGGAGGGTTGAAACACCGCCAACTTCCTGACCCTGAAAAATGCAATTACTGATTTTGGACCGACCTGGAATTCGAACACGAGACATACGGTCATCACTTATCAGTCGCGCTTATAACCACTGGACCAACGAAGTAGTCAATGATACTTCGTACTTCTATTATTAGTTATTTGTACTCGTATTATTATTTCATTTTTTTTGTAAAACGTATATTTATATCGTATATTTCACAAGGAAAAACAACCCGGAACAATTATTTGTAGGCCATACAAACACTTGTTCCGAGCGGAATTCGGACCCGTGGCTCTCAGCGCCGCAACTCAATGCTAAACCACTGCGCCACGGAGTGTGAGAGCGGATGTTCAACTTGCTATCTTTTTTACGCAACGAATCATTATCAGCAATAAAACAGCGTACTGCACTATACATTCAGTATAGAGCAATTACAGTTCGACCATGCCGTAACATGTCCCCGTCACAATCACACAGTAGTGTAACGTGAGGGACGTATTTACATGATAATACCCAAAGTAACTCAATGTAACATAGGGCAGTCTCAGCAACACGATCTTCCTTGCCTACACTAGAAGAATTATTACAACGAATAGAACCACGATACTGTCATTCCCAACACCACCAACTTCATGACTCCGGGCAGCTACTGCGAGTTTCTTGACAGAAAAACCCAATAACTGATTTTTGTCCCGACCCGGGATTCAAACCCGGGACCTCATAATCAGCAATCGCGTTAACGACCACTAGACCAACAAGGCAGTCAATAATATTCTTCTACAAGATGCAAGAGATGATATAGCTTCATTGTGTATAGGAAATATCGATATCATAAATAAGGACTAACCACAAAATCAGGACATTAATGGCTTGATTCTCGTCAAAGTTCTTGTTTGGTGTCCCACTCAACGCGGCAATTGATTTACTTGACATCTCGTGTCAAGAGCAACCCCACTCGACCACTGTTTGAAGAACACAGCTTCTGATTTCAGAACCAAACATTTTTATTGAGGAAAAGAAATCAACTGAGGCAAATAATAAGTAATAAAAATAACGATTCACATGGGTGATTTCTGGATCTCGATTACAGCGTCACCTACCGGGTCCAATTGTGAATCTACACCATTCAGGGATACGCAAAACACAAAAAATTATCATAATCGTTCCAGCCGTTTAGGATGAGATCAGTAACAAACACACGTACAGAAGAATTATATAAAGATAAACTATTTTTTTTGAAATGTTACCTTCACACTAGGATTTTCTCCTGTATCGTAGGGGCAATTTACATACATAAATTGCACAAGGACAAACATCCAGACCCGGTACAATTATTTACAGGCCATACAAATACTTCTTCCGTGCGGGATTCGAACCCGCAGCCCTTAGCGCTGCAACTCATTGCCAAGCCACTGCGCCACGGAGCCGTTACTCTTAAGTTATTAAAATTAAATAATATTCCTAAAAGCCTTGATTATTATTTTCAATATTTTTCAAAGTCAATAATTTTTTACAAGTTTAAACAAAGTCAGATAGAGTATTTACCTGATGTTTAAACCCAGATAGAGCTGATATTAGTGCAAAGGTAAAAACGTAGCTAATCCAGTTATTAGGTTTGCTAAAGTTTATGCCTCTGTATTCAGGCACAACAAACCTTATCGCATAAGCTTCGGACACGGTTATACGTGAAAAGCCTGACACTTTGATCGTCGGTGGAAAATACAAATCTCTCGCCGGGCAAGTGTACGATCCGGATAGAGGCCATTGTTGCCTATTGTAGAAAAGAGATTGATTATACATAACATGTATATAAGCTGTGAGAGCGTGGTCCTTCCCCGGTCATCATCAGTCATTCATAATGATGACTGGGGACTAATTTGTGCTGTGGCCATAATACTGATGCAAGATTCTTATTTAATTTAGGCTTGTTGAAAACTCTTATGAACGTCAAATCCTACAAGAGTTCGTAAAAGTTAGCTGGCCTCAGGCCTCCACTCATTTCTGAGAGGGTTTTAGGGCAAGGAAATGTCCGCCGCGCTGCCCTAATGCGTTGGCGAACTTCACATGTCTTCAAAATTTATTTTTCTTATTTCTCAGACATGCAGGTTTTCTCACGATGTTTTCCTTCACCGCCGAGCACGTGGTAAATCAGCACTTAAAATTGCAATTAACAATTTCGTTGGTGCCGGCGAGGATCGAACCCGGGTTGCTCGCGTACTGTGAAATTTACAGCGAGCGCTAACCATCTGAGCTACCACAGCTCCTACAAGAGTTCGTTTACGAACAAGAGTTCGTAAACTAAGACCTAAAAATATAGCGTAATATTGCATGTTACGCTGTACACGGTAGAGCCACGCTGCAGGTATATTATGGTTGTAGCACGAATTGTCGTAACGACCAAGAAAGGACTTCGTTCTTACATAATACCAGTATTTCGTATGGTGAGTATAGAGAACCAGATACCCTTTTTACTGAGAATAAGGCATCTTAGTCCTCAGGGGTAACAACGCATCGGCATTTGGATTCTTAATTGAGAATAGATGTATGCTCTGTCAAATTTAGCTTGATAATTTGTGGTTCGCTTGCGAAATTATTTCGAACGTGAGTGTCATAATGGCGGAACCTTGTTGCCTGTAACCCAAGTTGGCAACAGAGTTGCGGATGCTCTTGGCATTGGTCGTGCGACGGTGTCTCGTATAACGCAAGAAGAGTATGGCAAGCCATCATAAACTCAAGCGATAGAGGGAGACACGGAAAAAAATTTTCGACGCCGAATAAGAAAAGAAGGAGAGTATCGAGTATCACCGCGATTGATGACTTTGATGGCACCGCAATACGCAACCATGAATACGCGTATTATAGACGTGCGGAATATCCAACACTAAGAAAATGTATATTGTCCCTTAAAGACTCTTGATTTACTTAAAGGTAGTTTGGTGTCACAATACCACTACACAAATTGGTATATAAAAAAAACGTAACGCTTAATGTAACGCTTATAAAAAATGCGATAAAATAAAAATAATAATGGAGCGCACAGATATTGCCTTGGCACGGGTGGACTTTTTGAGAAAAGCCAAACATATTTCAAATTGGGATAAAGTCGTATTTCTGGACGAGACGTGGCTTAATGCGAACCACACTGTATCGAAAGCGTGGACTGATGACACGGCATAATCAGTCACCAAAGTGCCCGAAAGCAAAGAACAACGCCTGATCATTGCGCATGCAGGGACGGCAAACGGTTCGTACCCAATTGTTTGTTGCTTTCAAATCAACAAAAACAACAGAATATCATGAGGAGATGAATTTCGAAAAGTTCAAAGAGTGGTTTTTAACATTACTGGAAAATCTTCATGAACCACGTATGATTATTATGAATAATGCGCCGTACCATTCCTTACAAAAGGACAAAGCTCCAACATCCAGCAGCAGGAAACTGGAGCTTATATCTTGGCTGCAGAGTAAAGGCATTGAAGCCAATGAAAATATGTTGACACGAATTGGTCCGATTAGTGAAAGAAAACAAACCCAGAAAGACAACCTACATTTTGGATTAAATCGCTGAACAACATGGCCATACGGTGTTTAGATTGCCACCATATCATTGCCATTACAATTCCATCGAACGGATTTGGGCTCATGTCAAAGGTTTGTTTTTTTGTCATTATATATACCTAGTACCTACGTTTACTACATATATATATACTTATTTTTTATGTTTTTTTAGGTCATGCAGCCAAACATAACACATCTCCACCATTTACTGCGGATGACTGGAGAAAAGTCGTGGAACACACAAAAAAATATATACTAGAAGACTGGGAGCGAGATGTCCACTTTGACAGAGTTTGTGAACAAGAATTAATAATCAACGTAAGGGACAGTTCCAGTAGTGAGCCTAGTGATAATGAACTTGATTTAGGTTGTGTATCATTATTTTAATAATAAATAACTTTAAGCTACAATTCCTTGTTTTATTTCACACTAAGCCCTTTCACAAAAAATATTTCGACTCGCACGTATTCTACTAAATAGTCTGACTGACCGAATAAAAATATGCACGAGGCGAAATAGTTATTGTGGGAGGGATTTTATTATCGTATTAATAATTTATTATTAATTCAATCGATAAGAAAATGTTCAAAATTCCAAATCCATACAGCATAAACATGCAACTATCGATTACAAATTCTATGAGAATAATAATCGAATAGATTCATTAACGATTATACACCACCCCATCCCTACAGCGAGCTGTCAAAATTATCAAGCTAAATTTGACAGAGTAAAGATGTCTGTAGGCCACAGCATTCACTTACCATCAGGTGGACTGGGTACTCGTTTGTTTAATAATATAATATATCTATACATCTATACTACAAATAAATAAAATTGAAGTGTCTGTAATGTCAAAATTACAGCTTTTTACTCTGAACTACGTAAGAAAATATATACGGTACTTATAACAAAAATACAATTTAAAAAAAAATTGTATGTCTGTCTGTCTGTTTGTTCCGGCTAATCTCCGAAACGGCTTGACCAATTTTGACGGAACTTTTACTGGAAAATAGCTGATGTTATAAGGAGTAACTTAGGCTATTTTTATTTTAGAAAAATAATTAGGGTTCCTCGCAAAAAATTAAAACCCTAAATTACACGCGGGCGAAGTCGCGGGGAACAGCTAGTAATATATAAAATGCTTTCGTTTGTACATACCCATATTCTTAAAAAATATATTTAAAAAAAAGTTAAACTAGGATTTTCTCCTGTATCGTGGATGGTAAGGACAGTTTACAAATATAAAGAACAATGGCGAAAAAATTGTTGATAGAATTACTAAGCGTCTACTTATGTCATTATAGATATCAATAAAATAACTTACTATGTTTTATCTAATCAAGCTTATGGCCTATCGAAGTCTGGAAATGGACCAGTAGTTGTTGTTGTTACGATTCGAGATACGAGGTCTTATACCATACAGCCTAGTCTTATGTGTACTATATTAACAAAACTCTTCACGATATACTAATGCGTGCTCTTGGGAGATTTTGGCGGCAGCTTAACCCAGCGGATAGTAGACAGCGGAGAGTTGTAATGACGATAATATCTCAAGGAACAGATAAGATGCTTAAGATTTATATCCCCATCGAAACACTTTTTGCATCGTTTCGACTAATGTTTCACATGGGAAGACATTTATTACACAAAATTGCACTACTTTTACCATCACATAAAATCATTATTTATGTTATGATAAAACAGGAGCAGCAATCAACCAGAACCACCAAAACGACAGTTTCTTAAAATCACCCTAAATTGATTCGTTTACTGATTATAAAATGTTAGTTTTTAGTAGCTGTCGCCATGACATGGCCAAATTAAGTACATAAAAATAAAAATCTAGGCCAACTTACAATATATGCTTTTGTTAGATATTGCATTAGTATACTTGGGATATATGTATATTTCTATATCAGAATAAATGTGAAAATAAAAATAATTGTGCTTAGAATACAGAGAGATTTCATTTATGAAGTTTACACGCGCAAGTAAGGAACGACAAGTTCTGAAAACTTGTCGTTCCTTACTTGCGCGTGCGTCTCGATGACTTGTGTATTCTATCGATTTTCCGTAAGGGGAATGCCCACCGTTCATAGACACTTCGGCCATGGGTGCACACATATAAAGGCATATGGAAGTGATAATATGCAATTAAAAGAATAAAATGGTTAAGGAATTGGTTTAAAAAAAGCCCGGATTTTTTTATTTTCACAAGAACAGTTTTTTAACAACAAATGACTTCGTATGTTCGTGACATTTAAACCACAATTGACTCAGCGCAGCGTAATTGTCCTCTTGAATGAGTTACTGAGGGCTGGGAAGAACTTTGGCCGGTGTGAAAGCTGGGGTCATCGCTAGCAGTGGATATCGAGTCCAAGTTGTGCAGGGGTTATCGTAAGAAGCGGGAGCGGGATCCATGTTCAGGCCGTGGTCAATAGGGTGAGAAGAATTATCGGAGTCCATTTAGAAAGCTTATTCGTTGCTTAAATAACAAATCGCGAGAAAACAAACAATATAACACAAATGCAAAGGAATTCGACTTGTGAATGTTTGGTTTTGATAATTATGATATGGGCCTTGCTGTCAGATTCGATGTTGCCACTTAACAGACATAAAATCGATAAATCAATATCAATTTTTTTATTCGATTTATAATTTAATAGAAAAGAATAATCTTTGATTCGCTTTAAGTTCTGCACGCCTTTTAAAATATGTTTTGTTTTATTTATTTAAATTACATTTTAAATGTATTTTTAAGAACAGATAAGGATAAAAGTTAAACTGTGCAGTAGCGTTTTTGTTATGTTCTAAAGATGTCATGGTAAATCAACTAGCAATTCGCTTGTTTAATTATCATAACATCATAATAATTACCGAAAAATAATATTAGCATTATAATAATGACACCATAAAAAATCGATTGAAAAATAGAATCGATTTTTTAACGAGATTTGTAATTGGCAACACTTTTTATTTTATCCACAAACTAATGAATTACGAATTTACCTGATTTCATTTTTATCTTTTCGGTAGTTTTTTTTTGTGCAAAAATATTGCTATCTTTTTTGGATACATGAATACCGCGATAACCAGAAAAAAGATATATTTTTAACAAATGCAAATTGTTGGGCGTTTCATGGCCAGAATTGGGCATTTCCATTTCTACTTTATTGATTGACTGACAGAGTCCATAAGCAGAAGCAGTCAATAAAGTAGTAGTAATTTCCGTTCCCTTTGTGACTAGTGCTTGCCTAAGGATTCTGCTTATCTGCCTATAAGGCGACATTTTGTTGTAATTCTGGATTACGATTCAGCTTGATATCTTGAAATTTGTTGTGTATGCATCGATTTGTTTATCACGATGGGTAGGCGTGTAAGGCCATGCATCACGTGTGTTAACTGAAACATATGTTTCATTAAATGGCGCCGATACCCGGCATTGGTACTTGATACAAGAATTACTATCAGTAAATATTTCAGCACCGACAGATTTTCTTGATGAAATTGTGGGAAGAATAAATATTTTTGTTTATTTATTTATTTTTATTACTTTAATATATGTCTTAAAATATAAAGAAAATAAAACTAGATTTATTATTATTCGAGGGATCAAGTAAATTGTTGAACTAATAGTTAGTGAGGTATGAATACTAAGTCTTGACAGTCACACGGTCCACAAGCGAGTTAGATCCCATTTGTAATCCCAATGTTATATGTCTGATGATTTACCACTTGCTTAGCGGAAAACAAAACCATCAAGAAAGTTATATCTGCTTGAATGTAAATATTTTAAAATCTTAAAGTGAAGGTAGGCTTGATAATGGCATGTAGCGGTGGCGTAAGACACTTCACTTCCTCACAGTTAGAAGCTCTATGACCCAATACCATACCGTAAGTATCGTAAAATGTAACAAAAAGAAACAGGAAATTAGCATCTTCCTGATAACAACTCAAAATAATAAAAAATTGCGGTTGCCAACCCACTTGCTAAGAGAGGGAACTATGGCAAATATTTCCCCTATGAGACAATCTATGGAGAAGGCATATGTTCAGATGTGGTCTTTTGATAAGTTGTAATCAATAAATAAATAATTGAAAAGTAAATTGGCTAGTTGGTTTTGTTTTAACGATTCGCTAATTAAGACAGGCAAAGGCTTATACCATAGAGCCTAGTCTGATGTGAATTTTCTCCAGAATGGAATATCTTAAATTCCTGTTTTTCTTCTGTATTATGACTGAAGAAAAAATTGTTCAGGATTTAAAACTCTATATTTTTCATTTGTAGACGTAAGTAAAAAATGCCAAGAAAAATTTGTTTGGAAGTTTGCCATTGATGTTTCACATGGACAAACAATACGAACCCGCGGCCCCCAGTGCCACAACTCATTCCTGAGCCGCTGCGCCACGGAGCCGTCAGTTATATGAAAATAATAACAAAGTTTTCCGTTTTACTACGAAACATTATTTAAAAATCTTTGAATAATCTGTAATGTGTTATACCTGAACTAAATGTTTAATAAATCTGAAAATCCATTTCCTTTATTCTCATACTGATCTTGTAACAAGCGATGTTTGAACACGATAAGAAAGTTAATTTCCGGATTCATCAATATTTGATCAATGTGAATTATTCTTTGGAAGAAAAATTCTGACGTTAGAACATTAACGGTAATTGAAATTAATTTTCAATTCGATTAATAATAAGTAATGAGTAAACATAATGCAAAAAAAAAAATTCATTAAAAAGGGAAAACAATTGGAGGGAAAGAATTACATTAAAATTATGTATGTACAATTAATTTTACCATCTTTAATAGTAACATACTCATAATTTTATTTTTGTACACATCTATGGCACTGTACCTTCCGAATGATAAAAGTTTAATTCCTCTCAAAGTTAAAGTTAAAGTTACAGCATAATATGTACGTCCCACTGCTAGGCAAGGAAGTGTCTTCCGCGCTGCCCCAATGCGTGTTGGCGAATTTCACATATCTTCGAAATATTTTTTTTCTTATTCCTCAGACATGCAGGTTTCCTCACGATGTTTTCCTTCACCGCCGAGCACGTGGTAAATCAGCACTTGAAATCGCAATTAACAATTTCATTGGTGCTGGCGGGGATCGAACCCGGGTTGCTCGCGTACTGTGAGATTTACAGCGAGCGCTAACCATCTGAGCTACCACGGCTCTCATTTTATAATAAACATTGAAAAGGTACTTCAATTTCTGATGTTTACGTATTAATCCATTACTGACTATAAAAAGCCATTTTAGTAATGTTAAGAGCACTGCTAGTCATTTTCTTAAAATAAAAATGCAAAAAAAAAAGAATTATTTTCAGCACATGGTAACTAAGCTTATAAATGACCGGCGGAATTTATTGCATTAAGTAAGAAGTTATTCTAATCATTTGGACACTAATCTTACTACTCATACTTACCAACCAACTTTAAACCGTTACCGTTACAGCCTATTAAAGTCCACTGCTAAACATAGGCCTCCCTATAGATTGCCTACTATGACAATATTTGCCATAGTTGCAACGCCGCAAGCGGGTTGACAACCGCAGTTTTTATTAGGAAGACGCTGCCTATCTCCTGATTTTTTCCTCTGTCGCCTCACGACACCCACAGGATAATATGAGTTAGTAGATATTCTTATCGCCACATCACGATCACAGATGCGTTGTCAAGTCTGTATACCAGTACTAAGATGGTTTAACACCCTGTAATTATACAGATAGGTAAGTGGATGGTGACTATCTAGACGTACTTCTAGGCAGATAAGGAACAGTGGCGGCGGCTTGAGTTGGCACCCAGGGCGGTTTTATCCTCCCCAAGTTAAAAACCAAAAATGCTAAAATGCTTACAAATGCGCGTTATGCAGTCATGGTACACAATACTATTATACTATTCTGTGGTTATGGCATGGCTCACTCCGCTGTACTAGGTACGTTTTATTATTTGATTTACTCGAGTCAGTTCATTCGAGTCTCGATCACATTACGCGCTGGATGCTACGCGCGTATGACATATTACTTACCTTCTTTGATCGCGTTACTCACTCCACCAAGCGCTATCTAACACGAACTCATTTATTTAGGAAATTAAATTGTGTTCTAGAGTAAATAAAAATTGCGATACATATTAAGATATCGCCAACGCTTTTTTCTGCCTATCAATGATATGTTGCAAACCGGTAACATTCATTGCGATGCGGACGACAGCACTGGTGATGCTTATACACCGGCCTTGCCAATATTTCTCGAAACGTCGAGAACAAACTTGGGTCTGAAGTCGAGTCTTTGTTGAACAGTCTCGGATTCTTCATCATCATCATTACAGCCTTCACAAGTCCACTGCTGAACATAGGCCTCTCACAAGGAATGCCACAAAGCACGTTCCTGAGCCACCTGCATCCATCGACTTCCTGCATGTCTAATCAGATCGTCAATCCATCTAGTGAAGGTGGGGAGGGGGGTCCCCACTTCACCTACCAGTACGAGGTTGCCCTCGAGACCCTCTTTTCTTGGTTCTCCGAGCTATATGGCCGGCCCATTGACTCTTATGGTTACTAATCCGTTGGGCTATGACGCTCACTCTGGGTCTACTGCGAATATCCTTATAAGTTTATCACGCAAAGAATCCCTGAGCATAGCCCTCTCCATAGCTCGCTGAGAGATCTTGAGCATCCTCATATGGCCAGCAGTGAATGACCACGTCTCAGATCCATAAGTCATCACTGGCAACACACAGGTACTATATTCCCGTTTTAAAGTTTTGAGGTATACCTGACGAGAAGATGTGTCGTAATTTCGAAAGCTGCCCAGCCGAGTTGAATCTGTCGATTGACCTCTCAGTTGTATTTGGATTTACCTAGTCGGACTATTTGTCCCAGGTAATATACTCGTCAACAACTTCGAGCTTAGTGCTCCTAACCTACCGGCATAGTGTGACATGAACATTATATATGATATTTGGTTTGTCCATGTTCATCTTAAGTGCTTAGGTCTTTCAGCGATTCTGCCATAAGGACTATATCGTCGGCAAATCGAAGATGAGTGAGTTACTCGCCATTGATGTTAATACCGTTTCCTCCAGTCCAGTAGCTTTAAACGTTCACTAATTAGTTGAGTCTTCCATGCGGCGGTGCATTGGAAGATGTTTTCAAGCTACTGACTGGTCCTCTCTGCAGCTGATAGGTTTCTTACTCTGGTTTTGTACTCGGATAGCCATCGTAGCCATACTGTACGAACACTAGCACTTCGATTTACCGACAGCCAACTTGGCACGCCTGAAGGGACTGTAGCACCAGCCAAATTTCGACGGAATCACTTTTCATAGTCCACATACGCAAGGCAAATTGAAGAGATTGTACTTTCGGTCTATTCTACAATTTGCCGAAGGGTATGTATGTGGTCTATGGTACTAAAGCCTTTCGGAATCCGCTTATTCGGGAGGCTGGAAGTCGAAGATTTGTAATGACTCTCGAAAACAGCACGTAGACAAGGCTCAGAGGAAATCGGTCTTCAAGAGAGCGTTGTCGCCTTTCTTGAAAACAAGACCACCGTGCTTGTATGCTCCACGCCTTCGAAGTAGTCCCACCATAAAAGACGGAATTAAAGACCTTCTAAATTACTTCAAGTACCGGTTTTCCACCCGCTTAGAAGCTCCGCTGTAATTCCATTCTCGCCTGGGGCCTTGCCGTTTTAAAGTGCTGGAGACAATTTAATCTCGTCAGACGTCAGACGTCAGACGGACATCCGGATATCATCGGAATAGTGTCGGATAAGACTTGCTCTTGGATCGTTACTCACACGCGTGGTTCCAACGATGACGTAAACAGCTGTCAACAGAACCTCTCAATCACACTCAAAATCTCAGGTGTCCCGGAAACGATGCTGCCACACTCGGTCTTCAGCTTTGACAGTTGGCTCTTTCTGGTAGACAGATCTCTAGCAAATAATTTGGAGCCTTGGTTTCGCTTGATTGCTTCTTCATTACGAGCTGTATTAAAGTTGCGTAAGTCCCGCCGTATCTATTTGTAGATCTATCTGTTCAGTTGCATGTATGCTGTCGAATCTGTTGAAGACTGCGCTTCATTTCCGTCTAACAACCGTGAGATTAAAAGTGTGGTCGGAGATTTTTGTGTTCTTCTGCGGCGGGTCTTGCAGAACTTAGCCGACCGCTTGGACAGTTTCGACGAGCTTGTCATTCATGTCTTCCACTGCATTGCATTCTTCTAGGCACTGAAAACGGTTTTGTAACTCGAGCTGAAAAACCGCATCTAACGCGGAGCGGCTCGAATCGTCGACGACCGTGTTCTCTCCGATCAGCTCGATTCATCCTTTTCATTTTCTATCGCATTTACCAAGGGAAGTGCTCTGAGGAATTGTTCGGATTATTTCCAGCCGCCAAATTTCAGCAACGCACATCGCGACAAAACTCACGTTACCATTAAAATAATCTAGATGCTTGGCGGTCCACTAATGTGCAATTTACTAGGAGTTGTTTTCGTCACACGACTACTTTGTGGAATTGTTTACCAGCGTCGATTTTTCCGGACCAATGCGACTTAAGGACCTTCAAAAACCGAGCTTACTCCTTTTAAAAAGGCCGGCTAAGCACTTGCAATTCCCCTGGTGTTACAATGGTTCATGGTGGACGATACTTACCATCAGGTGACCCGCGTTCGCTCGTTTGCCCTTTCTTCTATAAAAAAATATATTTGTATGCAGGTAGTTATAAATATAAGGAAGAGAGAAAGTAGGTAGCTATTTATTTATTGGTAAGTCTTTGCGGAGTAATTCTTCTGAGTATTCTCTGGCTGTGCGAGTGGGTTGTCGTTGTCACCACTTGGTGCGTGGCACCCGGGGTGGACCGCCCCCACTGCGCCCCCTTTACGCCGCCACTGATAAGGAGTCCACCTTTTTACCTATTTTAGCAATTACAGGCTGTGAGACATACCATATTAGTACTCTGAGGTGAGCCTTCATTGTTCAGTTGGCTACAGTAGTCACTTATCAGGTAGACTGTGAGTTTGATTGTCATTTCAGTTATACGAGTATATAAACAAAAAACGTTTCGCAACATTTTGAGATTTTTTTAAGCGCGTAGGAAAGAAAAGGATATTAATCTGCTTTTCTGGAAAAAAATAACGCCGAAAGTTTAATTAACGACACAGTGATAGAATTAGATTAGAAAACTGAAAGGATATTATTATTTAAAAAAAAACAATGAACTCGACTGCCGTAATCCTTTATTAAAAAAGAATGAAATTCGTTACTATGTGCTTCAAGCAAGTTATATACGAGCGTCATTTCAGTTATATATATAAACAAAAATCTTCTGCAAATTTTTAGATCTTTTGTATTTCTTTAAGCGCGTAGGAACGAAAAGGAGATTAATTTGCTTTTCTGGAAAACATAACACCGAAAGTTAAATCACCGACACAGTTATAGAATTAGATAAGAAAACTGAAAGGATATTATTATAAAAAAAAAACAATGAACTCGACTGCCGCTATCCTTTATTAAATAAGAATGAAATTCGTTACTATTTGCTTCAAGTAAGTTATATAAGAGCGTCATTCCACAACTTATATCAGAGAGGCGTTTAGAATCATGTGACGTCGCAAACATTCAAATATAAATTCACTAACTCATTACAGCCCATCAAAAGTCGACCGAGTCGTACAAATACCTCCCAGAAACAGAAACAGAAACAAAAAAACCTCTGTCCTGGAAAGAACCAGCAAGAAACCCAGCGGGACTTTTTTAAATTACAGCTTAAAATCATGTATGTTACACAATTAACAACACAAAACAAATTCGAAATAGCTAGGTAGCGATCACCTCATTCCAGGAGTTATTATCATCTATAAATTCCTTAATATTATAATAACCCTTTTTATACAAACCTAGTTTAATAAAGTTTTTGAACTTTGAGCAGGTCAAATTTTTTATTTTTTTTCCCCCATAGATTACTTCATAAGTTAGGTTACCAGGTAGAAAATTGCGAAGTCCTGACAAATAACCTGATTTCCGTAGAAGAGTCCATTTTGTTGCAAACGTAAATAACAAGCGTAAAAACAAATATTTCAATTATTAGTTTTGTGCATTCTCGCGAATACTTCACGTCGCAGACTACACCCCTGCCACGCAAAACCGTTACTGTATTTTATTGAAAAATCGAAAAAGCTTGACTTTTCCATAATCCGACCGCAACCGTTGTCACGCTTAGAAGGCGTGTTGCAGCAACCGCAGTTTTTTCATTGAGCATCAAAATAAAAATCTTCCGGCCTGTTGTTACTTGTTTTAATCATTTTTATTCAAAAACTTTAACTTAATATATCGTTTTACACAACCTCCTTCTTACATCTCCCAAATCGAACAGATGGTCTTCCTTTCTCCGTTCATTCACTCCATCGTCCCTCCTTACAACGCTCACTCGCATTCATAGCTCATTCGTGATATCTTCTCTTCCATTCTATCATCACGTCATATCCTAACACTATAGACTAAACTTAGATTATTTACTCTCTAGATAACGCGTCACGCAATGAGCGATGCAACAAAAACTGGCCAGTTTTACAGCGTGTGCGTGAGGCACACTACGCTTAGCGGTTGTATGGCGACAGAATAAATAACTATGGCACACCAGCGTCATTTGTATCTGGGAGATACCAGCGAATCTATCGATAAAATGGGAAAAACTGTAAAATTATGTCATGTTAATAAAATCATAAATTATAATATTTTAATACGGTGCTTTCAATTGTGTGTTTAGTTGTCTGTTGAGTTAGAATCAAATTTTATAAAGAAAAATATAATCAAATAAAAATAATTACGCATTTACAAAATATGTTTTATTATTTAATGTATGGTGTCGACATAAAAATACTAGAGGTTGGCCGGCAGCTTCGCCTGCGTCATAGTTAAATAATTTATCCACCAGGTACCCTTTACCGTAATATTTTATCCCATAGCATTTCTACAGTTTAATAGATCCTTTTAAGAAGAATTATTCCGTCCTGCATTGTTGTGCCAGCAAGAGTTGATATGGGTGCCCCATTGAAGCTTTGCATCTAAGTTTACCCCAGGAACAGTGAGTCTCTTCTGTGAACCTATCATTATTACCATTAAATGTTTGTAACTACTAATTTAATGGCCCTCTCTTTGAATTTATTTTTAAATAATTTGCGTTTTGAGGTCGCATCACTTTTTACATTATCTAATTTAGCTATATGATAACAGCGTATGGTCAAATATTTTTCGGCGACCAGTCTTATTAGGTTCACATGGTGAAGAGAACCACACGCGTGTTCAGTTTCAACTTTAAAATAAGTATTTTTATGACCAATAAATTGTTTTAATATACAAGATAAATTTTTTTTTAAGTTGGCCTAGTCATTATAAAATTTTGTCTGAAACTTTCTGATTACTTTCTCGAAGTCTCTTACATATAGAATATACATCCTTTGAAGCATAAATCAATCCGCCTTCATCCCGTGCGCTAATAGAACAATGAACATACACCAGCTTTTAAGACAACTATACGGGGAAATTCGCAATCCAAGACTGGCAACACCAAAAAACGACGCGTTGATTTTGTAAATAAAATTATAAATTTATTAGTTTTGTTTTCGTAAATTACTATTAGTTTTGAGTTACTTAGCGATGGTAGGAGATTTTGTTAGTTGTTTGTAAACGTCCTTTCTAATTTCTGCAAATTTTAATCGCGCAACTTGTCATTTTCACCAAAATAATCTAACACAAAAATGAGCCGTGCGTGCGTATCTCTTGGCGTTACAATTGACACTGAGGGCAGGAACGCATTGGAGGCTAACAGTTAGCTGATATTTTTCGACGCTTTTGAGCCGCCGTCACTCTATCTAGAGAGTAAATAATCTAAGAGACTAAACAATGTATTCTTTTTACTAAACATTAGCTGGTACTACACGGCGCGATGCCGCCACAGTAGCAATATTTGTGGAAATATCGTTTTAAATTTGGAAGAGTTATATTTAATAAGGAATGATAATACATTCATTGAAGTTGAATGATATATACCTTTTAAATAAATTTGTAAGTACGATACGCGCGATACCTACTGTAAAATAGTTGTACTATGTCTACAACCTTCGCGCAAGTATAAGCAATAAGTTGACAAAGTTTTAGCGCAATCCGATGAACGGTATGGCAGAACATAAAATACGAACAAATATTATTTTTTATATATTAGATTTATTGGTCTCAATCATACATCCTATATACATGTACGCTATGACTTAAATTAATATTTTAAACTTTATTGCACTGGCAAAAATTTGTCTCTTCTTCCTTTTACATGTTCAAGTCAGTGTTTGCTCTCATTAAAACATCATGACAAAAGTAATAAATAGTTTAATAATGCCGCAACTAAACAAATACTGCCCTAAATATACATATGGGCTGTAAAAACCACCTAGCAGCGTTACAGCCAGTGTAGAGGCATGCTAAGTAAGAGAAGGTTATTGATGACACTGATTTGGTTTTAACTAAGGTAATCAACTAAGGTACGTGAGGGTAATATGGTCATCTTTAGCTTTGCCGCGCTATAAAACCAAAACTAGGAGGAGGACGGAGACAAAAACACAAAGGCTATTATTTCTCTATTAATTCTTTCTATTAATTATAATATACAACTAATATATTAAGAAAAAAAGCAAACAAGCTTTGGCAATAATTAGGAACACTTCGAAAAATCAACTTAAAAAAATCGGTTAATGACCACATTTACTGTACTGTTAACTATGATAATAGCGCCGATAAAGCAGCAAAAACCCTTTCGACCTTTTATTATTTGATTGACTGATAAAGAGCTATCGTATCTAGAACCATCTATGCGAACAAGACTGTAGTTTTTGAGTTATAAGAAAGTGACCATATTAAGCGGATGACCATATTACTCTCACGTACGCTAAGTTAGAAACTTTAACCTTTACATTATCAGTATCGAGGACAGGTGCAGCTAAGTTAAAAACTTTAACCTTTACCTTATCAGCCTCGAGCACAGGTGCAGTGTAGAAGCCAGCCTATAGGTGTTCTATGGAATACACAGAGAATACATTCCGGTGAGTGTGCGCAGGAATAACCTAATTTAATTCTCCATCCTTTTGTTGTCGACATTCCGCGTATTCAAATTAAAACGTTTATTTCATCTTTCGTTATACGTACATCAAAGGATTAGAATAATTTGCCAGCGTCTGTTTTTCTGAGCGCTTACATAGTGGTTGACTTCAAGTCTGGATTTTACAGTTTTTTTGACTGCCTCGTTGGTCTAGTGGTAGTAAACGCGATTGTTGGTCATGAGATTCCGGGTTTGAACTCCGGGTTGAGCCAATCTCAGTTATTGGGTTTTTGTGTCAAGAAAATCTCAGTACCCGTCCGGAGTCAGGAGGTTGACGGTGTATCACCCACGTGCCTCGGAAAGCACGTAAAGTCGTGGGTCTGCGCCTGATCTCCCTCAGGTCCTGTCGGATTGCCGTCCCGTTGTACTGTGAGTAGAATAGAGAGTGCACATGTACTCTGGCGTATAATCTGTCCTGCGCAGACTAGTTTCCGCTGAAGCTGGCCGTGAGAATTAAAAAATATATATATTTACATTCAACTGTGCATGCCTTAAGCGCATTAATTTTTTTAGGTATAATCATATTATGATTATAGCTAAATTTTAAATAGTTTAAATATACACAAGTTTTCACTAATAACCTTATTACTAAACTTCAATTTTCCGATAATTTTGTTAAACTTCAATTTAAAAAATATGGAAAATCTAAAATTGCACGACTCATAATGCTCATATGATAGTGAAAAACTAAAAGAAATGTAAATTGTAGTTCTATTCGTCAAAGAGCTCCAGTAGCAGTCACAAAGTACTCCTTCAGTCACTCCGTCAAGTCCGGAGTAAAGTCTATTCATAACTAACAAAGCGAGCCCAAATTCGGCATCTAGTTCTCCTCGTCGAGCAGTTCCAGTAGCAGTCATCAAAGTACACCTTCAAGTTACTCTATCAAGTCCGGGTAAGGTTTCAATAATAACAAAACAGACAAAACCGGCAAACCTATTACTATTCGTCGAGGGGTTCCAGTAGCAGTCATCGAAGTACACCTTCAGGTCAATCTATCAAGTCGAAGTTAAGGTCTCATCATAACTAAAGAACGAGGCCAAACTCGGCACTAATTCTACTCTTCGAGGAGTTCCAGTAGCATTCAACGAAGTACACGTTCAGGTCACTCTATCAAGTCCAGAGATAAGGTCTCATCAAAACTAACAAAACGAGGCCAAACTCGGAACACCTAGTTCTACTCTTCGAGGATTTCCAGTAGCATTCACCGAAGTACACCTTCAGGTCACTCTATCAAATCCAGAGGTAAGGTCTCATCATAATTAAAAAAACAAGGACAAACTCGGCAAGCCTAGTTCTACTCTTCGAGGAGTTCCAGTAGCATTCATCAAAGTACACTTTCAGGTCACTCTATCAAGTCCGTAGGCATAGGCGGATTAAATGTCAACTGCACCCTAGGCTAGGCTAGCACTTCATCGTCGCCCCTCTAGGGGACATATTAAATCTACTATAAATTAAATCTACTCATTTTGCAAACAAACTATATTATAATTTATAATATATGTAGTTTAATAATTGCAAAATAATTAGGATACGAGTACCCTTAACCCCTTGGGCATAAATGAAAATGTGATGAGAGGTAAGAGCGATTTAGGAGTAATCAAATACGACGAATTTTTGTTTTCATTTAAAATCTTCCACGCGCCTTGCAACCTTGCGCCCCTAGGCACGTGTCTAGTTTACCTTGAGGATAATCTACTATAGTCCGGAGGTAAGGTCTCATCATAACTAACAAAACGAGCCCAAACTCAGCACACCTAGTTCTACTCTTCGAGGAGTTCCAGTATCATTCACCGAAGTACACTTTCAAGTCACTCCGTCAAGTCCGGGGTAAGGTCTCATCATAACTAACATAACGAGCACAATCTCAGCACCTAGTTCTACTCGTCGAGGAGTTCCAGTAGCAGATACCGAAGTACACCTTCAGGTCTCCATAAAGTCCATTTATATATAAATCCTGCGTACTTTTAGACAAACAAAATATTGTAATAAAAATCTGTGATTATAAAAATAATAACCTTGGTCAAGTATGTATCAAATTTGGTTTTTAGAATATGTTGTATTTCTACAGATATATTTTTCAGCACGAACCGCTGTAAACAAACGATCACTTACGACGGCGGCTGAGTCCGGAGTAAAAAAGTACTCTGTGGCTTGAAATGAGGCACAGCGTATTTAGTAAAAAAAATAATACAAGGCTGCTCGAAACACCGAAAATATCGCAGCCGAAAAAATTTAATCATAACTATACAAAAGAAAATTAAACTGTTATTTACATTCCATGGTTTCCCACATGATAGATGAAAAGTTTAAAAATGGATTGAGTTGAACAATTATTATTTTCAAAAGTTATCGTGTTTACCTCCATGCGGACTTGATAAATCTACGATAAGTCACTAAAACAACACCACAAACATGTTTATGTTTTGTACAAGTTTACAATATTTGAGATTTGTAATACAATTCTGAGAGGTGGGTTGGTGATTATTGATTATTGTTCAAATATGTTCACCTGACGATCAATATAGTTAATACACTTGTGGCCGTGGATGGAAAAGGGGAGATCTCCCGCCGACCAAGGTGTTCTGCCCGGGGAGCGGCAAACGTTCCGTGTGATAGTTCGGAGCTATTCTATGTACTCGCTGCACTTCGGAACTTTGATAGCGTGATTTGGCTTCGGTTCGTTTTGATTGTGGCGTGACTACAGCGCCGCCACATCACCCCTGCTCAGACTGGAGGTTGATAGTGCAGACCGATTTCCGGGAGCGGCAGCACCGGTTAGAACTCGGCGGCGACACTTCCACCTAATTTATTCACAGATAACTTGTTCTTAATTTTCTTGACAGGAACGTTGTCCTCCACGAGGATGAAGATGAACATCGTATAATAAATATTACCTGAAGTCCGAGTTTTTCTCGGCGTTAGAAAAAGTAATTACAATTTTTTTAGTAATGGCACCCTACTAGAAAAACTTGGGAAAGTTATCTAAATCAAATCGTCAGCCAAATTGCTGAAGCCGTTTTTTATAAAATAAGGCTGACAAACGAGCATAGTCCACCTGATGGTAAGAGGACGATGTAGTCCATAGACATCTATATCTATCCTCGATTAAGAATTGAAATGCAGATGCGTTGTCATGCCTGATGAAATGCCTATTTGTCAGTGAAAAGGAGACCCGAAGAGATCTAAAGCCACCAGCGTCAATCGGCCATTATAGTATGTCCTTGAAATATTTTATTTCTTAATATTGCGGGTTTTACTGAGTTTACACTGAGCACGTATTAGATCAGCATTTAATTTGCAATTTACAATTTAATCGGTACCTGCAAGGATAGCAAGCGCTTAACCCTGAAGAACCACCCTGAGGTCGCCACCTGAATTGGTATACGTGGGTATGCTTTGGTATGCCAACTATTTATTATTTTCATAAACATATTACGTTATTTATTCATCAGCATCATCATCATCATTATAGCGCATCACAAGTCCATTAATGAACGATAATTTAAGATATAAGTATGCTTCCTTTTATTACCACGTTATGTTGTTGTTAACTCATTGTTAACTCCTTTCGAGTATGTCTGTTCGGGTCAAATTTAGGAATTGATTTTAAACTAACTTTCCGTTGAGCTAGAGGCTTAAAATTTTAACATAGCTCTGAATTGGATGACAATTTAAAATATAAAAAATGTGGGAAAAAAACAAAAATAAGTTTTTGAAAATCAAGTTAATGTAAAGTTTCTTGTTCTTGTATGGTCACCTGAGGCAAGTGTGACAGTGGGGCAAGTGTACTTACTTGCTTACTTATCTTCACACAATCCCTGACGGGGTAGCCAGAGACAGATCGCCAAGTGTCACGATCCTTACATATCTCTTTCGCTTCTTTCAGATTCATAACAAATGCAAATTATGCGTTATAATAACGTTTTTGGTTAAATTCTTGACTATACCGACAGTTAAGTACATAGCTTCAACTATTTTATCAGCAGACGTCATTTTTTTAAAACTACTCCGAAATTTTGCCCCATGTGGGGAAAAACTCCTTGTTACACAAAAATGGATGTTCAAATCGTTTATAGATCTTAAAATATTTTGACATAAGTATCATCTCTTCAATTTTGTCGAAAACCATAGATAATAATAAAGTAACTACAAAAAGAAGCGTACTGTCACACTTGCCTCATTGATGATTTAAGTGTGACAGTCTTCCACCTCAATTAGTTTTAATTACCTTAAATTACAAAATGCTACTTGTAGATACTAAAATGCTTGATCAAACAAACAAGCACTCCGTAATTGATGTTATGAAACTGAATTCTCTATGTTTAATCCTTACAGAGTAGAAGTATTTAAATGTCCATTATGGCTTTAATTAATTTATGTCACACTTGCCTCGGGTGACTATATAGCTTATTAATTTTATTGAAGTCGCCTGGAGAAACGTACATTCAAGGAACGTGCAGCAACATCATACCGCGTTTCCGTGACAGACTCCGCCGGAAATTAAAAGTAATTTGATCACAAGATCACAGCGTCTTTTATTGAATTGTTTCGAGCTACTAGAGATGGGCAAGAAAAAACCATATCAATATTTATCGAATATATGTTCTTAAACATTATCCATAATTATCAGTGAAAATATCGATATATCTTCATTTTGTCAACCATTCAAGATTATTCATACATATGGCCAAAACATACAAAATTCGTAAAAAAAAAATAATACACATGAAGAATTTGTTATTTATGCTTTGATGTTCAAACAATTATAAAATAATACAAAACTGACTGTGTGGTCGTTCCACAGCAGAACTACGCAAATCAGTGAATGGCTTTGGTTTCACTAACTACAAAACCGTTACGTTAAAAAATATATCGAAATTGATACGAATGCGATATCTAAAATGATTGTCGAATATCGACATATCACGATTAAAAATATATGTATCGATAATTTTATGAGCAAATATCGAAATTTCGATATATTGATATTTTTGCCAACCCTACGAGCCGGTAGGCTATTCAAACTGCAGCATTATTCTCGGCATACCGCTTTTACAACTGTCATTGTTATTGCTGACCAGGGATTCTATAGCTACGAGCGTAAATTCTCAATAATTAGTACTTATTTACCGTGTAGTGGCGGTGTAAAAATATCCACTACCCCATATCATCCTGTGGGTGTCGTAAGAGCGACTGCGGGAAACAAATGAGATGTGCAGCAGCCTCTTCCTAATAACGACTAATAATAAAAAAAACTGCTAATTAATAGAATCAGGCGTTACTTTGCGGAAATCCATTATATTAAAGTTGTAAATATTTACTTTGCAAATATCCGCTTAGTAAAATAAAATGAAATTCTTATCCTGGTTTGAAGCACTCCGCCCTCCTCAGTGCGTGCACTATCCCGTCACCACTAATCCCAGCTACTACTCCCACCACTACACTGGAAGACACACCACCGATGACAATTTCCTATGTAGTGGTGGTGGGGTAGTGGTGCTGGGATGTGGTGACAGGAATGGTGCACCAATTGAGGAGGCAGGAGGTGGTCTTCAAACTAGGTAAGACACATCATTTTATTTACTGGATATTTGCAAGTAAATATTTACAACTTTAAAAAACTGATGTTGCCAACCAAAAGCGGGGAACTATGGCAAATATCCATGAGGCAATCTATGGAAGAGGCCTATATTTAGCAGTGGACTTTAATAGTCTTTAACGGATAACTGTAATATATTGTTGCTTTATTTAATTTAGCCTTAATTGGAAGTTCAAGTCATTCTTTTACATACATAATTTGCACATGAACTAACCCGCAGACCCGGGACTATAACTTTTTGGCCATACATATTCGTCTTCCGGAAATAAAAACAGCGACCCGTACCGACCGAGCTAAAGGCTTAATGAGGTATTCAATATGTAAAAAGCAATATGTATGAAAGGGGCACAACACACGGGTACCGTAATGATGTTACCAAAAGAAAATTAAAAGATCACATATTACATACATAAATAAGAATGCTCGTTGGTCTAGTGGTCGCAAACGCGGTTGCTGGTCGGGTTCGAATCCCGGGTCGAGCCAAAATCAGTTATTGGGTTTTTCTATCAAGAAATTCTCAGTAGCAGCGGAGTTAGGAAGTTGGCGGTATTATTTTTATTACATAAGCATAAAACACTCACGCCCACCTAGAACACTTACCTAGAGGGGTAGACAGAGACTACGGACTTCCGTTTGGCATGATCCTGACACACCTCACACGCCTTCTTCATGTCCATATTCCTACGAATACATGCTTTTCAGTTAAGGGTACTCTTAATTTGGCCCATCTTCAATATATAATATTATTAATGAATACAAAAACGTTATTGTAATATTAAATACATGTATTTTTCGACTATTTGCGAAAATTTATGCAAATTCTTAAAATCATCCAACGCCGTCGAAAACGACAGTGTGGTGAACATGTGGCTGTATTGTATCTGACGGCCGCTCGCGCCGCATCTATCGTCATGTAAGTTTCCTCATTTAATTTAAAAAAAATAGGGATGTATTTTCAATTATTTTTTGTAAAGGTTTACATGGACAGAATCATATCACGATACCTAAAATTTCCCTCTCGGATCGATATAATATGTATTCACATTATAAAAAATATATGATAGACATCAATTAAATACAAAACATATTATACTAGCGGTTCGCTCCGGCTTCGCACAGGTTATTACTGGATCTCGACAACGGCGCCATCTACCTTGTCCAATTGCAATCTAAACCATCCAGGAACCCACTCAAACACACACAAAATTTCATCAAAACCGGTCCAGCTGCTTAATAGAAATTCAGTAACAAACTCACGTACAGATTTTTTTTATATATGAACATAATATTTACAATAATTGAACATGGTTAAAAAATAAATATTATGTAGTGGAAGTCAGTCAGACTGCACCTAGTAGAGCCATGCAGCTATATTATGTTTGTAGCACGAAGGGATTGGGTGGGACTACGCTCTCACAGAATACCAGTGTCAAATAGCATTTCAATGATGCTGTGCTTTGTATGGTGAGTGCAGAGAACCGGAGATCCTTTTGACTGGAAATGAGGCATTCAATCTGTTCCTCAGGGGTGGCAACCAATTTACATTTGATTCTTTATCGAGGATAGATTCAAATGTCTATGGCCACGTCCACAATCAGGTGGATTGAGTGCTCGTTTGTCACCCTCATTCTATAAAAGCTGTATTGTAGCTGCAGGGATGGGTTCGCTAAACTGGGAAAAGCCACGCTCTTATAGATTTCAAGCGTCAAAAAAAATTGCTGTTGTGATTCGTATGGTGAATGTAGAAATCGGAACCCTTTTAACTGGTAATAAAGCATTCCATCTTACCTCTCAGGGTAAATGCATAAGTTTATTGAATCTTAATCAAGGTCAAATGTATGTCAATGATTTACAGCATCCACTTAAATCCGTGGACTGTTTGCTCGTTTTAACTCTTGTTATATAAAAGGCCGCAGATGTGTTCAGAATTAGGCGAAATAAGATGAAACGCCTGGCAGCTTGTTAATTTTAATTAAGACAGTTAGGATAAATTCCTAACTGTCTTATGTTTCTAATTAGATCAAACCAGTAGCAAAGCTAAAGAATGAGTTGACATAATAAGCTTTCTTAGAGTTATTTTTAATTATATTTTATAACGTTTACTGTTGATACTTAATAGAATAAGGCGTTACTTTAAAAAAACATTATATTAATAATGTTAAAATCAGCGTTATAAAATTAAATGATGTGTGTTACCTAGTTTAAAGATCACCTGCTGATCAGCCACCGCAGTCTATTTCACCTGATAGTGCCTCAATTAGAGGCAAAACACGTGTCGACTGTATTATCGACGGGGGTGTTGGGATTAGTGGTGACGGGGATAGTGCACGCAATTGAGGGAGGGGCGGAGGTGTTCTCCAGACTAGGTAAGACACATCATTGGATTTCATTACGCAGATCTTATCTAATTAATTTTTAACATCTTTAATGTTACTGTTGAGAGAAAAATGGCCTTATAAGCTTATCGCAGTTTTTTCTCACAAGGTCTCATACAGTAGTGACATGTTGAAGAGATGGCACAGCTTTCTTGACACAAACAGTGATTTATAAAGGACAACAAGGACAAGGATTAATTTTGAATAAAACATTTTTAATTTAACTTTGCACAGTTGTTTGGATAACAGGAGTGTGCCAAACTATCCTGGCGAAAAATCGAAAACTACTGTTATAAGAATGAAACCCTAGTACCTAAAATTACTAGAGCAATAACGGTAAGAACAAAAATAGTCTCTCCTTTGACAAAACAAAAATAATACTACGCTGCCTTAATGGCTGAAGCGGAATTTAAAAGTTTTATTAGCCTGATAAATCCATGCGAAATATCGTAATATGATTGACAACACGATGCTTGCTCGTTTAGACTAAAAGATTCGGAAGAAATAAGTAGCTAATTCGTTTTGTCTTATATTTTTGTTTTATTTCACTTATTTTTCATTTAACTTTTGTACCTTATTTTCTTAGATATTTTCTTTTCCTTAGTCATTAGAATATAAGTATCATCTTCAAAGTAACATAATATAGTCGACACTAGCTACTGACACCAGTTTCTCGACTCCACAGAATCAGTAATTCATTAATGGGACAATGTATATATACATTGTCAATATTCTAACAATATCCCAGAAAATATACGACTCTAAATATTTTACTAAACAAATACTGTATACAAAAGTGGTATAGTATAAACAAATACATGTTGATAATAACCCCTAGAGTAGTGATCGCTCCTAGATATTTCTTATATCAGTTTTATAATGGTTTGTACAATCTATATTTTATTGTAAAATTTTCTTTGAAAAAAAAAAGTCCTGCTGAGTATCTTGCTAGTTCTTCCCAGGACAGAGGAACTTTTTGAACCAGTGGTAAAAAAATATAATTTAAACTTTCAATAAGAATAACTTGTAATCTATATTGTATTAAATTATTCTATTCTATTCTATTCTGCAGCTTTGCCATGCTATTAACCATGTTCCAAAGCCACTGGTTTTTTGACTGCTTCAAATTGCATTGTAATTAATTGGCACTAATTCATCCAAGCTTTTTGCTCATAGATAAGTCTACCATCTTGAACAACACTTACAGGGTCGAGGAGGATGGTTTTCATTGCTATTGATCAATATCCAGTTCTCGCTCAAGCGCTATATATTATGTAATTTGTCGGTTTACGTATAAATATGTTTTTTCAACATCGAATATTTTCTTGGGAGTTTTGAATTTAGGTCAATAAAAACAAAGTCCTTGAATAAGCACCTCATTAAAACTAGTAGACGAAAATTCAAAACTTTCTTTGGGCTTTAAATTTTTTATAATTATAGTAAGTCAAAGCTCAAAATCATATCGACTGATTTCTATTGCTGCGAGCAAAATCCCGTCTCTAAGATTCTCAAAGAAATTTTCCAAATAAAAATATTTAAAACAATAATCGTTCCATTTACAAAGTTATCAGAAAACCAACATTTACGATGATCATCGATATATCATATACCTTGTTTAGTATGTATTGCTAAAAATATGACATTGCACCACAAGTGTCGGAACCATCAGTTTGGAACAACTTCGATATATATAGAAATAAGCTACAGCCACACTGGTCTCCTCGGCTAAATAACTTGTCTGGCAGAAATCTACTCTTTCCTTCCATAGCCAAAATTTATCTGAAAAATTGTTCTTTAAGGCTAAGTTTTGTGATAGCAATGTAAATAGATTTTTTTCATGATTTAAAATAGAAGTTAGATCCTATATAAAATGTTGTCGTTGGTTAAATTGCAATATTGTATTGAGATAAATCAACATAACTTCTGACTGAAATCACTGGGCACTTGGTTGCGTCGTTTGTGTGTAATCGTTTACAGAGTGAGCAAATCTGTCACTCAGCATCCTGTTATTACAGGCGGCTAAAACACTAACAACTTTGGGTAATATAAGAGAAAAACGTTTCGTGTTTCAGTTGGTCCTTTCACGCATGTGTTGGTTTTGGTTCTAATCTCTAGAATAAGAATAAGAGTGAAAACAGGCACAGTTCACCTGATTTTAAGACGATGTCGTGGCCTATAGACACCTTTATCTGTCTTCGATTAAGAATCAAAATGTACTGTGCTGTCACCTAAAACTAAGATGGAATGACCCCAATTCAGTTGATCCATTCGTGCCACAACCTCTAATATACGTGCAGCATAGCTCTACCAAACACAATATATTGGTCCTCATATAATTAGCGTTTTGTCGTACTTACCACTTTGATCTGAAATATCTCCTCTTTGGTTAAAATTTCAAATTCAAATTTATAAATTCATTTAGCTGGTACATTTAAGTTTTAAAACAGTCATTAATTTGTTTTTCTCATTATTTTTTTGGCGTCGCTTATTACGCACAATGGAAACATGAAATATCGAGTATATTTACAGTACGAGTTCTACCGTGGCACCAGTGCTGCAGAAACAGCTCGAAGAATTAATGATGTGTACGGCGATGGTGTTTGCAATACGTTTTTAGTTTCAACGTTTTCGTTCTGGAAATTTCGACCTTCAGAACCAACCCGTGGACGGCCAGGACCAAGTGGAAAATGAAGAATTAAAGGCTATTGTGGAAGCGGATCCATCACAAAGCACTTCAGAGATAGCTGCAGGCTTCGAGTAAGTGATAAAACTGTATTAATCCAATTGAAGTAAATCGGAAAGTAAAAACCTTGAACGATGGGTACATCATGAATTGAGTGAATCGAACTTGCAAACACGCGTCAACTGCTGTAATTTGCTCAACCGACACAATAATGAAGGTTTAAATCGAATCATTACTTGTGATGAAAAGTGGATACTATACGATAATCGGAAGCGCTCGTCGCAATGGCTGAACCCTGGAACCCAGCCAATCACCCTAAACGAAAATTGACTCAGAAAAAGTTACTTGTGGTGTTTGGTGGACTAGCGTCGGTGTCGTTCACTACAGCTTTCAAAAATCTGGTCAAGATTACGGCAGATATCTATTGTCAACAACTGCAAACCATGAAGGAAGAACTAGCTGCTAAACTAAACCGAGATTAGTCAATCGCTCTAGGCCACTGCTGCTTCACGACAACGCAAGACCACACACTGCACAACAAACAACCACTAAGTTAGATGAGCTACAGTTGGTCTGCGACATCCACCTACCTCGGACCTTGCTCCAACAGATTACCATTTTTGCGGTTGGACAACTTCTTACAGGAAAAAATTCAACTCCGATGCGGCAGTCCAAACCGCCTTCAAAAAGTTTATTGATTCTCGCCCCCATGGTTTTTTTAGTAAAGGAATCAATGAACTACCTGTGAGATGGCAAAAGTGCATAGATAACAACGGTGCATACTTTGATTAATTAAATATATTTTACAAAAAAATTGACATATTCCTCCGTACAAAACGCTAATTTCATATATAAGGACCTAAGGTTCTTTTTGTTGTAATAATATTGAATTTTAAATATACTCGTAGTATATAATATCAAATAAAATTATTGCATGCCTAAGCGCGTTTATATGTTCTACTAGCGCCTAAAATTAAGATTCCAACGTTTTGTCGCATGAAATCGTATCTAACAATCATATTGCACATAAATGATATAAAAGCACATCGTCAGAAAGATAAATGATTGTTGAACTTATTAAAAAAAAATCATCGATTAATTGCTATTTTTATATAAAAAGTCGTTTTAGTGGCTTAGGGTGTGGATTTATCAAGTCCGCATGGAGAAACTAAATAAACATATACTTTTTATTTTCCATTCAAGCATGGGTGACAAACCAGATATAACTCCACCTGATATTGAATGGATGTTGTTGCCCATAGATACCTAGATTTAGCCTCGATTAAGAATCCAAACCCAGTTATTCTCGTCATTCACTGTACGTAACACGATATTACCTTATTCATATTTAAAAAAAAATAAGTTTAAGGCTCTGATTTGAACTTAAAAGTGACAAATGATAAGCGAGCTAACACTCCATCTGATGGTAAATAGCTGCAGTCTATAGACACAAGCAACCAACTTTATACAAAAACTGAGGACTAAGATGGTATGCCTCATGATCTGGGGGTCAAGTTCATATATAGAGGAAAAGAACGTGTAGGTCAAATCAAATAATTTATTCAGTATCAGAGATTTTTGAGTAAACGAGCAGATGATTTTAAAAAAAAATCTATTAAAACATGAAGCTTTACACTTTTATTGCTTAGTCTCAATTCTGAGAGGTTCGTTTACAACAGACGTTAATAATTATCCAACAATAGATTAAAAAATCAAATAATGCCAGCAATAAACTGGAATATATATATCTTATATTTTGACAGAATTTTACCCCCCGCACTAGGATTTTCCCTGTATTGTGAAGGCGTTTAACATACATAAATTTAAATTGTATGTGAACATACATCCAAGCCAGAATATTATTTGTAGCTCATGTAAGCACTTGTTCTGCAGTTTCATTGTAATAATCTAATTTAATATTAAAATGTTTCTCTCCCCTATTTAATAGTCTTATATGAAGATTTTTTTTTCTTTGCTTTTTTAACCAGGCTACAAAACGAGAAGGTTCTGTATTCGACCCGTATGTATTTTTATGTTATTATAAAATACTAGAAAGATCTCATGGCTTCCGATAGCTGTCGATGTAACATACCCTTACAACATAATGTAACATATTTAGACTTATAGTACTGCGATAACAAAATTTCCCTAAGTATGACTATTAAAGCAAATCCTCTCTACAACGGGAGATATACATGTCCAGTAGTGAACTTATTAATAAAAAGGAAAAATAAATATACTGAGCGTTAAAACCTTTCTTTTGAAAAAAGTCCCGCTGGGTTTCTTGCTGGTTGTTCATAGGGACGGAGATTCTTCCGAACCGGTGGTAAAAGTAAAATGACTTTCAACAAAATTACATGTAATCTATATTTAATAAAGAAAAATCTATTTCGATTCTGTTCTGTTCTAATCCATTATTTTCCAGTGAGGACTTATTTATAAATAAGAATAAATATACTTACCGTTAAAACCGTTTTATCTGTACTTTTCTACAGCGTCCGGTATCACTTAATCCCAAAATATATTTCTGCTAATTACTTCTAAAGTATAGGACTCACATTAGCTCTGTGAACATTAATCATTTCCCCGCGTAGCAACATTCGACTGATGCTAATTACCTTTCGAAACATTATTTTTTCTTGTATTATTAGGCAAAGACGTTCTTAACACAATTATAAAGCTCTAAGTAAACTTGACTTTCTAGTTTTCTTCATCAGGCTGTAAAAATCCATTGCAGGACATATTCACTTACCATCAAGACAGCCGCATGCTCGTTTGCTCCCTCTTCAATTGTGGAATTCGATCCCAGTAGTGTCCTACGAAATGCGTATACTAGAGGTTTGATCGGAGTCCGAGATATCCTCCGCGGCACTCTAAAATAAAACCTTGAGAGGAGTTCTGGGCAGTATACGTAGTTTCTCGTAATTTTATATAAGATCAATTAAGCCACTAACATTTCTGCGCTTGTCCAGCGACGTAACTCAAAGAATTCTGGTGACTTAGCGTACGTGTAGGGATATTAAGACTATTTTTAGCTAAATTGAAATTTCAATTTCTGGTAATTCGTTTTTTTACAGTTATACCATCGTTTTTTAAAAACCTATAATATTAAAGTTCAAAGTTTAATCGAAGTTGTTGGCGCTAGTTTTAGAAATAAATCACAAAATAAGGAAAATTTAAATTCCATAGCTGTTTCTTGATGTACGAACATATAACATAAACGTTACCCAGAGGGGTAGGCAGAGACTACGGACTTCCATTTGACACGATCCTGACACACCTCTCACCTCCTTCACATCCATATACTTACACATGAATGCTCGGCGATTAAGGATACTCTTAATTTAGCCCATTTTCAATATATTTCCAATTTGTTCGATAAACTTCCATCTACAGCGTCCTTTGCCGACTTTACCATCCACTTCTGCGACATAAATTTGCTTTGCCTCTATTCCCTTATTCTTTCTTTCTACATGACCAAACCACCGAAGCGTTCCCTTATTAATCCTGGTCACACTGTACTAACATTAATAAAAAAAATATTATAAACTACAAATCTTTAAGCAGCCAGACAGGCTATAAATTATTTATTTACGTACCCAAACATTTTATTTGTTTAACATAAATTTTACAGCATCAGTAAAATCATTTTTTTATAGCTGTACATTCATTGTTTTACAAAAATTATAATATCCTCCTCGTCAGTTTAAATCTTAGCATCATCACCATCATAATATCATCATCAAAATTGTGACAAAATATATATCTGTTCAACATAAACAACTAATATTTCATTTTTGGTAATTGTCAAAGAATTAATTAGTGCAAGCTTATGCCCCATTACTGGAGGGCTATGATCGAGGTTTCTCTGCGTGATTTACTTAAAAATGAGGATATCCGCAGTAGAAGCAGAGTAAACGACGTAGCACAACGGATTAGTAAGCTGAAGTGGCAACGGGCCGGCTATATAGCTCAAAGAACCGACAACCGATGGGGAAGAAAGTGACAGACATTGGACACTAAAAGAAATACCTCACAGTCTGTTACCATGCTAGGTCCCTTACTCATTTACTTTTCAAACCAGAACACAGCAATGCCTGCCATGCTGTTTGGTGTTAGAGTACCTTGACGAACTCTCTCCTCTCACACCCCATTAACTGTTTCAATTTATTAAAATTTTGTGACGAAGTCGTTCTACGCGACCGCGCAGTGAACAAATTACACGCTTGTTACTTGTCAAGTGACGTGCGGCTTGTAAGAAGCTTATGTTCGCGGCCTTATAGTGGGCTCGGCTTTCGACTGAATGAGATGTTTCTAAAAAAAACTTTTTAATATAATATTACATTCACACAACATCAACATTTGAATGTAACTTTTGAATAGTAGCAAGTTCAGTAGAGGTTCAAGTGTTGCTTACTTGTTTAAGTAAGGGTTTGTGTCGACGCCTTTTTAATTTAGTGTTCATTATTAATAAGCGAATTCGAGGTAATTGTATTCAAACAAAAAAAAATTATTTACGCACGAACTAACCAACCGTTCTTACGTTGAGTAAATTAAAAAAAAATCTACTTATCAAAACTTACTAATTAAATTTAAATTCATTGATTGCGCCATGTCAAATACGACTTGTATTCTCATAGCAAAAAAAAAACGAATATACCTATTAACAATCTACATTGAGAGATCGATTCTATCAAAATATTTAGTTAATATTTCAGAGATAAAAATTACATTGAAATCCACAGATATATTTAATACAAGATTCACGAGATATTTCGTAACTGGCTTCTTGACATTAGATGTTGGCTTCTTTTTCGTCCCATCTTTACACCAGGACACTGTCATAAAATAGCATACTGAAATAATCATGTTAAAAATTATTTTTTAGTGTTTGTAGTAAATAAAAACACTTCAGTTAATTTTGCTTCTGAAAGTTTAGGCGTTGTATTAATCTTCTATATTAAGAAAGTTTAAAGTTGCTGAAGTGAGATTATAATTAAATATTGTCACCTGAGTTGACGTTGGGAATAGTAAGGCTAAAATTATTTGTTAGAATAGAACAGTTATTGCGTTTTTTAATCTTTAGTCTTTTGTATTGTCTTAAATATTGCTAGTTATTTTTCTGCTAATGTACGAAACTGTGCATTACTTGAGCGAGTTTTATTGTATGATTTCTTTGACCACAAAAATTCCGCTGGGTTTCTTGGTGGTTCTTCCCAGGACAAAATTTCCGAACCAGTGGTAAAAGTAAAAAAAAAGACTTCTAATAAGAATTACTCGTGATCTATATTGAATAAAAAAATATTCTATTCTATTCAAAGAGTTGTTCATATTTATTACGCCAGGCAGGCAGGTTGGTGAGTGCACAGATGGTACTCCAAAAGGCGACTAAGAGATTCTAGTTTCATATGTTTATATACATTTTTCGCTTTCTTTTTTTTAAACAAAATTATGCACCCTCCGATTATTTGCGTTTCCTCATTTGCTATGTCGATTTCATTCGATACTTCCAGTAATGTCCAACACCCAATAGTATCACAATAAGACAATTTCCGGAATCCGCGCCCATTGTATTCTTGAAAAAGACTTGCAACTGTTACGTGATAACACAGTAAAAACCGCAACAATGGGAACTATTTCCTCTTAAGTGACAGTCAACAGTTTCCACTATAGAATTAAACATATGTGTTGTATTCAAATATTCAATTCGACAGTAGACTTTAATAGGCTGTGATGGATGGATGGAATGTAGGTATACTATTGAACAAATCATCCACCCTGGCATCCTTAGATAAATGAACATCAAAGTAGTTAAGGAGGTGAATTGTTTACCAGCGTTTGACCTACCCTCCGTTAGCAACGTGTGTTCGTTTAAAGCAAGGGTGAATAAGCTTTTATTACACTTAGGCAGTGCAATATATACTACCTTAGCCTACATCAACACTCACCACCAGGTGGGATTGTACTCAAACACTGGCTAAGAATAAGTATACGTGGTAGAGCCATGCTGCAGCTGTAATATGATTACAGCACAAATGTTGGTTCAACCGGAAAGAAAGACACACTCTCACAGAATGCATTCAATTAAACAGTGTCAAATAGCAGCTAAATGCTGCTGTTTTTCGTATGGTGAGTGTAGAGAACCTGAAACTATGCATTCCACCTTAGTCTTCAGGTGTGACAACGCATCTGCATTTTGATTCTTAATCGAGAATATATGTAGACGTCTATGAGTCACAGAACAGAATAGAATGATTTTTATTAAATATAGATTATTTCATTATACTTATTGAAAGTATTTTTTTTAATTTACTATCATCAGGTGAACTGTGTGCTCATTTGTCACCATTATTCTATAACAAAAGTAATAAAATGTTAGTACTTTTGTCAACTTTAACTATATCTACAGTGTGATGTTCTTTTCTTACAGGATACAGATAAAATCTTAATTTATTATTGTTTACCAACATATCTATAAGATTTAAATAAAAAAAATTAAAAACAAGTATTAATCGTGAGCTAGGCTAGGCCTGTGATGGTCCAAGTAAGATTTGTTATATTAGATATTTCATTACAGCTCACTAGGCCGTAATCATGAAATTTTATTTTCTTCGGTTCTTAACACGTCTGTAAAATTTTAGATAATTCCGTGTCCGAATGTAGTTTAAAACTGAATAAAAACAGCTCGTGAGTTGTTGATAAAAACACCAATTGAATATCAGAGCTGTGGTAATTATACTGCAGCATAATGTCCTCCAGACATAATTTCGGTCATGGCGTCCAATCTCAACGGAGACTAGCCATCAGGCAGGACTTGATTATAGTGACCGAGTGTATGTGCGCAGATGCATTCTCTATTCCTTCACTCTTAAAGTTCGTTGGGACGACAATCTGACACGACCAGAGGAGAGGATCAGGCGCAGAACCAACGGCTTTACGTGCTTTCCAAGGTAGTGGGGTAAAACACTGATAACTTCATGACCCTGGGCTGCTACTGAGAGTTTCTTGACAGAACAACCCAAGAAATGATTTTAACCTGACCCGGGATTCGAACCCTCGTGACCAGTAATCTCGTTTACAACCGCTAGACCAATGAGGCAGACGTTGTTCTGGTGGTCGTAACAGCATAATGTTGAGTCGGATGTCTATTTGTTGTTGCATTTTTTTTTAATAGAATAAGGGTGACAAACGAGCACCCAGTCCACCTGATGGTAAGTGGTTGCAGTGGCCCATAGACATCTACATCTATCTTCGTTTGCGAATTTAAATGCAGATGCATTGTCAGCCGTAACGACTAAGATAGAATGCCTCTTTTCAGTAAAGGGTCTCGCTTCTCTACACTCACCATACAAACACAGCAGCATTAAGCTGCTATTTTACGCTGGTTTTCTGTGAGCGGGGTCCTTCCCTAGTTGAGTCGACCCATTCGTGCTACAACTATACTATTAATATAGCTGCAGCATGGCTCTGCCACAAAAAAATATTTTATGATGATGTTATATATACATGTGGTGCAATTGTGTATTATGTAGCTTCTAATGAATTATTAATAAGGGAAAAATACTTCGTTTTTAAAACGGGCTAATAAGTATAAAATACTTTTTTTTTTCATATTTTTACTACATCAATACGATTCTGAGCTATGTTGAAAATTTTAAGCCTCTAGCTCATCGGAAAGTTAGTTTAAAATCAATTACGAAATTCAACCCGAACAGACATAGCTAATCGATAGCGAGTTAGTAAAAACGTGGTAAAATCCTTTGTTAAAAATATAAATAATATACGCATTCAACCGACATGTTTGTTTTCGTGATATCCTTTCCGAACCATTTTATTCGACACTTATTTGCATAATAAATTTTAATTTAAGTCAATTCTGCAGTTTTTTTAATGGTACTTACAATAAGTCCAAAAAAGAAGTCGATAGTTGTGGTATACTAAGTCACGCACACGTCCATTGTTGTTGGCATACTGATAAGCCTTTCATTTCCTTTATTTGCAATTGAATATTGTTGCTACCTCGTCCGGGATCTTATCTAACGTGCTTATCCATCTTTTCTCACAAAGGTTTTCAATATTGCTTCCAACATTATACGGAATCTTTTACATTCAAAGGCTTGGATTTTGCAAAAATACCTTTTTGCTAAAAATAATTATTTAAAGAGAACTTTTCAAATTACTCGCTTATTATTTTCCTCTGTTAAACAGATATTCAGTAGTAATTGTCTCTAACCCCATATTTTTCTGTTACGGACTCAAGCTTCTCCTTTTACATAAAAGCATTTGAATAATAATAAAATCGTATACCATAAAGAAAAATAAAAAATAAGGAAAATGATCTGTTCTAGACAACTTTTGGATAGACATAAACTAAAAATACGTCTAGACGGCGGTGAACATTAATATTTATAAACTGATATAAATATTAAGAATTCGGTAATCAAAAAATGAAAACAATAAAACTAAGTACGTGGACACAAAATACGTGGTGGTGACATTTATATGTGGCAGAGCCATAAAGTATTCGTGCGTGGGTCGGTCGGCTCGACCGGGGAAGGACCACGCTCTTATAGAATACCAGCGTTAAATAGCATTAGTGTAGAGAACCGAGACCCTTTTGACTGGATACGAGGCATTCCATCTTAATCCTCAAGGTTGAAAACGCATCTGCATTTTGATTCTTAATCCAGGATAATTCTATATGTCTATGGGTCACAGTATCCACTTACCATTGAAAGGGCTGTGTGATCTCATGCCACTCTTATTCTATAAGAAAAGCAATATCTTCTATACGTTCCCATATTGAACTTAGGTTGCAGGATCAACAATAAAAAGAACATGTGATTTTTAAATTTTAATCTTTCCAAATGATAATCGTCTCTTTTTATTACAAGAACTAATATATGAAAGAGCGCGCGAGATAAAATATATCTTAATCGTAATTAACACAAGTTAAACATGAAATAAGTAATTGAAACAGTTCGTAGAAGCAGCTGATGCCTCGCACCTGAGCGATAAATTAATAAAAATTACGGATTAACATTTGGAACATTACACTCGCATAACTGCTTTAACTTTAATTGATCTAAGTGCTCAAGTTCTCAAAACTTTATTATGTTCAATTATTAACATTAGTAACAGCCCAAGTATAATATTAGTAAGTCGACAAGTTTTGTGGCGGCTGGGAAACTACCGAATATCATTCGGTGGTTGTCTTAAAAGGTGACGGAAGGAATGAATCAGGAGATGGCGAGCAGTGTCTTCCTGATAAAATTAAATAGACATTTAAAATGGTTTCACCGTCAAAACCTAGTGGCGTTCAGGCTACTTTTTTCATAAGATATTCAGAAATAAATAAGACCCTTTTTAATTTTCGTTCGCAAGTTGAAGCAAAGAAGAGAGCATGGCTAGATTTACTAGCAACCAAAGCTGGTAATTCTGGCGGTATGAATGATGAGATTGAAAGAAAAGGAGACTTTAGATTAGACGTATAAATAAGAGAGTAAAAGAAGTTGTTGAAAGGAAAAAGCAAGAAAGAAAGGATAAGAATGATGGAAGGATATCTGATAACTTCCAGACAAATATTAAATGTTCTGGAAACTCGTAATAACTGCCAGGGGAAATTCAAAACAGCCTAGAATGAATGCTATTGAGACGAGAATGGCTTTATGCTGAATGAAGTTTCAATTAAAAAGATAGAAGGAATACTTTGAAAGCGTGTTTATGAGTGAAGAGTCGTCTGAATTAAGTGAAATAGAAACCCGAAAGTGGAGAGAAGTAAGGAGATAAGTGTAGATGAAATAATGAAAGCAATGAAAAGCATGAAAGGTGTAAGGCAGCCGGATGATATAGAGTATCACCGAAATGCTAAGTGTATAAAACCGGCTTGTTCGGGAGGCTGGAAATCGTTGAGTTTGCGTATGCGAGACGATCTGTAATGACTCTAAAACAGCACGTAGACGCGGCTCAGAAGGGAATGTTTGTCGTTCTTCAAGAGAGCGTTATCGCCTTTCTTGAAGAACAAGACCACTGCACTTCTGCTCCACGCCTTCGGAGTAGTGCCACCGGAGGACAGAATTAAAGAGTTTGAAGGACTTCTACTAAAGTTGAAGAATGTGGGTCGAGAATGGGTGAGTTAATCGTCAAATGCCTTTGTACGCCGATGATCAAGTTATATTTGCATTGAGTTTGTGTTGAGCCAATGATGCATACTTTAATGAACTGGTCATTAAAAGAAAGTGAATGCAAGACGAAAGTGATGGTTTTTAAAGAGAAGAAAGTAAAACGTTATGTGAAATAAGAATAGAAGGAGTTGATTGAGCAAGTGGATGAGTTTGTATATTTGGGATGTTTATTAAGCAAGGATGGTAGATATGATAAGGATATAGAACGACGAGTGAACGCAGGAAATAGAGTGAATGGGTTTACACGCTATTGTGAAAGTCAGAATGTGTCAAAAAGGCACGTATGGCAATTCATAATGCTGTGTTAGTCCCTACTATAATGTATGGTAGTGAAAGTTGGGTCTGGCAGAAGAAGTATGAGAGTAGAATAAATGCTGTAGAAATGCGGTCATTAAGGGTATGCTAGGGCTGAGTCTGAATGACAGGGTGAGAAATAGTGTGATAAAAGAAAAGTGTGGTTTGCAAGATGACGTTGTAACCAGGATTAAGAAAGGAATGTCGGTGGTTTGGCCATGTAGAAATAATGAACGAGGAAAGAGTGACAAAGCAAATTTATGTTCCAAGTGAACGGCAGAGTGGGGAAGGGCGCCTAGACGAAGGTTTATCGACCGAATTGGCGTTATATTGAGGGCAGATTAAGAGTATTCTTAACCGACGAGCGGTATGTGTAGATATATAGATTAAATAAATAAAATATTCACCACGACTCATATCGTTTTCGGCACAAAATTGTATAAATTTGTTAATATTTGTTTGTAGTAAATTTTGTATTCTTTTGCATGCCTTCCAGCGTTTTGTCGCATAAAATCGTATCTAGCAATCATATTATACATAAATGATATAAAAAGCACATTATCAGAAATTTTTATTTTTGAACTTAATTTTTTTTCTAAGATTTATTGCAATTTAACATAGAAAAGTGGTTTTAGTGCTTATGGTGTGGATTTATTAAGTCCGCATGAGGGGTAAACACGATAACTTTTGAAAATTTCAATTTTCAAATCAATCTATTTTTGATCTCCTCATTTATCATGTGGGAATAAAATGGCAGTTTCATTTTGTTTTGTTTAATTATAATTCATTTATTTCGGCTCAGAAATCACGAAATTTTCGGTGTTTTGAGCAGCCTTGTAATAATTTATTTTACTAAATAGATCTGCCTCACTCACTCACTTCTTGCTCAGCCACCGTCGTGAGTGGATACTGTATCGGTTGTTTGCAGCGACTCGTGCTCAAAATATCGCTGTACAAATACGAAATATTCGAAAACAAAATTTGATACATACTTGATTATTATTATAATCACAGATTTTTATTACAATATTTTGTTTCGATAAAAGTTAGTAGGATTTATATATAAATATACAGAAATACGTCTTGGACTTTATGGGTGACTACTGAACTCCTCGACGAGTAGAACTAATGTGCCGAGTTTGGGCTCGTTTTGTTAGTTATGATGGAATGACCTGAAGGTGTACTTTGGTGACTGCTACTGGAACTCTTTGACGAATAGAACTATAGTATAGATATGACAGCACATAGTTGTTGCATGTATGCTGTCATATCTGCTGAAGACTGCAGCTTCGTTTACTGTTTAACAGCCATGAGATAAAAAGTGTGATTGGAGTTTTTGTGTTCTTCTGCGATGGGTCTTGTAGAACTTAGCTCCGACCGCATAGACAGTTTCCACGCACTGAAAACGGTTTTGTAACTCGAGCTGAAAGGTTTTGGGACTTTGGATTAGAGCACGAGGAGGACGGAGCGTTGACTTCATTATACGTGACTTCTCCAACTTAACCTTTAAGTTCAATGTGCCTTTCACCATTCGGTGATCGCTATCAGTTTTCATTCTTGCGATCACTGAGATACCACTAAACAGTTGCCGTCTGGTCGTCATAATGAAGTCAATATTATTTTTTGTCGAACCGTCGCGGCTTGACCAGGTTCAATTTCTGTTCCTTTTCTAAGAAAGAGTTCATCATTAAGAATCCCTCTTTCTCCATGAAGTCGGTCAGCTGCTGGCCCTTTGAGTTTCGTTGCCCTATCCCAAATTTTCCTGCCTTCAACTCACGGTTTTCTCTTGTGCCTATTTTTGCGTTGAAATCTTCCATTAACACCGTATAGTGGGTTTGGAGGAATACAAGGCTCTAGAGATATCCTCATACATTTCTCTACCTTTTCTTTGGGATGTGCCGAGGTTGGTGCGTAAACCTGTATAACCTTCAGCGAATACCGTTTAGTGATCCTGAGCATAAGATACGCAACACTTGTAGACAAATTACCAATCTTTACAACATTGTTAACGAGAGACCTGTGGATGAGAAATCCGACAACTATTTGGGACAGATGGTCGCCCTCCCGGTGATAGAACAAGTTGCCGGATTCAAGGATTACCGTGTCCTCCCCCTCTATTCGGACCTCAGATAATCCTATAATATCCAAACGCAAATTGTCTCTCTCATCTTCCAGCTCCAGGATCTTCTCGTCAGCCCTCAGGGTGCGTGCGTTACATGTTGCCAGATCGAGTCGTCTTAGATGGCAATCGAACCAACACCGGAGATTTTAGCACCTCCTACCCCGGCGTTAAGATGGTCACCACCGTTGCCAGGAATAGCGGTACCGTGCCGTGGACTGGGGGTCGTCTCTTCGTAACTCTCGCCATTATTCCTATATTGCCATAGTTGCCACGCTTGGCGAGCGGGTTGGCCACCGCAGTTTTTTTAATGTTATTTTGCTGTTATCAGAAAGATGCTGATGGCCATCTCCTGCCTCAGTTCACCTCTGTCGCCTCTTACCACACCCACGGAAAGATATGGGGTAGTGGATAGTAATTAATAATAATTATGTACGCTGTCAAAACGTTGGCAAGTATTCAACATCAAAGAAGTGTAACTTGTACGTAGTACTATTATTTATTCTGTGCTAAGGGTTGAATGCAGCAAACGTTTTTTCAGAGATCTATTCTGTACCATTCCCTGTATTCTCAAATAAAAAAAAGTTTAATTTGAATTTAACTCAGGATAAATGAAGGCGTCAATAAGCTACAGCATTTACTTACCATCAGGTGGACTATTTGTTTGTTTTTTTCATTATTCAATAAATACCTCGTACTAGGTGGTAGAACTCCTTTTCTGCCTAGGAGTTGTCTGTTGGGTCCCGATTTTGTCAAATGAAATGTCAAATATTACTTTTTAAATGTTTGAAAAAATATTTTTTATTGGTGTTTTAAATAAGAATATTGATATTTTTAAAGATCTTATATCAGTTAATGCCTTCAAAAATACAATGTTTACTATTGCTCAATATTTTGTATAATATGTTCAATTTTTTACCGACAACTGTCTTATGTCTACGTAGAGAAAAATTGCGCAATTTTTCCTTCACAGTGGAATTCAAATAAGTTAAAAGGACGGGTTCGTGCCTGCCGCAGTCCGCATGCAAATGTCTTTTCCATGCTGATCTCCACAGCCGCACATCCCTCACAGCCTCTTTTTATTGAAAGTATTTGTCGTAAACGCAATCATCCTATTTTATTGGGCATTGTTCGCAAGACATATTTTTAGTTTGAAGAAAAAACCTTGTGTTGCTATTCAAAATATTATGACGTTGTTTTTTATGCTTTTTGAACGTGTGAATATACATTTGCTTTCACGTTCCTCTTTATTGGCTTTAAGGCGAGGATTTACTACGATAAAAGGCTTTTAGCGCTCCTTGTATGACATTTGTCCAGCACGAAGTAAGTGTGCGACATTCGAAGAACAAAAAATTACTTTATTTGAAACGATTTTGTTTATTATCAGAGATTTAACGATCTATATAAAATTGAGACGATTTAGAATCAAATTCAATAACATGCCTTTCAGATTATCGAAAATATTATATTATTATCGCTTAAAATAAACGAAAATGTAAAGTATTTTGAAAATCGAATTTTATTGAGTACTAGCTGCTACCCGTCGCGTTGCTGCCGCAGAAGAAATAATTACGGAAATATCGTTTTAAGATTGTTTAATTGGGAATGATAATACATTCATTGAAGTTGAATGATATATTATAACGTTCAAATAAATTTATCGATACGACACGCGCGCCACCTACTGTAAATTAATTGTACTATGCCTATAACCTTTGTGGAAGTATGAAGGAAGCGGAAGTTGATAAAGTTTTAGCGCAATCTGATGAACGGTATGGCAACGCATAAAATACGAAGAAACAAAATTATTTTTATATATTAGATTACATGTATCTAATATTTTTTCTCTGCACTATTTCAGGAAATATCAATTCTCGAGCGTCAAAATCTAGTCAAAATATGATATTTTTGGCCCACCTGGCCTGCATTTTGATTCTTAATCGCGGATAGATATAGATGTCTATGGGCTACGTCATCCTCTTACCATCAAGTGGATTGTGTGGTTTTTATAGATATATACATATATTCTATATAAAAGACCTTTTCCTGATTGGTCGGTACATCAGTATGCGACGTTCGTATTATCAATGTTCGCGAAATGTTTGAATTTATTTAATTTGTCGACATTATTCAACGATTTTTTTAAATATAATGTGATTATAACGCAGTTCATGATTATAACATTTTTAAATTAACTATTGCACAAGCCTTCCCATGACTGCGTTAACCTGACCACTTGGCATATCATCGTCATTATCATAATCATTACAGCTCATCACAATCCTAGTGCTGAACTACCTAGTGTGGACCTCCCACAAGTAATGCCACAAAGCACGGTCCTAAGCCACCTGCGTTGATCGACTTCCTGCATCGTTGAGCAGGTGTCATCATTTACATTTTAGCCGCTTCCAAAGAATATAAGGTATTATCCTTAGTGTTTTTAATAGTTTGAATGTAATTTGTAACGCAATGTTTTAATTGCGAAATTTTAATAAACAATTCAGTTTTAGTTAAATTAAAATGCCTCAAGCGATAGTCATTTAGCCATGTAGTGGCGGTTAAGAATATCCACTACCCCGTGTCTTCCCGTGGGTGTCGTAAGTGGTGACAGTGGGAAACAGGCAGGACATGGGGCAGAATCTTTCTGATAACAGCAATATTAAAAAAACTGCATGCCAACCCGCTGCTAAGCGTGGCAACTATGACAAATATCCCCGTGATGAGAGTAACGAAGAGACGGCCCCAGTCCAGTGGCCCGCTATTCCTGGCTACGGTGACGACCATGGTAACGGTGGGCGGGGTGCAAGAATATCCAGTGGAGGTTCGGTTGCCACCTAAGAAGACTCGACATTGCAACATACAAGGCACGCACCCTGAGGACTAACGAGAAGATCCTGGAGCTGGAAGAAGAGATAGATAAGTTACGCTGGCATATTATAGGATTATCCGAGATCCGAAGAGAGGGGAAGGAACGGTAATCCTCGAATCCTGCAACTTGTTCTATCACCGGGAGGGCGACCATCTGTCCGAAGGAGGTGTCGGATTTATCGTCCACAAGTCTCTCGCTAACAACGTTGTAAAAAATTGTGAGTGTGTCGGCGAGGGTTGCGTATCTTATACTCAGTATCACCAAACGGTATTTGTTAAAGTTCATATAGGTTTACGCACTAACCTCGGCACATCCCGATGAGGAGGTGGAGGAAATGTATGAGGATATCTCTGCCATGGATTCCTCCAAAACCCACTATACGGTGTTAATGGGAGGCTTCAATGCAAAACTAGGCACAAGAGAGAAAGGTGAGCTGAAGGTGAAATTTGGTAGGGTAACAGAACCCAAGGGGCCAGCAGCTGGCCGACTTCATGGAGAAAGAGGGACTCTTTATGATGAACTCTTTCTTCCAGAAGCGGCTCCACAGGAAGTGGACTTAGTCGAGCCCCGATGGTTCGACAAAAATGATATTGACTTCATTATGACGACTAGACGACAACTGTTCAGTGATGTCTCAGCGATCGCGAGGGTGAAAACTGGTAGCGATCACCGAATGGTTAGAGGCACACTGAACCTAAACGTTAAGTTGAGGTTTCGTTTAATGAAATCAACGATCCGTCCCCTCGTGCTCTAATCCAAAGTCCCGAAACCTTTCAGCTCGAGTTACAAAACGGTTTTCAGTGCCTAGAAGACTGCAATGCAGTGGACGATATACATGATAAGCTCGTGGAAACTGTCCATGTGGTTGGAGCTAAGTTCTGCAAGAGCCGTCGCAGAAGAACACAAAACTCCAATCACACTCTTAATCTCATGGCTGTTAGACGGGAAATGAGGCTGCAGTCTTCAACAGATTTGACAGCATACAGTCAACTGAATAGACAGATCTCCAAATGCATGCGGCGGACTTACGCAACTAAAATACAGCTTGTATGGAAGAAGCGATCGAGCTTAACAAGGCTCCAAATTCTTTGCCAGAGATCTGTCTGCCAGAAAGAGCCAACTGTCAAAGCTGAAGACCGAGTGTGGCAGCATCGTTTCCGGGACACCTGAGATTTTGAGTGAGATTGAGAGGTTCTATAGCAGCTGTACACGTCATCGTTGGAGCCACGCAAGTGTGAGTAACGATCCAAGAGCGAGTCTTATCCGACACTATTCCGATGATATCCCGGACGTCAGTCTGAGCGAGATTAATTCTCTCCAGCACCTTAAAACGGCAAAACCCCAGGTGGGATGGAATTACAGTGAGCTTCTGAAAGCGGTGGAAAACCGGTACTTGAAGTCCTTCAAAGTAAAAAGTAAATTTACAGCCTATAACGTCACACTGTTGGCACAGGCCCTCTCATTTCTGAGAGGGTTTAGGCAAGGAAATGTCCGCATGCCTGCCCCAATGCGTGTTGGCAATCTTCACATGTCTTCGATATATTTTTTTGATCAGACATGCAAGTTTCCTCACGATGTTTTCCTTCACTGCCCAGCACGTGGTAAATCACACTTTAAATTGCAATTAACAATTATTGGTGCCGGCGGAGATCGAACCCGGTTGCTGCGTACTGTGTAACTTACAGCGAGCTAACCATCCAAGTTACCACTGCTCGGAAGTCCTCAGAAGCTTTTAATTCCGTCCTCCATGGTGGCACTACTCCGGATGCGTGGAGCAGAAGCGGTGGTCTTGTTCTTTAAGAAGGCTACAACGCTCTTGAAAACTACAGACAGATTTCCCTTCTGAGCCGCGTCTATGCAGCTGTTTTCGAGAGTCATTACGAATTGTCTCGCACGCAGACTCGACGACCCAGCCCTGAACAATCCGGTTTCAAAGAGGCTTTGAGTACCATGGACCATAACACACACTTCGGCAAATTGTACAGAAGATAAAAGGTACAATCTGCCACTTGCCCACGTATGTGGACTATGAGAGCCTTTGATTCCGTCGAAATTTATGATGCTACAGTCCCTTCGGCGGTGCAGTTGACTGTCGGTATATCGAAGTACTGGTGATTATACAGTAGGGCTACGATGGCTATCCGAGTACAGAACCAGAGTACGAAACCTATCCAACTGCAGAGAGGTGTAAGACAGGGTGACGTTATATTCCCGAAACTTCACCGCTGCATTGGAAGATGTTTTCGCTACTGGACTGAAAAGGATACGGTATCAACATCAATGGCGTGTACATCACTCTACCTTCGATTTGGCGACGATAGTCCTTATGGCAGAATCGCTGAGGACCTAAGCATTCATGTAATGACTCAATAGTGTCTCCCAACGGTTTAAGATGAACATGGACAAAACAAAGATCATGTTTAATGTCCATGTCACACCTATGCCAGTAGTTGTTAGTAACGAGCTCCGAAGTTGTTGACGAGTATGTTTACCTGGGACAAATAGTCCGACTAGGTAAGTCCAACCGACCGAGAGGTCAATCGACGGATTCAACTCCGTGGCAGCGTTCAAACATGACACATCTTCTTGTCAGGTATACCTCAAAACCTGAAAACTAGATTTTACAACCAGTGCGTGTTGCCAGTGACGACTAATGGATCTGAGACGTTCCTTTACCGCTGGCCGTAGGGACGCTCAAGGTCGCTCAGCGAGCTATGATGAGGGCTATGCTCGGAGTTTCTGCGTGATAAACTTAGAAATGAGAATATCCGCAGTAGAACCAGTAACTGACATAGCTCAACGGATTAGTAAGGAAGTGGTGGCCGGGCCGGCCATATAGCTCGAAGAACCGACAACCGATGAGAAAAAAGGTTCTCGAGTGTGCAGCCTGTACTCCTTAGATAGAGTCACGACCAGGTAAGACATGCAGGAAGTCGATGGATGCAGGTGGTTTAGGACCGTGCTTTGTGGCATTCTTTGGGGAGGCCTATATGTCTAGCAGTGAACTTGTGAAGGGCTGTAATGATGATGATGATGATGATGAAGCGATAGTCATAACATATTCATTATCTTTTTTATATTGTTTCAGGTAAGTTGCGGTGAATAAATTGTATTCTAAATGAAATTGCTGAGTTGGGGAAACTATATTTGAAAATAAGTGAAATATCAACTACAAGTTGTTTAATTTTCTTTTATGAAGTGAGTGTGTGTTCTGGCATTAGATTTGTTAAGATCGGATCGAAAGAAGAAAATGTAAAATTTTATGAAATACCTAAATATTCCACTAAATTCATTAATTTTGACTTGATTCAGTAAATACCTATTCGGTTTAATTTTGTGAATTTGATGAAAAATTCAAAGTTTATATAATTCTGGCCGCTTAGTTACATTTGGCTGATGGTAAGTGGTGATGTAACCTAAGACAGTGACATGACTTAACAAAGCCTATTCACTCTTGCCTTGAAGGCACTCACAGTAATCGGATGGAAAGACCGATGCTGGCAACTTATTCCTCTTTGCTGTACGCATGATGAACGATGTATGAGCCGTTTGGTTCAAATACGTGGTAAGTCCACAAAGAAAGTGTGAAGACTGGCCGAACGTCTGGTTGTCCGATGGTGAAAGGAGAGGAGGAATTAAATTATGCAATTCCTCTGCACTCTCCGAAATGCAACCTATAGATAACCGAAAGGCTGACTACTTAGCGCCTGTTTTTGAGCTGTTAAGTGTGGTTTTAACCAAATTCAAGTCACCAATAAGCCCCTTAGCACGCCTTTCCATTGATTCTAAAGCCGTTAGGTGGCATTTTGCAGCATCAACCCATACATGGCAGCAATACTCCATGCACGACCGGACTTGCATTTTATAAATAGCAGCTGTCCCGGTGTGAAGTATCGCCGCACCTTTGCAATGACTCCTAGCTTCCTTGCAACTGCTTTAGGCTTGGACTCAATGAACTGCCCGAAGTTTAGATTTGCGGATATCTCAACCCCCAACAACTGAAGGCGGTCGATGTATACTAGTGATACATTTCGAAAAGATGGAGGCAAGGTGAGCTGGCTCCTTTTAGCAGTGAAAAGACACGCTTGTGTTTTGTAGGCGTTGAATTTCACAAGATTGGCATCGCCTCATTCGGAGATTGCCTATAGTGTGAGATTCACACGCTCTTTTCGAACTGGATTTGATCCTGACTGGCCCAATTACTTAGTTGGTATCTCTCCACTACTGTGCTATCGTCTGCATACCCATAGATACAGGACATAAACAGATCATTAATATGCAGCAGGAAGAGAGTTGCGGAGAGAACGGTCCCCTGAGAAACAACGGTGTTAGTCGCCACAGGATCAGATGAGCAGCCATCGACGACGATTCGGAGAGACCGTTCACTGAAAAGTCATTTACCTAGTCAATCAGACCAGGGGATAAAGCCGTACGCTGGAAGCTTAGCCAAAAGGCTGCTAGCGTGCCAAACTCTGTCAAAGGCCTTCGAGACATCAAGGGCCCATATGTGTGTGGCATACGCTAGAAGGTCCTCAGCTGACCGATTTTGGCGAAACCCGTATTGCCGGTCACTAAGGAGTTCATTCTGTTCTAGGTATGCCATTAAATAAAATTACCTTTAGAACTATAGCTGGTATACCATCTGGTTCACTAGCTTTATTCACATCTAGACACCGCAAGGTTTTAAGAACCTCTTTATTTGTGATACAAACCTCCGACACAGAGATCCCGCAGTGAGGTAATTTAGGTGGAATGTTGTTGTCACTGTCCAGACGCGAATTGTAGGAAAATAGAGACGTAAACAAGTTCGCTTTCTCTTTAGCCGTATGCGCCAGTGAGGCCATCCGGTTTTACCAAGGGAGGCAGTGTAAACCGACACCGAAGTTTGTCTCGACCGCTTTGGCAAGAGACCAAAAAGCTCTAGTGCCAAATGGTCTGACAGAGAGTTTTACGCCAATATGTTTAATGCGATCTAGACTGGCTTTCCGTAATGCTTTTTTATAGGACTTGGCGGCCTGGTTGAAATTTCTCTTCTTGGAGCTGATAGCTTTAGCTTTGTGGTTTTGAGCGTCAACCCAGGATAGGTACGCTAAATGCTTGCGCTTTTTAGCTTGGGAGCATTGAGCGTTTAATCATGGGCCAGCTTTGCTACCGGTGGGAGCGTCAGAAAAGGGGATAAAATACTTCATAGCTTGACGAAACACATCGGTTACAGAAGAGAAACAGACCTCTCGCCAAGGATATGATGCAAAATAGTGTCGCATCTCATCCCAATCAGCTGATTTATACCGCCATATTCGTCGAACACCTTGGGACTCTAATCAGGTGGAGAAGGTAGGTAACCTGTACTTCATACCTGCCTGGTTCGGTAGACAGCAGAAGGTCCAAGCAATTGGCTGTGTGTCCGTCTACATCGGGTACCCTAGCCGCTTCCTTTACCAGCAGAGAAAGACCTAGCGTCGAAGCAAAATTCCACGCTTCTCTTCCAGCATGTTCGATCTTCTAGTATGGGGACAGCCAGTCTTGGTGATAGGCGTTAAAGTCCTTCAGAAAGACCAGCTGTGCAGTAGGATATCGATTTAGGGCCACATCAGCAGCCTCACTAAGGAGATGAAATAATCGTGTTGTCTCCTGGTCACCGCTATGCGATCGATGGACACAGGCATGAAAAACTTTATCAGTACCTGTATCTACCATCACCCAGATTATCGAAAAAGTGGGATCTTCAAGGTGACGGCGACGCTGGAAGCAGATGTCATTACGGACGTATACACAGACTCCGGCACGGAGATGGAATTTGTGCTCAATGGAGAATCCAGGATAGTCAAGGTATACCGCATTCAATGGACATCAATTTGGGTCTCCATCACGAAAAGTAATGGCATCTCAGTCTCAAGATGGTGATGGATTGCGCTAAGATCCTCGAATATTAGTTAGGTGCACTTTTAATGAGAGGACGAGAACCAAACCATACTATCAGAGCTACTGCGCCCATGGGAACTTTATCTGGAGACTGCGGGGATGCACGAACCTCCCTAGAGATCGCCGTTGGGTCGTCTCGCCCGGTCGCTTTCCGACACGATGGAGCCACTCTGGGATTTTTCTCTAGTTGGCGGGGCAGCCTTTCATGAGTAGCTAATTCACTAATTGGGCCCCCAACTATAGTGCGGTCGGCCAGCGGAACACTGTGCTCCAGATCCCGCTACCCTCCACGACCAAGCACTTGACACAGCAACAACTGACGCTTCGCACCAGGCTTCACCAAGCATCATGCACGACAACGTCATTTGGCGACAAGACTTTGCATTGGTGGGTGGTAACCGAAAAGCCAGCGGCCGAAACCTACCACCGGAATTGATGCTGCTCGTTTAGCACTATCCGGGGGACACGTGTAGGGAGTCAGATTTGAAGTATTTCCTACGGACGCGAGCAGCCTCGCCCCCAAGTAGCCTCATCCCCAAAGGTCAGGTGTATATGATTAATATTTGAATATTATATTTTTATTAATTTTGGACTCGTTCGTTTCAAAATATCTTAGTACAAGACAAAACCGATTACTCTCATCAGTGTTAATTATTTTTTTATAGAATAAGTATGAAAAACGCAAAATGCAGATGCGTTGTCACCCCTGAGGACTGACATGGAATGCGTTGTTTCCAGTAAAAAACGTCTGTGGTTCTCTACACTCACCACGAAACACAACAGCATTATGCTGCTATTTTACATGCTCGGTGGTAAAGGAAAACATCACGAGAAAACCAGTATGTCTAAGAAATTTAAAAAATAATTGTAGCAGTTTCCCTTCACTTTGATGCATAATTCTCTTTGAGGATGCGCGGAAATACGACAGCGAAAATACATTAGTCTCTCGTTTACATTTTATAAATGTATCAATAATATACAGGAAAGACTTCTGGTATAGGGAACGATGTATAAAGAAAATTAACTTATAATCAAAAGTAAAAGCTGACTTAAAAGAACTCAAAAGAAAAAAATAATTTCACATTCTGAAGTAGGTACTAACACACATTGTATAGAAGAAATAAAGCTCCAAATTCATAATGTGAAATTATTTTATTCTTTATAGTTTATTGAAGTCAGCTGTCAGCAGTGTTGCCAGTGATGACTTATGGATCTGAGACGTGGTTCTCCACCGCTGGTCGTATGAGGAAGCTCAAAGTCGCTCAGCGAGCTATGGAGGCTATGCTCGGGGTTTTTCTGCATTATAGACTTAAAAATGAGGATATCCGCAGTAGAACTAGAGTAACCGACACATCCCAAAGGATTAGTAAGCTGAAGTGGCAATAGGCCAGCCATATGGCTTGAAGTACCGACAATTGATGAGGAAGAAAGGTTCTGTAATGGCAGCCTTGTACCGGTAAGCGAAGTGTAGGGGCCCACCACTAGACGGGTGACGACCTGGTAAGACATGCAGGAGTCGATGGATGTGGGTGGCTCAGGACCGTGTTTTTGTGGTCTTCCTTGGGGAGGCCTATGTTCAGCAGTGGACTCGTGAAGGCTGTAATGATGATGATGAAGTCAGCTTTGAATTAAATGTTAATTTATTTTTTATTTTTTAGAATGGATTGAATAAAACAGATTTATTCGGGTTTAATTTTAACTTTTTAGCTATTTCAAATCCTTAGTGGTTAATATAATGATTTCTTATATTTACATGAATACGGAATCATTAGTGTGTTAAAAAATATAATTAAAACTGGATAAAATATAATTAAAACTGGATAAAATCCGTGAAATTTGTTTATTTCAGTGAGTAGTATTGCGTAAATATTATATAAGAAATCATCTTATCAGTGGATTAAGAAATATCGCAATTGAAATCGGAACGTTTGCATATTATGTACAAGTTGGTGCTAAGGCATTGTGTATCAACTAGAATATCGTGTAAATCGTTACATTAAAAATTTTATCCATTATTTGCCACCCTTAGTGATAGAATATTTTCTCCAAAATTATGACCTATTTAAAATCGAAGGAATCATTAAAATCTTTTCACAATTGACGAGGATATCGCGCAAAATTCATACAAAAAACAGTCAAATTATAAAACTCCTCTTAGAGTGAATAAATTGAGTAGGCTTTTGAGCTAAGCAAGAGCGGTTTATCATTGAGGGCTATATCACCACTTACTTGTAATTGTGAAGCTAAAATATTTCTTTCATATTAGAATTCGAGTCATAAGAAAACAAAATTCATACGACCCCAGTATCAGCGAGTTTTGTGTCGCAAGTTTCAGTCATGTTAGATAAATATCTGAATGTTTTCTTCTGATAATAATTTACTAGCTAATATTAACGAGCCACCTCACGAGACCAAAAGCTCTAGTGCCGAATGGTCTGGCAGAGAGTTTTACGCCAATATGTTTAATGCGATCGAGACTGGCTTTCCGTAATGCTTTTTTATAGGACTTGGCGGCCTGTTTGAAATTTCTCTTCTTGGAGCTGATAGCTATAGCTTTGCGGTTTAAAGCGTCAAACCAGGATAGGTAAATGCTTGCGCTTTTTAGCTTAGGCGCATTCAGCGTTTAATCATGGGCAAGCTTTGCTACCGGTGGGAGCGTCAGAAAAGGGGATAAAATACTTCATAGCTTGACGCAGCACATCGGTTACCGCATCCGCGCAACTCGACGGATCCGCAGAAGAGAAACAGACCTCCCGCCAAGGATAGGATGCAAAATAGTGTCGCATCTCATCCCAATCAGCTGACTTATACCGCCATATTCGTCGAACACCTTGGGACTCGTAATCAGGTGGAGAATATGACGATACAAATTTCACCAGACAGAGGTCAGATGTACCCAAAGGTAAGGTAACCTATACTTCATACCTGCCTGGTTCGGTAGACAGCAGAAGGTCCAAGCAATTGGCTGTGTGTCCGTCTACATCGGGTACCCTAGTCGCTTCCTTTACCAGCTGAGAAAGACCTAGCGTTGAGGCAAAATTCCACGCTTCTCTTCCAGCATGTTCGGTCTTCTAGTATGGGGACAGCCAGTCTTGGTGACAGGCGTTAAAGTCCTCCAGAAAGACCAGCTGTGCAGTAGGATATCGATTTAGGGTCACATCAGCAGCCTCACTAAGAAGCTCAAATAATCGTGTTGTCTCCTGGTCACCGCTATGCGATCGATGGACACAGGCATGAAAAACTTTATCAGTACCTGTATCTACCATCACCCAGATTATCGAAAAAGTGGGATCTTCAAGGTGACGGCGACGCTGGAAGCAGATGTCATTACGGACGTATACACAGACTCCGGCACGGAGATGGAATTTGTGCTCCATGGAGAATCCAGGATAGTCAAGGTACACCGCATTCAATGGACATCCAATTTGGGTCTCCGTCAAGAAAAGTAAGTGTGGCATCTCAGTCTCAAGATGGTGATGGACTGCGCTAAGATTAGAGTGCAATCCTCGAATATTAGTGAGGTGCACTTTTAATGAGAGGACGAGAACCAAACCATACTATCAGAGCTACTGCGCCCATGGGAACTTTATCTGGAGACTGCGGGGATGCACGAACCTCCCTAGAGATCGCCGTCGGGTCGTCTCGCCCGGTCGCTTTCCGACACGATGGAGCCACTCTGGGATTTTTCTCTAGTTGGCGGGGCAGCCTTTCATGAGTAGCTAATTCACTAATTCGGCCCCCAACTATAGTGCGGTTAGCCAGCGCAACATTGTGCTCCAGATCCCGCTATCCTCTACGACCAAGCACTTGACACAGCAACAACTGACGCTTCGCACCAGGCTTCACCAAGCATCATGCACGACAACGTCATTTGGCGACAAGACTTTGCATTGGTGGGTGGTAACCGAAAAGCCAGCGGCCGAAAACTACCACCGGAATTGATGCTGCTCGTTTAGCACTATGCGGGGGACACGTGTAGGGGGTCAGATTTGAAGTATTTCCTACGGACGCGAGCAGCCTCGCCCCCAAGTAGCCTCATCCCCAAAGGTCAGGTATATGATTAATATTTGAATATTATATTTTTATTAATTTTGAATTAAGTAATAATTAGAGAGCTCGGGACTCGTTCGTTTCAAAATATCTTAGTACAAGACAAAACCGATTACTCTCACCAGTGTTAATGATTTTTTTTTATAGAATAAGTATGACAAACGAGCATACAGTCCACCACATGTATCTACCTTAATCAGGAATCAAAATGCAGATGCGTTGTCACCCCTGAGGACTGACATGGAATGCGTTGTTTCCAGTAAAAATGTCTGTGGTTCTCTACATCACACCATTGGAAACACAAGCAATATGCTGCTATTTTACATGCTCAGTGGTAAAGGGAAAACATCACGATAAAACCAGTATGTCTAAGAAATTTAAAAAATAATTGTAGCAGTTTCCCTTCACTTTGATGCATAATTCTCTTTGAGGATGCGCGAAATACGACAGCGAAAATACATTATCTCTCGTTTACATTCTATAAATGTATCAATAATATACAGGAAACACTTTCTATAGGGAACAGTATAAAGAAAATTAACTTATAATCAAAAGTAAAATTTGACTTAATAGAACCCAAAAGAAAAAATAATTTCACATTCGGAAGTAGGTATTAACACATTGTATAGAAGAAATAAAGCTCCAAATTCATAATGTGAAATTATTTTATTCTTTATAGTTTATTGAAGTCAGCTGTCAGCAGTGTTGCCAGTGATGACTTATGGATCTGAGACGTGGTTCTCCACCGCTGGTCGTATGAGGAAGCTCAAAGTCGCTCAGCGAGCTATGGAGGCTATGCTCGGGGTTTTTCTGCATTATAGACTTAAAAATGAGGATATCCGCAGTAGAACTAGAGTAACCGACACATCCCAAAGGATTAGTAAGCTGAAGTGGCAATAGGCCAGCCATATGGCTTGAAGTACCGACAATTGATGGGGAAGAAAGGTTCTCGAGTGGCAGCCTCGTACCGGTAAGCGAAGTGTAGGGCGGCCCACCACTAGACGGACCTGGTAAAACATGCAGGAAGTCGATGCATGCAGGTGGCGTCTTCCTTGGGGGAGGCGTATGTTCAGCAGTGGACTCGTGAAGGGCTGTAATGATGATGATGAAGTCAGCTTTCAATTAAATGTTAATTTATTTTTTTATTCTTTAGAATGGATTGAATAAAACAGATTTTTTCGGGTTTAATTTTAACTTTTTAGCTATTTCAAATCCTTAGTGGTTAATATAATGATTTCTTATATTTTGAATACGGAATCATCAGTGTGTTAAAAATTATAATTAAACTCGATAAAATTCCTGAAATTAGTTTATTTCAGTGAGTAGTATTCGCGTAAATATTATATAAGAAATCATCTTATCAGTGGATTAAGAAATATCGCAATTGAAATCGGAACGTTTGCATATTATGTACAAGTTGGTGCTAAGGCATTGTGTATCAACTAGAATATCGTGTAAATCGTTACATTAAAATTTTATCCATTATTTGCCACCCTTAGTGATAGAATATTTTCTGCAAATTTATATTGCATTACCACTGAATTATAACCTATTTAAAATCGAAGGAATCATTAAAATCTTTTCACAATTGACGAGGATATCGCGCAACATTCATACAAAAAAAAAACAGTCAAATTATAAAACTCCTCCTTTATTTGAAGTGAATAAATTGAGTAGGCTTTTGAACTAAGCAAGAGCGGTTTATCATTGAGGGCTATATCACCACTTACTTGTAATTGTGAAGCTAAAATATTTCTTTCATATTAGAATTCGAGTCATAAGAAAACAAAATTCATACGACCCCAGTATCAGCGAGTTTTGTGTCGCAAGTTTCAGTCATGTTAGATAAATATCTTAATGTTTTCTTCTGTACTCATAGTTTATCAAAAGAAAACTACAAATAGTTTGGAAAATCCAAAAGTGCACGCCTCATGAGCGTTTCATTTAACTTTAATGAAAAAAAATGTTACGTGTTTATTTTAGCGCTCTATTATTTTAACAGGTAGTGTCACCTACAGGAAAAAAATTTAGTAATGCTTACCAAAATAAATTGATTACACTAAGTATAAAATTGATATATGCTGTATGGTACATTTGTCCTTTGTCTATCAAGGGCTAGAAAAAATATGAAAGCGCTTTTAAACTTTTAATAGCAATGAAACTTATAAAAGTTGAAAATTATTTTATTAACAAACTACGCGTACTAGGCTATTGATATGAAATAGGCAACTAGTTAATGTAATTCTGCAGCTAATGAAAAAACCCGGGCTCGATACGTCAATTTTTCGGGAGTTCTCGTGACCACATACAAAATCAACATCCAAACGTCCACGTTTATTTATTTTCAAACCGTTTTTTTATAAAAAGATACTCATATTATCGTATAAGTGCAATATAGTTATGATAGAGGCATTTTAAGCACACAAAATTGCTTGACCTTGACGTGTCGGGAGTAAAGCTACTACCTAATAACGCATCACGTTATGAGGCGTGCAAAATAGTTTCACATCAATTAGTATTATGAAGAATCTCAGAAATAACACAAGGTGCACCGCACGTTACGAGTAGGGGTGAAGTACGTCGCTCGTTGAGGCTTCTTTCGTACAACTCATCTTGTGCTTTTCGCTAGAATACGGTCTTTGAATTTTTTTTATAGGCTAGAGTGACAAACGAGCACACAATCCACCTGATGGTAAGTGGTTGCTGTGACCCATAGACACCTACATCTATCCTCAATAAAGAATCAAAATACAGATGCGTTGTTACCCGTGAGGACTAAGATGGAATGCCTCTTTTCCTCCATTTCTCCATTTCTGCTACAACCATAATAAAGCTGCCAAGCGTAACGTTGAAGGCAAATCCAAATACAACGGGAGAGACCCATGTTCATCAAAGGACTTTGACGAGATGTTAATGAAGAAGAGAAGAAAAATCTTTAAAATAATAATAATTTTCTTGATTGAGCTAGTCTCGGTCAGCCTCTTGGAGTATCTAAGGCGACTCCATTATCCATCGCTTTAGGCTTAAATGTAGAAGGTTCTAGATAATAGGGCTCCATGTCTGCTTAGGCCCGTGATACTTACTTATTTCGTTTGTCACTCACATATTATTACAAATAAGTGCATCGACCACAGGTTTCTATTCCTTACCCCATAACCCTTAGACGGTTTAGTATCCGCTGCCGAAGATCTCTCTTTTTTTAATAGTTTTTTCTTATTTTGTACGTTACTGTCCTATATATTTTTAGTATTCTAGTTATTTAAATATAAATAAGTATTTAAAGTCGCCCTGTATTGGCGGCGTTAGATTATCCACTACACCATATCCTCCAGTGGACGTCGTAAACGGCGACATAGAGAAATGAAACAGGAGATGGGCAGCAAGGTCTTCCTGATAACAATATAAGAATAATAAAAACTGTGATTTCCAACCTTCCTGCCCAGCGTGGCAACTGTCGTGCGGTGTTTGAATTGCCTCTCTTACACATTTTTAACCTGTGTCTAAAAGAAGGTTACTACCCGGACAAATGTAGTGAAAGTGACTCGAATGATTCCTCTGTTTAAAGGAGGATCGAGTTCCAAGTTGGATGAATATCGACCGGTAGTCGTATTTTCTGCAGTCGCTAAGGTATTCGAGTCGATTATTTATAAATATGTTTATAATGAAGTGAACTCGTAGCATACCGAAGCTCAGCATCGTTTTCGGCCAGGTCGAAGTAAGGGAAGTAATTTAATGTCTTTTATGAATTATGTGGTGCCAGTAGTAGATGCTGGGAGCCAGGTTGACATCGCATATTTTGGTTTACAAAAAGCCTTTGATACCGTTGATAACGATATCTTGTTGGTAAAGTTTGCCGAGCTAGGTTTTATACCTAGCTTACTAGATTTTTTTGCAAATTATCTGAGTGGGCGTAGACAATACGTGGATTTTGGAAGTTTTGAATCGCAACCGTACTGTATTTACTCTGGAGTGAGTCAAGGGAGCAATCTCGGTCCTTTATGATTTATGTTAATGGTAAATTATCTTCCTACGGTCGTTCAGGAAGCGCAGTGTTTGCTATTTGCCGACGATCTTAATTTTTTTGACAGTATACAATGCTTCTAACTGTCAAAGTTTGCAAAGGGACATTGACAGAGTGGCACGGTGGCGTATTGAAAACAAATTGAATTGAAATGTTGATAAATGTTGTGTCATGAGTAATGGCCGTGCAAAAGCCCCTCATAATTATGCTTATCAAATGAACGGCCTCGTAATACCGCGAGTTACACATATTAGAGATTTAGGCGTCGAGATGTTCCCGGAACTTAATTTTCGTAATCACATTTTAAATATTTGTAAAAAAGCTTTTAGGAATCTCGGCTTTATCTTAAGGCAGTGCAGAGATTTTCGGAATTAACTTACTATTAGAATTTTATATAATACTCTCGTAAGAAGTCAACTTGAAACGAATGCCATTATTTGGAATCAACATGAAAGCAAATAATATAGTGTCATGATCGAAAAAATTCAAAATAAATTTACTCGATTTTTATTTTTCAAGCAGTATGGAATCTATCCTAATTTTCCACTGAAGTATCCGAGTCTAGTTTCTACCAGCCACAGAACGCAGAGTCACTCCATCTAGTCAGGGGGCGTGCCACACTACGTTTACCTAGATGCGATCTCCACTCCATAACGTCCACTTCAACAGTTGTCACTTCTGCGACAGACATAACAATCCATTGCCACTTCTAAATGAAAATCTTGATATTGATTAATTGTGAATAAGTGTCAGTGTAGTCTTAATAACTGATTAGTGAATGAATTTTTCAGTGACGAAGAAAAGTTAATGCTGATTACTTGTGAACAAGTCGCATTTTAATTTAAGTACTTGTTTATTCTTTATTGCATTTCCTATTACAAAATAATACAAAGGGCGTTATTAATTCAATGGGATATTCTCCAGTCAACCCATGTTTTCTTAATAACCGAAGTACTAAATTAATTTTTCAGTGATAGTGAAGTTGATATTAATGAATTGTGTACACATCGCTATGTAGTCTTTAATTGTAATAGCAAAACGATTAATTAAAATGGAATGGGCCGTTATACAGCTCGAAGAACTGACAAACGATAAGAAAACATTGGCAGCCTTTAATCGTAAGCGAAGTAAACGACGACCTCTCAATAGATGAAGTGACGACCTAGTAAGATATGCGGAAAGTTGACTGATGTGGGAGGCATATGTTAAGCAGTGAATTTGAGAGGGAATTTGTGGGGAATCAGTGAAAGTGATTGAAGAACTAACAGTTCAACCAACACTAAGTGGCTAAAGCTCGTTGATATCTGCAACCAAATTCAAACAAAGTGGTTTACAACCTATTGAAGGCCCTGGGCAGTCAGCAGACTGTTCAGAGCCCTCAACAGGTTGCCTCAAGTGCATGCCCTGCTGCTTGGTATTCGAGATAGGTAAGATGGTGGTATATGCAGACAGATTCATGGGCATAGAGCGATATCTTCCATAATCGGCTCTTGTATAGTCCAGTAATCTGTATGTCATTATTTGTTATTATTACTTTAACAGAAAATTATTAAGTGTATATTTGTTTAAAAAAAGATTAAATTAAAAAAATTGCGGGATAGTTTTCTTAAAATTTAATTTAACCCTTGTGAAAAATACGATGTCCGCGAATATTTATAACGCCGTGCCTAGTACCCAGCTACTTACCTACGCTACACCGAGTTTGTAGGGCATCTCGTGACTCAGATTAAAAATCAGCTAGACATTCTAAAAACATTTATTTTGTTTTGTCTAATTTATTATTCACGGTAAATTCTGGATCTTAACAACAGCGCCACTTACCGGGTCCAATTATGAACCTAACCCACCTAGATCCAGCTGTTCTTAAGTGATGATCTTTTATATATGCGGCACTTGATTTTATTTATATAGATTAAAGCCACTATTTAGTGGTGGTGGTAGGAACCACCGCCCTATATCATCCTGTGGGTATCGTAAGAGGCGACCTGAAACAAAAGGAAGAGGAAATCTGAAACAGGAAATGGGCAGCAGCATCTTCCTGACAAGAACGCAATAATTATAAAAGAATGCGGTTACCAACATGCCTGCCAAGCGTGGAAAGTGTTTGCCATTCATGCCTATGAGACAATTTATAAAAGAAATCAGAGCAGTAGACTTTGACGGGTTTTAATGAATGAATGAATAAATAGATTAGAGGTTTTACTATTAAAAGGTGAATTTGAAAAATCCAGAGATCTTTGTGTTGGTCACGAGGTATTCCATCTTAGTCTTCAGGGATGAAAATGCAACTTCATTTTGAATTTTAAGAGACAATAGGTCACAGCATCCACTTACTATCACGTGGACTGTGTTTTTTATAGAAGAGGGGACAAACGAGCATGCGGCTAACCCGATGGAAAGTATCGACTGCCGCCTAATAACGACTGCAACTCCAGGGAAACAGCGTTGCTGGCCTTTTAAAAAGGAGTAAGCTCGTTTCTTGAAGGACCTTAAAAAATAAAAATTGCCGGCGGCAAATTACGAACGAACCACAAAGAACTCGTGAGAGGAAGAAAATTTCTGTGAGCGAGGTACCTACCTAGATAAACTCCTAGGTAGATACGGAGCCCTATCGCTTAATATAAACTAATGCTTTATGAGAGTTTGATTCTTGAGCACAACTTCCAGTGTCATATAGGTTAATGGTTTTTATCTGCAAAAATACACATTAGTTAAAGAATCGGATGAACAAGGTGGCACGAACTGGCTGTCCGAAATCAGGAGCACCACCATTCAAGGTTACGTTTCAACGTAGCAGACTAGATAAGAGGGGGCTCTGATCCGTGTCGAATCAAGTTTCCTTTCTATTATAGTACTGAATAAGTTATAGTATATTCAGATACATAGAATAGAATAGATGAGAAACATTTTATTCAAAATAGATTACAAGAATAATTCTTGAAAGTCATTTAAGCTTTACCACTGGTTTGGAAAATACCGCTGTCCTGGGAAGAACCAGCAAAAAACCCAACGAGGCTTTTAAAAAATAATAATTTATAATATAAAATTTTATACAATTAAATATAAAAAATTTAGAAACAGCATGGCAGCGATCACTTTTTTTCCAGGGGTTATTATCAACCATGTACTCTTTAGTAGTAGCTTGGTAAAATTTTTAATCTTTTTGATGGATAAGTCCTACATATTTTTTGGGACTTTGTTGCAAAAGCGTATACATTCTCCCATTAAGGAATTACTGAATCTTTGAAGTCAAGTATCTGGTAAAACTAACTTGTCAAGCACAAGTTCCTAGTATTAACAGAATGTACATCACTATTTTTAAACTAAAATTACTAATTTGGATATTTCAACACATGTAAGGCCTTCAATCTTTTTTACAGCACATGCTGCAGAACTAAGTTTGCTAGATAGTTTAGACAAATGAGGGCCTCGTTAAAGCTTTGCGTCATCTGTAATTCCAAGAAAAAAGATAGATTCAACAAGACTCAGCTCTTCCCCATAAGAAAACCGCACTGGTATTCACCTGCTTAACATTTGGTCTTGTAAAGGAGACAGTTTCTTTTTGTATGGAAAATGGGCCCACCACGAATTTTATTGAACCACAATGAAATGTATGTTGATTTATTCCTTATAATCTATACATTACAAAATTAATATCAGTTTTATCGCATCTAACGGGAATTCTGAGAAATTAAAAATATGAATATCGCAATAACCTTAAAACAAACTAAAAGCGATTTTCTAGTAGTTTTCACCGGAGTTAAAATAGTTTATATATAGAATAGAATAGCTTAATAATTAATAGTATTAAACAAAGTTGTAGGTATATTCAGCAATTATAGATATTTTAAGATAGATGGAAAATCCTTTTAGCAGTTCCGGCAAAACAGTGCACAGACAAACAAACGTGGTGTGGAGACTATTTTTACAGGTATTAATTGATTAGTGAATATACATCACACTCACCATTACAGTAATTAAATAAATATAATTAAAGCCAAGATGAATAACGGATAATATGTCTATTTATATTACCTTTAAATGCTATATAGTAAGAAAGATGTTTTAAACTGGTTGTGTAAGGATAACAAAAACACATGTATAATTTAATTGTATTTATTATTGTCAGTCATTATCATTTCAAAGATTTTTCAAAATAACTTGATAATAACATGAATCAGAAGGATATTATCAATGTTGTGAGATATGATATGAGACTGTTGTATTCAATATCCATATACTTTTGTCTCTGCCTACGAGCAACTCTGCAAGATTTCCGCCTAAAAGACATACACATTTATTCTAAGCGATCCACCTTAAAAAATTTAATGAATATTGTATGAGACTATATATATACTATACTTCAATGTCAATAAACTACATTTCCATATTCCTGTCAGTATTTGGTTGTCTCTGCCTGTATGTTAAATAAATAAGAAATTATTATAAAATATACACCATTAATCAGCTCCATATGATCAAATAGTTACATACACAAGTAGTAATTATGGATTTACATCAACAATATTTGACTATGTAAATGATGTCTGATTTCTTATTTTCACTAGTTTCATGTAGGGAAAAGATATTATTTTATATTCATTATCTGATAGTAGATGACAAAATAATATTCCTTGCTGCAGAGTTAACAACACATCAGTCTAAGGTTAATAGAAGCATCTGATCAACAAGGATATAACCATTACACAAGTAAAATGGCTTAACTAAGTTACAATACTTATGCAAACTGTGTATTTGCTTCTAGTACAAGTAATAAGTACTTATTTACACGTAAATATATGTACTATCTATACTGTCTATTTACTATGGCTGGCATAAATTCAGGATCCATGTTTGGTGCCATTTGGTATTGTCAAGTTTATTGAGCAACTTGCTGAATACATAAGGTATTTATACCTAAATGCAGTTAAATGAATCGCTCTTCAAAGCCGCTGAAGCTACATCAAATAGAGAAATCTTTAAATCTCTCGACCCATAGATTCTAATTTTCTTATAACATACAGAAAACATCATTTATGTATTTATTCTATCTATTATTTAATTTAGATTTTACTAATAACATAAAAAATTTATACTTTGTCACTTTTAACATACTAATAAGGTTCTAAGACCTGTGTTTGTCATTTTTTTAGGTAATTCACCATAAATTATAGATCTTATTTAGATTTTCCAAAATTCTAGGTGTAAAGTAAACTCTTGTATTACATACATACCTTAGAGAGTAATTGTGTTCTGTGATACATACTTATATTAATTAACTAAACTCATTAGTTTTCATTTTTCAATTTCGAATGTCATTGGCAATTTTACCATGCGACTACAAAAAATAAATAAAAAGGAAAATAGATATTATCCATTATATGTTAAACACTTGTACATCGATGGGACGATATTTATTTTATTGTCTTGTAAACAAATACGTATAAACTTTTTATATAGCTATTAATTAATTTTGCTAGTTTGCTACTAAAATTATTTTAAAGTATATAACAATTAACCACAGACTTTATTCTTAAAGTAGTGATGCAACTCGAACTCTGTTTTCACTCGATTCAATCGAGTGAATCTGTGTAACTCGGTACTCGAGTGAAAATAAATTTTACTCGAGTCCGATTGCACTCGAGTTACCGAGTCAACTCGACGCACCGTGTGGATTCGGAGAGCGCTAGATAGATGTCAGTTCACTAATTCATTAATTCTATCATCTAATCAACTAATTCACATAGTATAAGGCGCCGCGGGCGTGAAACTTGCATCTGGCATGTTGTAGTCAAATATGAACTTAGTTTGATTTATAATATCGTGATTGTACTATCATTGTTATTTTTTACTTCGTATATGTAGTGCATAACATGAAAGGTGATTTAAATATACTTGTTTGTTTAAAGTATGAATGATAACAATGAAACAACAAAACAAAAATCGTCAGTGTGGCTTATTTAAAAAAATGGAAGCGATTTGTAAGATATGCGAAAAGCAGTTTATAAAATTTGAAATGCTACACATGTCTGTAGTTAATAAAAACATGGAAATACTATAAATAAATAAATAATAAATATTTATATTTTATTTCATATTGTCACATATTACTTATTTAATAAAGGTACCTATTTAAAAAGTATATTAATATAGAAATTCCACTTTATATTGTATTAAAACTATAATAAAAAATTTAAACTAGTAATTTAATTATCAAACAGTATTATTATTATTATTTAAAAATGCTTTAACTAAGGTAATCGCTATTATCAACTTGACTGATAAACTTCAATCGATGCAGGAACTGTAAATAGTTAATTTGCATAACTCAAAAACTCGAATACAACTACAGTGACATGATAAAACCGAGTGACTCGAGTCACAAAATTATACTCGTGTCGCATCTTTATCTTACGGTCAATTTAGTGTCTGTCTACAATTTAGTGATGAAATCGACTTACTAATTCGAACAATTTATTGATATATTATGTAATATCAACAAGCTTATTAAGTATAATACGTGATAGTTAAATTATTAATAACATTAACTATACGTTACGTCATAAAGTTAGAGTGATATTATTTTATGAAAATTGTCTATACGCAAACCAATAAAATATAACTACCTATTAAGTTAAGTAATAATAATTATCTTGGATGGATTGTAACAAACTGACACAACTTCGTTCCGCCAATTCGAGTTGCGTAACTCGAGTACTATTCGAGTTACGTGAATTTCAACTCAAGATAACTCGACTCGAGTTTCTTCCGAGTTGGCACATCTCTACTACAATTTTTTTTTAATATTACATTATCTGAACCAATGACAAGAACACAAATATCAAAACAACTCTTTTTTTTTTCAGATTTCTTAATTCCGTTTAGATTTTCATAAAATCTTTATGCTATTTACAATAATAAATTGGTATCTTTTTTTTGTATATTAAGGGTCGCGAAAATTTCTAGTGGGCCCAAAACGATTGACTCCTTTAATACATTTCTTTTATTACCGTTTATGTTTATGGTATCCTAAAATTACACGCCGCATCGCATCTCGTGTCAAATGTGATCTAGCTATTTCGTATTGTATGTGTAAGTAATTGGGATCAATTTTCATAGAATAATAGTGACAAACTAGCATGCAGTTCACCTTATGTTAAGTGCGGATTAAGATGAAATGCCTCGTTAACACAAAAATAGTCTCTGCTTCGCTACACTCATCTTATGAAACGCAACAGAATTAATCACCCAAAGAATGAATTACTGACTCCGTGGATTCGATTAACTGGTACTACTAGCTAATGTCTGTTCCTAGTATTTATAAAAAGTAAAAGAAACAACCTGCATACGTCACTTGCTGGGCACGGGCCTCATCTCATTCTGATAGGATTTTTAGGGCAGAAAATTACGCCGCGCTGCTCCGATACATGGTAGCAGATATTACATGTTTTTACTGGATAAGAATGACAAACAAGCACATAGTTCACCTGACGGTAAGTGGATGCTATGGCCCTCAAAATACAGAAGCGTTGCCACTTCTGCGGACTGAGATGGAATACCTTATATCCAGTAAAAGGGTTACACACCATATGAAACACAATAGCATTAAGCTGCTATTTTACGCTGGTATTCTATTTTTTTTCGAACCAGTGGTAATTAAACAAAGAGTGACTTTCAATAAGTATTATAAATACTTATTGAATAAAAAATCTGTTTCTGTTTCTGTTTCTGTGAGAGCGTGGTCCTTTCTTATTATAGCTGCAGAATGGCTCTTCTACGTACAGAATGTCCACGATTGTTTTAATTTCTACTGTGATATATAAAGGCAATTAATTTTCCTTTGAGTCAATTGATGAGACATAATTGGACGCGGAAGACCGAGGACTTTCTCTATATTTTATTCCCCAATAAGTCGATGCGATAAAAGCTGTATAACAAAAATATTTGTCTTATTGCTCGATTATTCCCAACTAATAATTTTATTTCTTTTATTAACTGATAAATAATAGCACCAGATTCCTTGCTTCAATATTGTTAAATAGACAATTTATTTTCTTATTATATTCAAAGTGTACGTATAGATGTCGATGCTTCAAACGGTTTTCTTTTTAATTTCCTGACGAGAAATTGTAGATCAGTATCGTAGGCCAGTGGACGATCTTATTTTCATACTAATAACATTTAAGAGTGATTTTTTCATAAATACTTAAATAAACATATGTCATTTTGACTTCTTACAAAATATAAATCTCACAGAGTACCAGCGTGATTAATGCTGTTGCATTTCGTAAGATGAGTGTAGTGAAGCAGAGACCATTTTTCATGGTAGCCAGACATTTCATCTTAATACACACTTAACATCAGGTGAACTGCATGCTAGTTTGTCACTATTATTCTATGAAAAATTGATCCCAATTACTTATACATACAATACGAAATAGCTAGATCACATTTGACACGAGATGCGATGCGGCGTGCAATTTTAGGACAGCATAAGCATAAACGGTAATAAAAAGAAATGTTAATTTATTTAATTAAATTTACAACACCAAATGTTAAACAGGTGAATACCAGTGCGGTTTTCTTATGGGGAAGAGCTGAGTCTTGTTGAATCTATCTTTTTTCTTGGAATTACAGATGACGCAAAGCTTTAACGAGGCCCTCATTTGTCTAAACTATCTAGCAAACTTAGTTCTGCAGCATGTGCTGTAAAAAAGATTGAAGGCCTTACATGTGTTGAAATATCTAAATTAGTTAATTTTAGTTCTTTCCATAGCAAAATGTCACATGGAATGGTTTTATTAAAAATAGTGATGTACATTCTGTAAATACTAGGAACTTGTGCTTGACAAGTTAGTTATACCAGATACTCGACTCAAAGAGTCAGTACTTCCTTAATGGGGAATGTATACGCTTTACAACAAAGTCCCAAAAAAATATGTAGGACTTATCTATCAAAAAGTTTAAAAAATTTATTAAGCTACTACTAAAGAGTACATGGTTGATAATAACCCCTGGAAAAAAGGTGATCGCTCCCATGCTGTTTCTAAATGTTTTATATTTAATTGTATAAAATTTTATATTATAAATTATTATTTTAAAAGCCTCGTTGGGGTTTTTGCTGGTTCTTCCCAGGACAGCGGTATTTTCCAAACCAGTGGTAAAGCTTAAATGACTTTCAAGAAGTATTGTTATAATCTATATTGAATAAAATGTTTCTCATCTATTCTATTCTATGCATCTGAATATACTATAACTTATTTAGTACTATAATAGAAAGGAAACTTGATTCGACACGTATCAGAGCCCCCTCTTATCTCGTCTGCTACGTTGGGAAACGTAACGTTGAATGGTGGTGCTCCTGATTTCGGACAGCCAGTTCATCCCATTCTTGTGTATTTTTTGCAGATAAGGAAATTATTAACCTTTATGACACTGGAAGTTGTGCTCAAGAATCAAACTCTCATAAAGCATTAGTTTATATTAAGCGATAGGGCTCCGTATCTACCTAGGAGTTTATCTAGGTAGGTACCTCGCTCACAGAAATTTTCTTCCTCTCACGAGTTCTTTGTGGTTCGTGTGTCTCTAAAATTCAAAATGAAGTTGCATTGTCGCCCCTGAAGACTAAGATGGAATACCTCATGACCAACACAAAGGTCTCTGGATTTTTCAAATTCACCTTTTAATAGTAAAACCTCTAATCTATTTATTTATTCATTAATTAAAGCCCGTCAAAGTCTACCACTCTGATCTCCTTTATAAATTGTCTCATAGGCATGAATGGCAAACACTTGCCACTCTTGGCAGGCATGTTGGTAATCGCATTCTTTTATAATTATTGCGTTTTTGTATATACTTTAATGAAAAAATATGAACTTAAGAACCCTTACCCCATAACAAAGATATATGTTAGACTTTATAATAATCACATTTGAAAAAATATTTTAATTATTTGCCTCCTCCGTCTTACACCGTACAGCATAATCTCATTTTCCTTCCGCCCCTCTATCACATCCTCTCTCCTGTTTCTCACCACACACCTCTTCCTCTCTCTCTCTCTCTCTCTCTCTCTCTCTCTCGCTATATATATATATATATATATATATATATATATATATATATATATATATAAGCGTAATAATATATAAGCCCAGTTTTGAATACAACACATATGTTTAATTCTATAGTGGAAACTGTTGACTGTCACTTAAGAGGAAATACTCGTAGTTCCCATTGTTGCGGTTTTTACTGTGTTATCACGTAACAGTTGCAAGTCTTTCTCAAGAATACAATGGGCGCGGATTCCGGAAATTGTCTTATTGTGATACTTTTGGGTGTTGGACATTACTGTAAGTATCGTATGAAATCGACATAGTAAATGAGAAAACGAAAATAATCGGAGGGTGCATAATTTTGTTTAAAAAAGAAAGGAAAATAAGAAATAATGTAATATATATATATATTGTTATTATTAACAAAGATGTTACATTATTTCTTAAATAACAATCGTTTAGTTAGTTATTATAAAATTGATATCACTTTTATCATAGCCATGTATATTAACGAACCTAGAAAGTCCAACATCAGTCGTGGAGAATACCCACGGCGGACGGCTATATGGGCAGGGGCAAAAATTATTCCCTGATTATATCCACTGACAAGAGATAAAATTATCTTGTCCTTATTTGTATCCTTATATTATTGCCAAAGCACGGCAACGGCGAGAATTATATCCCCGTTTGACATAACGAGTAGACATATATCTCCCGTCCGTAACATGGGGCCAAATGAAAGATAAAAATTATCATTTTTGACATTTGAAAAGGACAATTTTATCCTAGTTCATTGGACGTGGGTTTAAGTTTATATTCATACAAATAATCTATTTAAGTCTAAGTCTATCTCCCATTTTATCTACTGTGGATATTATATCCACCGTTGTGCCCATGCTCGCAGGATATGGATAAACTATTTATATGTAAACATTTTCTCCTTTCCCGGGGACAAAATGTGTTCTGCCCATGCTAGCCCTGCTAGGAAATTAAACGGCAATCCGATCACATCGCCGCTCGCCGAGCTTATTGAAACGTGCTGAACCTCTCAGCTATTTAAAATACATTCTCCTGGGCCGACCGCTCCCAATTGTCAAATTGTGAAAAAAATGAGAAGTATTTAATAAGCAAGAGTGAATACGAGCACACAACATCTACTTAGCACTAATGGCAAGTCAATGCTGTGGCCCATACACACCTACCTTTTATACGTAGTAGAGCCATGCTACAGCTATATTGTGGTTGTAGCACGAAAGGATAGGCTCGACGAAGGAAGAACCGCGCTCTCACAGAATACCATTGTAAAATAGCAGGTCAATGGTGCTGTGTTTGGCATGGTGAATGTAGAATACCGCGAACCCTTTATACTGGATACTAGGCATTGCATCTTAGTCCTCACGGATGATAACTCATCTGCATTTTTATTGTTAAATAAAGATAGAAGTATATGTCTATGGGACATAGTATCTACTTACCATCAGGTAGACTGTGTGTTCGTTTATCACCCTTATCCTATAAAAAAATCTGTCCTTAATTAAGAAACAAAGTGCTGATACCTCACGTGTACAACTTATCCCTTCGATCAAGAGGAAACTTTCCCTTCATTGTCCCTGCATTCCTCTGCATTCTCTGTTCGTGGAGTCAAGCTTAGGAACTCCAGTTGTTGTAAATTAAATGTGCATAAATACTAGATTCTTTAAAATTCTATTGGTTAATAAAATAGTGAGTGTCTATTGTTTGCATTTTTATTTGGTTCGATTCCCGGTTCAGGTAAGATATTTAAAATTTTTTGAATGTGGTTATTCTTATTTTGAAAACAAAGGAATACTTCCTTTGAGTGAAATTTGATATTTTCAATATTTAATGTTTCCCGCCATGTCCCGTTCGTTATTTCCACTCTGTACATTAATTAACAAGATGCAAAGAAATTATCTCTTACACGTTTCTTATTCTTTTCTTCTACTTTTCATTTCGTTTTATGATCACTGGCCAGTTGTTATAAGTATGTTGTCTTTATATTACATATTCTCAGATCATAGTATTATTTATAGTGCATCCTACCCATAAATCTTTCTCTCTCTTTTTTATTTCCTTCTTGTAGGTTGTCTGGAAGATATTGCTTTGTAGCAATAAGAGCGCTTTTTTATTTATGTGTATGTTTTTAATATGTTATTTATTTTTCTGTGGTGTGCAATAAAAAAGATTGTATGTATTATATTATAGGTTGCCAATCCTAAACACTAAGATAGAAAGCAACGTAACCAGTATGAGGGTCTCAGTTCCTGTCACTGACAATACGAATCTCAGCAGCACTATTCTGCTATTACTAGTATTCCACGCGAACGCGGTTCTTCCCCGGTGAAGCTGAACAACTCCTAATAAAAATAAAAATAAACTTCAAAGACCTAAAAAATAAAATTTCACATTCTGAAGTTGGAGCGTTAATTCTTCTATACACGTACACGTACACTGTATCTTAACACCGACTTTAGAATGTGAAAATATTTTATTCTTTTTAGTTCTTTCAAGTCGGCTTTAACTGTTTGCCGGTTAAAATAGGTAAGATGGAAGTATCTATCTAGGCAGACTCTTATGAACCTACAAGAAGGAAACAAAGAGAGAAAGATTTATGGGTAGGATGCACTATAAATAATACTATGATCTGAGAATATGTAATATAAAGACAACATACTTATAACAACTGGCCAGTGATCATAAAACGAAATGAAAAGTAGAAGAAAAGAATAAGAAACGTGTAAGAGATAATTTCTTTGCATCTTGTTAATTAATGTACAGAGTGGAAATAACGAACGGGACATGGCGGGAAACATTAAATATTGAAAATATCAAATTTCACTCAAAGGAAGTATTCCTTTGTTTTCAAAATAAGAATAACCACATTCAAACAATTTTTAAATAGCTCACCTGATCCGGGAATCGAACCAAATAAAATGCAAACCATAGACACTCACTATTTTATTTAACCAATCGATAGAATCTATGATAAGGATAAAATCTCAAATAAACTTAGTATCTTACAATTAAAGAAGACCATGAAACCTAGTCTGTTTAATTTCTAAAAGTCAAAAGACCTTTTACGAGTATCATTTATTCATAAATAAACGAAAAAATGTATGAAGTTTAATAATTAGCAAAAATAATACAAGCCTTTATAAAATACATACATTATTATCTAAGTATCTATCCTGAACCTGACCTGGAGTCCTGAAATACAAGGATACCCTAATTTTGGCTCCAGTCCGCCGCATATACATTACAACATATCATATTTTTGTTAAGTTTTGTTAGTAGACCTATCTGTATACTTTTGTGGTGGAGAAATAAATAAATATATAAAATAATAATGTATATGTATCTATATGACTATTTCTATATCTTGTTGTATGTACATAAAAAAATAAAAAAGGAATGGCAGAGAAATCAATAGGTAAGATAGAGTTCCTTTAGCTGTTCTTTTTAAAGAATCTAGTATTTATGCACATTTAATTTACAACAACTGGAGTTCCTAAGCTTGACTCCACGAACAGAGAATGTTTTTTTGTAAAAGCAGAGGAATGCAGGGACAATGAAGGGAAAGTTTCCTCTTGAACGAAGGGATAAGTTGTAGACGTAAGGCACTTTGTTTCTTAATTAAGGACAGATTTTTTATAGGATAAGGATGACAAACGAACACACAGTCCACCTGATGGTAAGTAGATACTATTTCCCATAGACATATACTTCTATCTTTATTTAACAATGCAACAAAGATGCAATGCCTCGTATCCAGTATAAAGGGTCCCCGGTTTTCCACATTCACCATGCCAAACACAGCAGCATTGACCTGCTAATTGACAATGGTATTCTGTGAGAGCGCGGTTCTTCCTCCGTCGAGCCTATCCTTTCGTGGTACAACCACAATATAGCTGTAGCATGGCTCTACCACGTATAAAAGTAGGTGTGTATGGGCCACAGCATTGACTTACCATTAGTGCTAAGTAGATGCTGTGTGCTCGTATTCACTCTTACTTTTTTTTATAGAATAAGGGTGACAAACGAGCACACAGTCCACCTGATGGTAAGTGGTTGCAGTGGCTCATAGACATTTACATCTATCTTCGTTTGCGAATTTAAATGCAGATGCGTTGTCAGCCGTGAGGACTAAGATGGAATGCCTCTTTTCCAGTAAAAAGGGTCTCCGGTTCTCTACACTCACCATACGAAACACAGCAGCATCAAGCTGCTATTTTACGCTGGTATTCTGTGAGAGCGTGGTCCCTCCCCGGTCGAGCCGACCCATTCGTGCTACAACTATACTATTAATATAGCTGCAGCATGGCTCTACCACGTAAGCCATGCTGCAGCTATATTAATAGTATAGCATATTAAATACTTCTCATTTTTTTTCTTTTCCTGGAAATATAAATAGAAGCTTTTTAGTTCAATATAGATAAAAATAATACATATTGAAAGTCGCTCTTATGTTTAATTTACCACTGGTTTGTACACTGACCTAGGAATCAACAGCAAGAAAATCAGTGGGACTTTTTTAAAACTGTTCGTTTACAATCATTAAAATGCTCAATAATTAAACAAAAACTAAACAAATTTAAAATATTACCTCATTCCGAGGGGTTGTTATTTTCCATAAATGGTTTGGTGGGACTGGGTAATTGTTCTCTGATTAATTCTCCTTCCTCTTTCGTCTTAACTTCGGATCGAATTACAATAACAGAATTATCGGCAGAACTCTCCGTACGTTGTCCTCAAGATGAATGTGGCGCCATTACAATCATCATAGATTGTAGACGTGTGGCAATGTGTCACCTCGCTTTTCTGCTCCCAATCCCTCGAAGAAGGACGTAAACAAAAATAATAATATTTAAGACAAAATTACTTTTTATTTAGGCGAAAACTATTCATTATATTTAGTAAAACATTATTTTATTTTACATTGTATTTAAATTATAACAAAAATATTTTCAAACAATACATACATTACAATACAGGAACTAATTTTGGGAAACTAACGATAACACGTATGGTAATATATATACACATATAGTAATAAGTAATAAAAGAATAATTTTGTTATTTAATTATTTATTATAAATGTTCCGTAGGGTTTCTTGCAGGTTCTTCCGGAATAGAGATATTTTCCGAACCAGTGATAGATTAAACATAGAGTTACTTTCAATAAGTAATTTATAATCTATACGGAACAAAACAGTTTTCATTTCTATTGACGGCTCCGTGCCGTAGTGGCATAGCAATGAGTCGCAGCGCTAACGGACGCGGGTTTGAGTTCAGCACGGAACAAGTATTTGTATGGCTGACATGATATCTGGGTCTGGATGATTGTCATTGTAAAATTTATGTATATAAACTACGATATAGAAGAAAATTCTAGTGTGGAGGTAACGCTTTTTAAAGAGAGAAAAAGAAAGAAGAATTTCTATTAATAATTAGAAAAATTTCATTTGTATGTGCTATTTATGTAAATTTGCATGCTATTTACAATCACATAGCAAAACATGCCGTGCTTCAAAACTGTACTATCTTTATCTGTCCATGTTTTAAGCAAATATATCAAATAAATAAATAAATATAGTCGAAGTGAATTAAATACGCATTATTAAGGATAACTCAAAATTACTGGTCAGATCTTGATCAAATTTATATGGGACCACATGAGAAGCATTAGCATTCAAATAAGAATAATCATCAAAATCGGTTCACATAGAAAAACTTTTAAATTTTTTCTGTCTAACCATTTAATAATTTTATCAATTGTGTTGTTAATGTTAATTTCATGATTACGTATTGAATTATTTTGTTTCTTATCAGTGCTTACAATTATTGAAATATCGTCCGCGAATAAAATACATTTACGATTAGTGACTAGAGTTGTATCATTTATATATAGAAGAAATAATATTGGACCCAACACGCTACCTTGAGGTATGCCGTGTTTGTTCTCTTTGTAAGAAGATGAGAAGGACAATATTTTATCTCCTACAATCTTTTTATTACGACAAATTGTCTACGGTTAGCTAAGTAGGAAGATATCCATTTAAGTGGAAGTCCCTGACATCGAAAATTTCCAGCTTTCGTAATAATATGCGGTGCGCAACGAAATCGAAGGCTTTTGATAAATCAAGAAATAATCCTGTGGTTAAAAATTGATTATATATTTTTCTTAAAATTGAACAAATTTTGTCTGTTTTTGTCTCTGAAAGCCATATTGGTCATTTTTATAAAGTTGAATTTCTCGCAATAATCTAGTAGTCTTTTATACATACATTTTTCTAAAATTTTTGACAATGTTGGTATTAATGTAATTGGACGATAATTGGTAATATCATTTCTCTTGCTCTTTTAAATAATGGCTTTACAATCGACAGTTTTAATTTTTCGGAAAAATACCACATAGAAAATGACAAGTTAATTAAATATGTCAAAATAGAGACTAATTCATTGACAGACTTCTTAATTATTTTCGTATTAATACCGTCATATCCTTCCGAGTTAGTGTTATTTAGAGATAGGATTTATTTTTAACCTCTTCTTCTGTCATGGGCTATTGAGTTAGATAGTGATTTCTCATTACTAGTATAGCTGTTTGGTTCATTCATTGTTGTGAAATTATTAGGAAGTCAAATCAGTAGGATTTTAATCAGTTCATTATTTATTTTCAAATCCGTAACGTCATGGTCGAAGTTTGAATTTGAGATTGCATTTTTATTACAGACCATGTAGCTTACATTTATTTTTGCTTTTGTGTATGAATTTTATAGTATAATTTCTTTTGATCGTTGAATACATTTTTCAAAATCTTTGAATATGTGATGTAACTTTCCTTATTTAATTCTGATTTATTCCTGTAGTATCTATATCGGAGTAATCTTTTAGTTTTATAGCTTTTTACGACTTATCCAATTGTTTGTAGTATAATTATTTATCTTTATTCCAATAAGTGGAAAACATAAATTATAGAGCAAACATAGAAATTCATGAAATGTATTAAATGCGTTATTTATATCAGTCAGTATTGTATTTATATCAGTCAATATTGTATAGTCAGTATTGATGATGTTCTCATTTTATTTATATTGAAATCGGTTGTACAAAATTTTTAAGTTTGCCACTTGTTTCCTTACTGGATAAGTATCCGAAAGTAAATTTATATCGGACTTCTATATATATAGTGAAACAAAAATAAGAACATTCTTGATCATAATCTGGTTAGCGTAATTATTCTCGTTTAAGTGTTTGTGAGTTTTAGTGAAATCGAGCCTAAGTCTTACAAACTGATATTGGGAATAAAAATTATTATTATATTATCACGTGCTACACGTGGTAGAGCCACACTGCAGCTTTATTATGGTTGTAGCACGAATGAGTCAACTCAACCGGGAGGAACCGGGAAGGAAGGACCACGCTCTCATAGAATACCAGCGTAAAATAACAGCTTAATGCTGCTGTTTCTTATGATGTAGAGATGAGTGTAGAGCACCGGAGACCCTTTTGCTGGAAACGAGGCATTCCATCTTAGTCTTCAGGGTGGTTACGCATCTGCATTTTGATTCTTAATTAAGGATAAATGTGGATATCTATGGCCACAGCACACACTTACAGTCAGGTGGATTGTGTGCTTGTTTTTTTTCAGACAGTAATCTATACATATAAATAAAATTGAGTATGTCTGTAATATTAAAATAACTGCCTTTAATCGAGCTCATTTGTAATATCTTTGTCTGTCTATCTGTCGGTTTGGGCTAATCTATGGAATGGCTAAATCGATTGTGATGAGACTTCATGAACGCATAGATAGGGAACGGATATGCAAGGAGTAATATTTCCTATATATTTCGTCTGAAAAACTTGGAGATATTATATTGTGAAAGGAAAAATTGATAAAATATGACTATATGACGCGCGATAATAGATCACGCCCAGGCGAAGCCGATGCAGGTCGTTAGTATATTCATAATATTTTTCTTTCCTCGTTACTCATAGGTATATAAAAAGTTATGTCTTTCAAATTTGCAATTTACTGATTCATCAGGGTTTTACTTGCATTAGCTTTGCAAACACAAAACTAAAATACGTCCCTGTAAGGTAAACACTAAGTGACCGCATAGTTTGTTACCTGTGAGAACGGTTGAATTCCACCATGTCAGGAGGTATTCCAGTGTAAATTAAATTATTTAACTTGGTTCGCTACAAGACATGTAGCGAACAACGGCATATTAACTACAAATTTAGTTAGCACATTGTGTTTAACTAAAGAAAACAAACAATAAATGCTAAGTTTAAAAGAGGAGCAACGCAGAAATTTCAAGATATAAAAAGTGAATAACGTTTTTCTCACTATGCCATAAATTTATAATTTTAATTTTCCATTTAACCAAATAACGTTATGAATCACATGTTTTATAGTATCTTTAACGTGTATGTTACAGTCAAAACTCATAATCGATGAAAACTACTTTGACTGTAAAATCAGGCAAAATTAGTTTTGACTGAATTTTACAGTCATTTGTCAATATTACTCTTAACTGATTTTTGCAGTCAAAAGTGGTTTTGCCTGATTTCAAGTTCAGATTATCGGTCAAAACTAGCAATATCACTGAGTGTAGGTTAAAGTGCGGCTGGGGTGGCAGGTTATTCAGAACTGTTTTACTAAGGGTCAAAACCATTTTGCCTCATTTTCGCAGTCACAACTGGTTCTGACCAATTATGAGTTTTAATTGTAACATATACAATGTGAGTGGGAGATGGATGTGATTGGGAGATGGGGCAAAGCTTTCAAGGGCGCTAGTATAGACAGTTTAGAACAAAATTTAAGACAAAATAGAAGAAAAATTTTTCTTCAATTTTATACAAACAAAATACGAAAAACTTTTCTCCGACCTATTACATCCCACTGCTGCGCACTGGCCTCTGAGAGGGTTTTAGGGCAAGAAAATATCCGCGGCACTGCTTCAATGCGTGTTGGCAAACTTCACATGTCTTCGAAATATTATTTTCTTATTTCTCAGACATGCAGGTTTCCTCACGATGTTTTCCTTCACCGCCGAACACGTGGTAAATCAGCACTTAAAATTGCAATGAACAATTTCATTGGTGCCGGCGGAATTGAACCGGGTTGCTCGCGTACTGTGAAATTTAACAGACCAGAAAACAAACCAGGAGGTATGCAGCAGCAAAAACACTTAAAACATCTTAATGTCAACTTAAAATAAAACACTGCGGTTGCCAATCCGCCTACCGAGCGTGGCATCTATGGCAAATACCTCCATATGAGGCAATCTAAGGAGGCCTATGTTCATTAGTGGCCTTGATACTCTATAATGAAATTCTTTTTCTTTTGTTTTAAGAACTTTTACCTCCACACTATAATTTTCTCCTGTGTGGTGATTACATACAAATTTCACAAGGACAAACATCCAGACTCGGAACAATTATTTGTAGGCCATACAAGTACTTGTTCCGTACGGGATACGTCTCTTAGCGCTGCAACTCATTGCCAAGCCACTGCGCCACGGAGCCGTCTGTTACTCTATAAATAATACTTTCACTGTCCGATTTTCAGATACAATAGTAAGACACTAGCAATGAACTATATGTACCTAGTACACCGGACAGCGAATGGGTTAATGAAATGAATGATAGCTAAGTCAGTTACTATCTTCAACTACATTACCACTTACAATCAGTTGGGATAGTAGTAAAGGATAAACTATATTGCTTAAAAATATGATTAATATTCACCTGAGAGTCGAAATTTACGTTATGCTGACAACTGAGACATGTTCTATGAGGTTCAAGCATTAATTACCGTAAACAGACTCGTTGTGTCTGGCTGGGGATCAAACTTTTTAATCATACACTCCGTCGCTTCTGTCTTCATCAATCATGCGTTGTTTGGCTTTTGAAACATTTTCTAAACATAACGTATACAGTAAAATTCATTAATCACGCAGGTCTCTTAACGTGGGTTATGAAAATGCCTTTGGTCATTAATAAGAACGAGGATATTTTCCTTCATACGTAGTTGTGAAGTCTCCTTCTAAATTAAAAAGAATCTTAGCCTGCTTACCATTTTGTCACATAAGTGTTACATCAGATACGGGGAGATAAGTTACAATAGGTGCGTTCGACAGAATTCAATTGTATTTGGAAGGCGTTACCGTGGTTGAAACCGGCATAAGCAAACATCATTACAATTCACTACTATGGCGTGATCGCGGAGCAGGAAGAATTACAAATGATTGCAATTTATACAAATGTGAATTTTAATAACTTGAGAATGAACTCGGTTTTTGAATCACAAATACTGTTCAAAAGGTCCTAAGACTATCTTAGTTGCAATATAAATAAAACTTTTTATGATGAAAATTAAGTTCAAAAATGCAAAGCAATAAATAATTTCTGCTCCGCGACCGTGCTTTAGCTAACTAGCGTAGAGACTAAGAATTTCACAGCGGCGTTGTGCGGTCGCACGATACTAGTATTTTTATATAATTTATACTTACGATTATTGTCATTTGGTGAAACACCATCTTTATTTTCTACCAACTTCAAAAGGAGAAGGTACTCAATTCCACTGTATTTTTTTTCTTTTTTTTTTAATGTGTGTTACCTCATCACTTTTTACTAGGTGAACCGATTTCGATGATTATTTTTTTATTTGAAAGCTGGTGCTTCTCATGTAGTACCATATAAATGTGATCAAGGTTTGACTAATAGTTTTTAGGTTATTCTTATATTGAAGTCGTTTGAATCAAATTTTAAATTTTAAATTATTGTGATTTGGATAAATACTTGTACTAGTTGCAATATATTTATTTAAAATTATTTTCATACTATTCATAAAACGGACCGGTACATGGTATATAGGGTATATAAGAATAACGAACATGTACAAACATACCTACAATAAATGACTTTTAGGGAATTTTATCAAAATCGTGAAGTAATTTTATGGCCTACCAACAATTATTCCGGGTCCAGATATTTGTCCAGATTATGTTTATGAAACGCCTCCATGATACAGTAGAAAATCCTAGTGTAGCGCTTTACAGTCTGCTAAAAGTTACAAAGGTGCACTTTAGAGACTCAGGTGTCGAGACATGCCATCTCTTTGGATCCAATACGCAACTAACTTATATGTACGTATTGATGTTTCCTACCGCCGACCGTTCACAATACACTTATACATTGTGTATTTCGTTTTCAAAATTAATTTATTGTATATGCATGATAAGTTTTAATTTTAAGGAAGCTTAGAATATTTTTTTGCATTGAAGTTTCGCTATAAGGAACGTGTTGAACTTCATTACATATTCACCAATAACCACGTTTGAAAATTAACTTTACTTTTCAAGGTAAATAATAGAATCAGGCGTTACTTTGCAGAATCCATACTAATATTATAAATGCGAAAGTGTGTTTGTTTGTTTGTTTGTTTGTTTGTCCTTCTTTCACGTCGCAACAGAGCGTCGGCATGGCATGATTTTTGTATGGGGATAGTTCGGTGGCTGTAGAGTGACATAGGCTACTTTTTTCGCGGAAAACATCTCATTCCCTGGGAAAATCGAATATGTTGCACAAGTTTGTCCTTCTTTCACGTCGCAACAGAGCGTCGGCATGGTATGATTATTTGTATGGGGATAGTTCGGTGGCTGTAGAGTGACATAGGCCACTTTTTCAGCGGAAAACATATCATTCCCGTGGGAAAATCGAATATGTTGCAAAATTAAATTCAGCTAGGTGGCGCCACCGTGATTCTACAAGACGGACGACGGTACGATGGACGAACACAGAAGGTCAGAATATCTGGATTATTATGTCTTTTACCAAAATTAAGATAAAAATGTATGGATCTGTATTTTTCCATGCAGGTCCAGGAAGAGAGCGATAAAAACATAAAATTCACCAGCTGATTTTCTTCAAACGTTTTGGTGCATCGTAATTCACAGAATAGGCGATAACCTCGCAGACGATTTTAAGTAATCCGTTGATGCTCTGCCTACCCCGCAAGGGCTACAGGCGTGATTATAAGTATGGATCAGAAATACTATCACCACCTGTCACGCTTTCACCCTTAACTATTACTTAACAATGGTAGAAACAGTTCTTAGTAAGCCATATTAATAAGCCTTAGTAACATTTATTGAATGGAAATGAATACAGTTCTTATATGTGGTTATGAAAATCGGTATTACAATAAGAAAGAATGAATCGGTATTACAATAAGAAAAATTGTGCAAAATTATAAGAAAAATATTTTTGAGAGTTCTTATTAACTAACGTATACATAGTTTAAATTGATTCCGCTAGATGTCGTTACTAGGTTTTAAAACGCGGTAAGGAAATGTTTCCTGACATGTACTTAACTCCCGCCGTTGAGCCGCGCGTCAACTTATAGTGCATACGGTACCTATACGCTTAAATTGTTTCTATTTCGTAGCTTATTCGACTACCTGCTTTCGATTTCGGTTGTTTGTTATTTGCTTTGTGATTTGGTTAAGGTTGAATGGATTTATATTGGCTTTCATTTTGGATTTGTGTATTTCTCATACATATTTAGACTCTGGCTTTGATTTTGGATTTTGTTTATTTAGAATCGTGAATTGGTTTTCGTTGTTTTAGGTTGTTTCACAATATTTCAATAGAATATTAATAGTATAGATAGTGTATACGGTACCTATACACTTACTTCTTTTTCGTTGGTTATATTTATATTGACTATACTGCTTTCGATTTCGGTTTTCTGCGATTTGTTTTGTGATTTGGTTTGTTGATTCGATTTTTTGGCTATCGTTTTCGGATTCGTGTTGTGTCTTGAATTGGTTTTGTTGTTTTGATTTTATAAAATATTTAAAAGGAATATTTATTCCTTTTAGATATTTTGATTTGCTTTAAAAATATTTAAAAGGAAATTTAATTCCTTTTAGGTATTTTAACGTTTTTATAAATAGGTTTTTTCTTACTTCATAATGCCTCGCAAACGTAAGTCCAGCCTTTCAAGAGTATCTTCTCAAAGACAAGCGAAAAGATTAGCTCGATCGCTAGAATCTTTAGAAGATGCTAAACTGAGAAGGCAAGAACAAGCAGAGCGTCAGGCTGCTTTTAGAGCATCTGAGACACCTCTCAACGTCAGCAAAGGCGTCTTGAACAGACAGAGCGTCAGGCTGCTTTAAGAGCTTCCGAAACACCTTCTCAAAGTCAGGAAAGGCGTCTTGAACAGGCAGAGCGTCAAGCTACTTTAAGAGCTTCTGAAACACCTTCTCAAAGTCAGCGAAGGCGTCTTGAACAGGCAGAGCGTCAAGCTACTTTAAGAGCTATTGAAACACCTGCTCAAAGTCAGCAAAGGCGTCTTGAAGAGGCAGAGCGTCAAGCTACTTTAAGAGCTACTGAAACACCTGATCAAAGTCGGCAAAGGCGTCTTGAACAGGCAGTGCGTCAATCTACTTTAAGAGCTACTGAAACACCTGCTCAAAGTCAGCAAAGGCTATTCGAACAAGCGGAACGTCAGGCCGCCTTAAGAGCCGCGGAAACACCTAATGAAACTCAACACAGACTCATTGAGCAAGCTGAACGTCAATCTATTATAAGGGCATTTGAAATACCAGAACAGACACAGGCGCTTAGAGATGCAAATGCACAGCTCCAAGCTGAACGTCGACAAAATTTTCAAAGAAACAATTGGTCGGTTTTTAATGACGCAGCATTTTATTATGATCCGTTGATTGATTATAAAAATCACAGGTTAGTTGTTATCGGACTGATGGACAAGGCGTGTCGATTTTGCAGCGCTTTAAAATTGAAAGAAGAGACCGCAGGCATGTGCTGTTCCAATGGCAAAGTGTCTCTTCCGTTACTTGGGGAACCAGAAGAACCTTTGAAAACTCTCTTTTTATATGATGCTAATGAGTCACGGCGCTTTTTAAACAGGATCCGGAAATATAACTCATGCTTTCAAATAACGTCCTTCGGAGTTGACTGGAAATAATAATGCCGGGATTTTCGCTTACATTTACGGTGCAAGGGCAAATTTATCATAGAATAGGTTCACTTTTTCCAGCTGAAAATGAACAGCATAAATTTTACAAGATGTGGCAGGAAAGTTACAATCAAATCTCGCTCTGGAGCGTTCGAAACCTTAGATAACAGCTGGATTGTCCCGTATTCGCCCATTCTATGTAAAATGTTTAATGCCCAAATTAATGTAGAAGCATGTAGCTCTGTCCACGCCATCAAGTATATCTGTAAGTATATAAATAAAGGAAGCGACCAAGCAATATTTAATCTCAGGAGTTAAGGTGAGGCAAATCCGTTAATGAAGTACAGACCTTTCAATCAGGGCGTTATGTCAGCAGTAACGAGGCAGCGTGGCGTCTCCTTGGCTTCCTTTACACGAAAGGCACCCAACAGTTACTCACCTTGCTGTGCACTTAGAAAATGGAGAGCGTGTATATTTCACCGCAAGAAATTTCCAAGAAAGAATTGCATCACCGCCAAAACTACACAAAACGCCGTATTCAAGGCGCGCCTGTTGCAAATTGGCCGGTGTAAAGTCATCAGATGCCCTTGGTCGTGTGTATACCGTCCATGTAACTAATTTTGAATGTTTCTGTTTACGATTGCTGCTGCACCATGTTCGGGGTCCTACAGGATATAAAGACCTTAAAACTGTCAACGGTCAGGAATGCGCAACTTATAGAGAAGCATGAAGCTCTGCATCTTTAGAAAACGATAATCACTGGGATGAAACCATGGAGGAAGCTGTGCAGTGCCGGTCACCAGCCAAAATTAGGCATCTTTATGCAACTCCCATATCAACTTCGGGCTATCTAATGCACATAAATTGTGGGACAAATATAAAGAGTACATGGCGGAAGATATTTTGCGAAGGTTACAGCAGACACACGTGAACATGACATACAATGAACACATTTATAATGAAGCACTTGGAAAATTGAAGATAAAGTAATGGCAATGGTAGGAAAAATTAAGGACTTTGGAATGATAAGCCCTCAGCGAACAAGCGAAAATGAACTAAGTGATGAAATTATACGTGAAACAAACTACGATATACCAGCTTTGCAGCAGCAAGTAGCCGAATTTTTACCGCGCTAGCTTCCCGAACAAAAACGAGTTTTTGACAAAGTATTAGGACAAATTGAATCTGGAAATGGTGCACTTTTCTTTTAGATGCCCTGGAGGAACTGGAAGACATTTTTGTTAAATTTATTATTAGCGCAAGTACGGAAAGACAAAACATTGCTGTGGCCGTAGCTTCCTCCGGTATAGCCGCCACGCTGCTAAGCGGGGCCGCACTGCACATTCTGTTTTAAAACTCCTCTAAATCTAGCCCAGGAAGAATCGCCGATCTGCAACTTTAGCAAAATAGTGCACGGTATAATGCTACGACAATGCAAACTTTTAGTGTGGGATGAAAGTACAATGTCGCATAATAAAGTTGTAGAAGCACTAAATCGAACGCTCCAGGATTTGCGCAGCAATACCGATGTAATTGGAGGAATGGTGGTTTTACTGGCTGGTGACTTTCGCCAAACTTTACAGCATAAAGCATGCCTCAAGTCGTCTATTTTATGGAACAAGGTGACAAAATTCAGTTTAACAACGAATATGAGAGTGCATTTGTATAATGATATCAATGCTGGAAACTATGCTGACACACTATTAAAAATTGGCGATGGGCGATTGGAAACGGATGCTGAGGGCTGCGTTAAATTGACGAGAGATTTTGTAATTTAGTACAGAGTCATTCCGAATTAATTGCGAGCGTTTATTCAGATTTAACGAACAACATGCATAAAGACAAATGGTTATGTGAAAGGGCGATTCTTGCACCAAAAATGAGAGCCTTAACAAAATAAATTCAGATATATTAAGCGAAGTAGCAGGAGAAATAACAGAGTATTTGTCAGTAGACACAGTTATGGACACATAACAGAGCACTTCATATCCCGTAGAGTTTCTAAATTCTCTAGAGTTGTCAGGTGTGCTCTCACATAAGCTGCAATTAAAATTAGGCGTCCCAGTCATGCTAATGCGAAATTTAGATGATCCTCGGTTATGTAACGGGACAAGGCTGCGTGTGACACATCTTGGACGGAACATAATCGGTGCTACAATTTTGACAGGCGTAGGAAAAGGTGAAAATGTTATTATACCACGGATCCCTATAATTCCACAGATCTTCCTTTTCAATTCAAAAGGTTGTAGTTCCTATTAAGCTCAGTTTTGCAATGACAATTAATAAAGCGCAAGGGCAAACGTTACAGGTAGTGGGGGTCAACTTAGAAAACCGTGCTTCTCTCATGGTCAGCTGTATGTAGCATGTTCGCGTGTGTCAAATGCCCAGAATCTCCATTCTTTCCCCGAATGGAAAAACATATAACATTGTGTACAGTAGCGTCTTAAAATAGTGTTCAGTTAGTTTTTTCTAAAATTCCCACAATCAATTAATCAAATTCCCACAGATCTTTCCTTTCAATTCAAAATTTCCTATTTAGCTCAGTTTCTTTTCAATTCCAAATACTGCACCTCTGACGGACCTATTAAGCTCAGTTTCCTTTCAACTCAAAAGGCTGCATCTCTGACGGATCTTTTATTTGGCTCAGTTTCCTTTTAATTCAGAAAACTTCATCTCTGACGAATCAATTCAGCTCAGTTTCTTTTCAAAAGTCTGCATCCTGACGGATAATTATGCTCAGTTTCCTTTAATTAAAAAATATCCCATTTCCATTTGGAATAAACAGGCTACTTTCATGCTTTCCTATACGCTGCGTTTCAAAACATTTAAATAGGCTGACGAATCAATTTTGCTCAGTTTCCTTTTAATGGCTGCATCTCTGACAAATCTATAAAACTCAATTTTCTTTCAATTCAAAAAGCAATGGATAGTTCATTTCCAGTGACCATGCGGGCGAAGCCGCGGGTAACAACTAGTACATTATATTGTGCACGCAACTGAGTGAGGGCGGGAGGTACTTTTCAAACTAGGTAAGACACATCATTTTATTTTAGTACGCGGATCTTATCTAATTAATTTTTAATATCTTTAAGTTTACTTTTGTAAAAACTGAAACAAAGTTAAGATATTGCTATTAATTAAAATCCAACTCATAGAAATGTGGAGGCAGTAGAGTCCAAAGCGTAGGCGTTGGACGTTAGTTAGAACATAGCGAAGGCCTTCGATCGTTCGTTACTGCTGTGCGGCGGCAGTGCTTATTTTGAAATTTACATTCTATGAATAGACTTCCCGTGAAAAGTGAACACGAAGAACCGACAAACTATGGGGAAGAAAGGTTCTCGAGTTCTCGAGTATTCTCGTACAAGGAAACACAGTGTATGGCGGCCCCCACCAGATGCAGTGACTGCAATTGGTAAACGATGCGGGAAGTCGATAGATGCAGGTGGCTCAGAAACGCGCTTTATGGCATTCCTTGAGGGAGGCCTATGTTCAGCAGAGGACTTGTGAAAGACTGTAATGATGATGACAACGATTATGTGATTTTATTTATCTTGCAATTCTGATTTAATAAAAGTAAGGTGTTGTGTTTATTGGACGTATAATTCTCTTTTCTCTTTCGTTTAAAAAACTGTTACCTCCAAACAAGGGCTTTCTCTGTTATCGTCCAGGCAGTTCGCATACATACATTCAGACCCGAAACAACTATTTGTAGGTCTTAGAAATATTGCTTCATGCGGGATTCGAACCCGTGGCTCTAAGCGCCGCAACTGGTTGTTAAGCCACTGCGAAACAGAGCCGTCGGCGGAATTTTATTAAGAAATAAAAGAAATTTATGTATAAAGAGTTCCCTGTACGTGCACGTAATTCTACCTCGTCATAATTTGAGTCAATCCGTCTCACTAATTGGCTGGACACGAGTTTGACTCTGACGTCATCCTTATGTCGCTCCGGGGCGGACTGCGTCGAGTGACGTTCACACTACTTTTCATTTTTACATCATGCTTGTCCTAAGAGAGCTTTGAATTTGATGCATCAATTTGCATATTCATGTTTAAAATAATTATATTTACAAGAAATTCTCAGTATCAGCCCAGAGCTAAGAAGATGGCGGTGTTTCACCCCGTGCCTCAGAAAGCACGTAAAGCCGTTGCTCCTGCACTTGATCTCCTCCGGTCGTGTCGGATTACCGTCCCATTGCACTACGAGATTGAGGGAATGGAGAGTGCACCAGTGCTTGCGCACATACTTGGACACTATAATCCTGTTCTGCACGGATGGTTACTCTACGTTAATACAGGCCGCTGTAATCGAAATTCGTTATGGAAGACATTATTATCTGCCATAGTTGCCACACTTAACAGGCGGGTTGGCTATCGCAGTTTTATTTTTATTTTCTAGTTGTTATTAGGTAGACGCTGCTGTCCATCTCCTGATTCAGTTTCCCTTTGTTGCCTCTTACAAAACCAATCTCAGCACAACCGTCTGCGGCTCTGCTGGCATGATACTACGATCGTCACTTATTATAATTATTAAAATTTTGTATTGGTGTGTATGTATACTTACATCATACGTTGTCGTTTTTTGTTATAATTTTATTGAAAAGAGAACTCACCGCTGTTAAGGTGTAAAGCATTTACTTCAAGAAACATATGTAGTTTTATCCTAATTACTTTCATCTTATTTATGAGAACCCTTCTTGCGGTGGCTTTGTAACGGGCCTTTCACTCCCTTTAATATGTTTGAGGAGGGCGATGTCAGCCGTATGCATCATACTTGTGAATATAATATGCTGTTTATAGGCTTGTCTGCACGGGTTCACTTTATACTGATAAGTTTATAATAAATTTTTATTGTATCCTATAACATGAGGTGCACAAAATACGCTCATTAAAACAAGCTGTTTTGTTGTTGCATGCTGAAAAATAATTTATAGAGGTTAATAAATTAAGCGATTCTTTACGGCAATCCATTAAATTTAAATAGATGAATACTAATTAGCTAAGATCGGCGTAAAATATTTTTATACACGTGGCAGAGCCATATTGCGGTTGAGGCACGCTTTCGTATCGGTTCGTGGTCTGCTCTATCGGGGTAGGACCACGCCTCACAGAATACCAGAGTAAAATAGCAGCATAACGCTGCTGTGTTTCGTATGGTGAGTGTAGAGAACCGGAGACCCTTTTACTGGAAAGAAGGCATTCCATCTTAGTCTTCAGGGTGACATTGCATCTGCATTTTGATTCTTAATTAGAGATATGTAGATTTCTATACGCAGAATCATCTTGCCATCAGGTGGACTGTGTATCCGTTTGTCACCCTTATTCTATAAAAACATGAGTCTATATACTATTATATTATGAGATGTTATTATATATATATAATATTTGAAAAAAAAAGCGAATACTGGCGGATTTTCTTTGCCTTTCCTTCTCCGGACAGATGAACCTCCTTTCTAACCGGTAGTACCTATATTTAAAAAATTAGGTACTACCGTTTAGAATTTTAGTAAAAAATTACATTTGGCCATCAAAGTTTTGTTTTCTTACTAGGAAGCTTAGAGTAAATACAAACATAAGTGTGTTATTACTCTAAGCGTCGAAGAAATAAATATTTTTATTTCGTGCAAATGCAGAAATTTAAACCACACTTTTCTTCTATCACACCATTTCTCATCCTGTCATTGAGAGTAATCCTTATCATACTCCTCAGTGACCGCATTTCTACAGCATTAATTCAAATCTGGTACGTCTTCTGCCACTCCCAACTTTCAGTATATTGTATGCAATAATAATTTAATAAATAACTTTGGTGTTGCAATTGAAAAAACCGCAAATAATGCAAAATGAATGCGTAAATGAATTTTTATGGCTTCCAACTACAGCGCCAGCGAATACGTCACATATTTCTGTAATAAAAATTTCAGTATTTCTGCGTAAAGATATTGCAATTAATTCAGAATTTTAACATTAGATTCAATAGGTTTATATAATATATAACTACCTACATATAATTATAAATCATGTCTTTCGTCCATGTTACAATTATATCGGGAATTGTTGGGAACACTACGCATGCAGTTGTAAACCTGGAACAAAATATCCGAAATTTACGAGAAGTTTATCTCGTTCAATCGACTAAACCAACTTGACTTGACTGCGTTTTAGAACTGCGACAAATCTTCTCGTTCGATATTCCTCAGAACCTTTAGTCGTTAGTACAGTTCGTATTGCCAGTGATGACTTACTGAACTAAAACGTTGTCCTTCACTACTGACCGTATGAAGAAGCTCAATATGGCTCAGCGAGTTATGGGGAGGGCCATACATTTTTGTTTTTTCGCAATATTATTTTTTCCTACATTAACATCAACATTTTATTTTATTTTATAGCATAGTTTCCAGCATTGATATCATTATACAAATGCACTCTCATATTCGTAGTTAAACTGAATTTTGTCACCTTGTTCCATAAAATAGACGACTTGAGGCATGCTTTAATTTCATCTGCAGGTGTGCCCTTTGAATGACAGGTAAAGTTTGGCGAAAGTCACCAGCAAGTAAAACCACCATTCCTCCCATTACATCGGTATTGCTGCGCAAATCCTGGAGCGTTCGATTTAGTGCTTCTACAGCTTTTTATGCGACATTATACTTTCGTCCCACACTAAAAGTTTGCATTGTCGTAGCATTATACCTCGTGCACTATTTTGCTAAAGTTGCAGATCGGCGATTCTTCCTGGGCTAGATTTAGTGGGAGTTTTAAAATAGAATGTGCAGTGTGGCCCCGCTTAGCAGCGTGGCGGCTATACCAGGAAGCTACAGCCACAGCAATGTTTTTATCTTTCCGTACTTGCGCTAATAATAAATTTAACAAAAATGTCTTCCCAGTTCTTCCAGGGGCATCTAAAAGAAAAGTACACCATTTCCAGATTCAATTTGTCCTAATACTTTGTCAAAACTCGTTTTGTTCGGGAAGCAAGCGGGTTACAAATTCGGCTACTTGCTGCTGCAATGCTGGTATATCGTAGTTTGTTTCACGTATAATTTTATCACTTAGTTCATTTTCGGTTGTTCGCTGAGGCTTGTCATTCCAAAGTCGCTTAATTTTTTGCCTACCATTGCCATTACTTTATCTTCAATTTTTCCAAGTGCTTCATTATAAATGTGTTCATTGTATGTCATGTTCGCGTGTGTCTGCTGTAACCTTCGCAAAATATCTTCTGCCATGTACTCTTTATATTTGTCCCACAATTTATGTGCATTAGATAGCCCGCAAGATGATATGAGAGTTGCATAAAGATCCCTAATTTTGGCTGGTGACTGGCACTGCACAGCTTCCTCCATGGTTTCATCCCAGTGATTATGGTTTTCAAAAGATACAGAGCTTCACATGCTTCTATAAGTTGCGCATTCCTGACCGTTGACAGTTTTAAGATCTTTATATCCTGTAGGACCCTGAACATGGTGCAGCAGCAATCGTAAACAGAAACATTCAAAATTAGTTACATGGACGGTATACACACGACCAAGGGCATCTGATGACTTTACACCGGGCCAATTTGTAACAGGCGCGCCTTGAATACGGCGTTTCCTCCTTTCTAGATGTGTTTCAAGTATAATAGCGGGGACTTTAGAATATAACAACGTTTTTGCAAAGGGTCGGTTTGACAAAGTTGAAAGAAGGCTGTTAGTGTAGTTTTTGGCGGTGATGCAATTCTTTCTTGAAATTTCTTTCGGTGAAATATACACGCTCCATTTTCTAAGTGCACAGCAAGGTGAGTAACTGTTGGGTGCCTTTCGTGTAAAGGAAGCCAAGAAGACGCCACGCTGCCTCGTTACTGCTGACATAACGCCTTGCTTGAAAGGTCTGTACTTCATTAACGGATTTGCCTCACCTTCACTCCTGAGATTAAATATTGCTTGGTCGCTTCCTTTATTTATGTACTTACAGATATACTTGAATGCGCGGACAGAGCTACATGCTTCTACATTAATGTGGGCATTAAACATTTTACATAGAATGGGCGAATACGGGACAATCCAGCTGTTATCTAGGTTTCGAACGCTCCAGAGCGAGATTTGATTGTAACTTTCCTGCCACCATCTTCGGAAGCCCTGCGTCTGTATAAAGTATTATAGTAGTAGTATATATTAGTATTAGTAGTAGCCATTGTCATTGTGCACTGTTTCTTTTAATAGCTGTTTAGGAATTTCTTTGTACATTTTCCTTCTTTCATACATGGCGATATTGAATTTCGTGCCCACATGGACCGTGAATCATATTTCGGACGATGGTATCATAGAATTCTTTATCTTGCTCAGGATCCGGAATCTCGGCGCTAATTATGTCGTCTATTTGGCTGGGCCGCAACTTCTCTTTAAGCCATATTAGAATGTGGGAATGCGGTAATCCCTTTTGCCATTCAATTGAATACATGAAGCACTGCACCTCTCCGAAAATTTTCCTTTGTTAATTACATACATTAATTTTTGTACTTTTAATCTAAATACTCTAGCAGCTAAATCGTGTCTGTCAGTACTTTTTGGCCCGGCATTAGCTCCTCGGTTATTTCTTTCCATGTTGGATTGCAAGTAAAAGTAACAAAAGATCAGGTCTTCCGTAAGTTCGTACATATGCGAATGCGTCTTGTGTGTACTCATGTAGGTAGCGGGGACTGTTAACGAATGATGAGGGCAGAATTACCATTTTACCTAAATCTCTGGGGTTTACATTGGCGTCGCTAGAAATTGCATCTTTTAAATGTATATAATTCTCAACGCGCAGCTTTTTGATTTAAAGATATATAACGGAGACTTTCACTTTCTACCTTCACATACATGTCTACCAAAAATTGATGAAATAATTGTTCACACCGGGCTAAGAGGTTAAAATCATTTTCTCGCAACATCATATGATAGGCATAAAAATCCATACATCATACTTTTTGTTCGGAGTAGACTCCTTTGTGACCGGGTTAATGAGTGGAATTTGAAAATGATAAACCTCTTGTCCTTTGCAATAAATCAATGGGTGTTGCAGAGCGTCATAAAACTTGTGTGTATCGGCTACCCGTTGCAACGTATCACCACGTGCTCGCAAGACAATGTCTCGTGAAGAAAATTGATCACCACTAATTACGGCTGCTATTTCGTTTATCAAAAGTGCATTGTAGCGCCTTTCATGCTCTCCTAGAGGGGTCCGATCTGCGTGAATGACGACTTTATAATCCTCTTCAGGTAGGTTTTCTAAAGCAGTTTTAAATATTTTGACTAAAATGTTACGTTCATGCAAGAATCTTTGAATTTTGAACACTGTGTCTCTCTCAACTCCCTGGATAAATTAGCAGCGACGGTCTACCTCAATTTCTTCGTCACCCATAAAATATACTTGTAAAAATTTATGCTGTTCATTTTCAGCTGGAAAAAGTGAACCTATTCTATGATAAATTTGCCCTTGTACCGTAAATGTAGGCGAAAATCCCGGCATTATTATTTCCCGGTCAACTCCGAAGGACGTCATTTGAAAGCATGAGTTATATTTCCGGATCCTGTTTAAAAAGCGCCGTGACTCATTAGCATCATATAAAAAGAGTTTTCAAAGGTTCTTCTGGTTCCCCAAGTAACGGAAGAGACACTTTGCCATTGGAACAGCACATGCCTGCGGTCTCATCTTTCCATTTTAAAGCGCTGCAAAATCGACACGCCTTGTCCATCAGTCCGATAACAACTAACCTGTGATTTTTATAATCAATCAACGGATCATAATTGAATGCTGCGTCATTAAAAACCGACCAATTGTTTCTTTGAAAATTTTGTCGACGTTCAGCTTGGAGCTGTGCATTTGCATCTCTTCGCGCCTGTGTCTGTTCTGGTGTTTCAGATGCCCTTATTGTAGATTGACGTTCAGCTTGCTCAATGAGTCTGTGTTGAGTTTCATCAGGTGTTTTCGCGGCTCTTAAAGCGGCCTGACGTTCCGTTTGTTCGAATAGCCTTTGCTGACTTTGATCAGGTGTTTCAGTAGCTTTTAAAGCAGATTGACGCTCTGCCTGTTCAAGACGCCTTTGCTGACTTTGAGCAGGTGTTTCAGTAGCTCTTAAAGTAGCTTGATGCTCTGCCTGTTCAAGACGCCTTCGCTGACTTTGAGAAGGTGTTTCAGAAGCTCTTAAAGTAGCTTGACGCTCTGCCTGTTCAAGACGCCATTCCTGACTTTGAGAAGGTGTTTCGGAAGCTCTTAAAGCAGCCTGACGCTCTGTCTGTTCAAGACGCCTTTGCTGACGTTGAGAAGGTGTCTCAGATGCTTAAAAAGCAGCCTGACGCTCTGCTTGTTCTTGCCTTCTCAGTTCAGTATCTCTAAAGATTCTAGCGATCGAGCTAATCTTTTTGCTTGTCTTTGAGAAGATACTCTTGAAAGGCTGGACTTACGTTTGCGAGGCATTATGAAGTTAGAAAAAACCTATTTATAAAAGAACGTTAAAATACCTAAAAGGAATTAAATTTCTTTTTAAATATTTTTTTTAAAAGCAAATCCAAAATATCTAAAAGAAATAAATATTCCTTTTAAATATTTTTTAAAATCAAAACAACAAAACCAATTCAAGACACAACACGAATTTGAAAACGATAGCCAAAAAAATCGAATCAACTTAAACCAAATCACAAAACAAATCGCAGAAAACCGAAATCGAAAGCAGTATAGTCAATATAAATATAACCAACGAAAAAAAGAAGTAAGTGTATAGGTACCGTATACACTATCTCTACTGTTAATATTCCTTTGAAATATTGTTAAACAACCTAAAACAAGGAAAAACAATTCACGATTCTAAATAAACAAAATCCAAAATCAAAGCCAGAGTCTACATATGTATAAAGGAATACCAACCAAATCAACAAAACCGATCCAAGAAAATACACAAATCCAAAATGAAAGCCAATATAAATCCATTCAACCTTAACCAAATCACAAAGCAAATAACAAACAACCGAAATCGAAAGCAGGTAGTCGAATAAGCTACGAAATAGAAACAATTTAAGCGTATAGGTACCGTATGCACTATAAGTTGACGCGCGGCTCAACGGCGGGAGTTAAGTACATGTCAGGAAACATTTCTTACCGCGTTTAAAAACCTAGTAACGACATCTAGCGGAATCAATTTAAACTATGTATACGTTAGTTAATAAGAACTCTCAAAAATATTTTTCTTCTAATTTTGCACAATTTTATTATTGTAATACCGATTCATTAATAACCACATATAAGAACTGTATTCATTTTCGTTCAATAAATATTATATAATAATAATAATAGCCATTTAATTCCCAATTTTCATACAAAAGTCAATATTAGTCAAATCATTTACAATTTACAATATTATTATGATTCATGCCATTTTGTTTTCTTTACTAAGTGTCATGTCAATATCAGTGTTAATTTTAAATAAAAGTTCAAATTTAATTTACAAGATTAACTTTGATTATAAATAATGTTTCAGTAAATAACCATTTTATATTTAAGTAATTGTCAATTTTTTTTTCTTATAGTTGATTTTCGTCACATAATATATAATTAAAAATAATAAAATTTAAGTTAATATTAATCAACTGAATTTAACTACATACATACAATAGTGACATAATTTAATAATTTATTACATTAACTATTAGTATTATTGGGATACCCATTTCCGGGTGAAGGCCTCCTCCATCCTTTTCCATGAGGTTCTGTCTGCCGCTAGCCTGGTCCACGTTGCTCCTGCCACCTCTACAATGTCGTCGCACCAGCGCGCCCGCGGCCGGCCGCGCGAGCGCGTCGCTTCACGCGGGTACCAATAAAGCACCCGTTCTGTCCATCCCCATCATTGAGTCTTGCCACATGTCCCGCCCATCTCCACTTCAATTGGCACGCCAATTTGGCTGCGTCTATGATGTTTGTTCTTTTTCGTATATCACTGTTTCTATGTCGGTGTCTTAGTTTTATGTTAAGCATGCTGCGTTCCGTTGCTCGTTGGAAAACTTGTAGTTTAGATATTATTTTCTTTGTGAGAGCCCAATTTTGACATCCGTATAATAAAGTGGGGAGTACAGTAGTATCCATCGTTTTTTTTAATTTAATTGGTATTTTTGCCTTGAAAATATGTTTTAATGACCAATATTTGCTCCATGCCAATTTAATTCTTCTATTTACTCCGTAATTGTTAAGTTGTGAAAGAAACATTTTGCCCAAGATAAATATATTCGTTTACATATCTGATTTGTTGGTTTTGAACCTGAACAAGCATTTTGTGCTATTTGTCAATATACAAGTTTTATCTGGGTTCATTTGTAGGCCACATTTTCTGCTTTCTGTGTCTAAAGATTCTCCCAATACGGTTGGTCACCACGAGAACAGTAGACCAAAACCCTCCATCCATAAAGTCAAATTAAATAGCGAAAACAATATTAAAATACATGTTGCCACATTTAATGTAAGGTCTCTAGTCGGAGATGGTCGCCAAGAAGAACTAGACTTTGCCCTTAGATACATAAAATGGGACATTATAGGCTTAGCTGAAGTAAAAAGAAGGACTAAAATTTTAGAGTACGAACAATATATACTTTTCCATACAGGAGTGAAGAGCGGTATAAATGGAGTCGGATTTGTCATTAAAAGAAAATGGAGAGAAATATATTTGACTACATAGTATTTCTGATAGAGTCGCACGTCTAGATATGATGTTTGGTCAAAAAATTAAGTTTATTCAAGTTTACGCACCTACATATAGGCTAAAGAAAGCGAAATTCAACTTTTACTCAGACATACTAAAAGCTCTACTAAATTCATCAACATCTACAATGATAATGGGCGATTTTAATGCCAAAATTGGACAACCAACGCCCGAAGACAAAATAGTATGGGACCTTGGGGCTTTGGTGACAGAAATGAACAGGGTGAGTTACTAATTCAATTTGCTTAGAAAATCAATTTAAAATAAGTAGTACATATTTCAAAAAAATTAAAGAATAGATGGACTTGGTGTCACCCAATGGCAAAACGCGTAACGAAATTGACTTCATTCTTACAAAAGATATAAGAGAAATGACAAACCTAGAAATAATAAATACAACCCATCCATCAGACCACAGACTTGTACGTGCATGCGACAACATTAAAACTAAAGTAAAAAGGACAGAAAAAAATTTATACTCCAAAAGACAGTTAACACTAAGTGAAAAGAATTCCTCGAGGGCATCTCTACAGAGTTATTAATAAATAATAAAGGAAAGGAAAACTTGCAAGAAAACTACAGAAAGCTGACTAATACAATAGAAGAATGTATAAAAAGTTGCCAAAATACATAAAGAAAATTCCAATTTTGTCCAGATATAAAAGAACTCATTATAAGAAAGAACAAAACTGAAAAGTAAAGATAAAAGACCAAAGAAGAAAAAAATACTATTCAAACTGTACCTCAAATTAAAAAATATATTAAGAAAAAAAAAAAGACTACCACTTAAAAATATTAGAAGAAGATTTATTACAAAAAGGCTCTATTAAAATGCACAAAACGACTCACATTATCCAGGAGTAGATTATCTCACTAAAAGCAAATGATAGTGGCAAAACTACAAATAGAGAACACCTCCAAAAATTGCTACTGATTTTATAAAAACTTATACAAAAGCCATAACATCAACAATAACATTACGGGTGAATTAATTAATATTTGTTGTAATGAGGACATAACAGATCGTATTCAACCACTTCTACCGTGCGAGATATGTCATGCCATAAAAATCTTAAAAGTGCAAAAAGCTCAGAGAAGATAGTATTTCAAATGAAGTTCTGAAAGCGATAAAAGAACCCATCACACCGATATTAACAAATATTTTCAATGACCTCAATCAAATACCAGAAGAATGGGCGAACTCTACTATAATTTTATTACACAAGAAAGGTGATCAATTAAATATTAATAACTACAGACCTATATCCCTATTGCAAACAATTTATAAAGTTTTCACAAGCATATTACTTAATAGAGTCAAACCCAAACTAGACTACATGCAGCCGAGAGAACAAGCTGGTTTTCGTCCAAAATTCTCTACAATGGATAACATCTTTGTTTTGACTCAGATAATGGAAAGATATGAAGAATATAACAAAACTCTCTACATCGCATTTATTGATTACTCAAAAGCTTTCGACTCTATTTACCATGACTCACTTTGGTTGGCATTGGCATCTCATGGTATACATAACCAATATATAAAAATACTGAAAGAAATTTATAGTCGAACTACAGCAACAATAAAAATGGAGAGACCAGGACAGCCATTTAAAATCGAGAGAGGGTGAAACAGGGGACCCGATCTCACCTAATCTATTTACTTGTGTATTAGAGTACATTTTCTCAAAACTTGACTGGGACAGACGCGGCATTAACATTAACGGAGAAATTTTGAGTCATCTACGTTTTGCAGATGACATTATCATATTGAGCGAAAATCAATAAATATTACTAAGGCTTATTAATAAGGCTTACTAAGAACTGTTTCTACCATTGTTAAGTTATAGTTAAGGGTGAAAGCATGACAGGTGGTGATAGTATTTCTGATCCATACTTATAATCACGCCTGTAGCCCTTGCGGGTAGGCAGAGCATCAACGGATTACCAAAATCGTCTGCGAGGTTATCGCCTATTCTGTGAATTACGATGCACCAAAACGTTTGAAGAAAATCAGCTGGTGAATTTTATGTTTTTATCGCTCTCTTCCCGGACCTGCGTGGAAAAATACAGATCCATACATTTTTGTCTTAATTTTGGTAAAAGACATAATAATCCAGATATTCTGACCTTATGTGTTCGTCCATCGTACCGTCGTCCGTCTTGTAGAATCACGGTGGCGCCACCTAGCTGAATTTAATTTTGCAACATATTCGATTTTCCATGGGAATGATATGTTTTACGCTGAAAAAGTAGCCTATGTCACTCTACAGCCACCGAACTATCCCCATACAAATAATCATACCATGCCGACGCTCTGTTGCGACGTGAAAGAAGGACAAACTTGTGCAACATATTCGATTTTCCACGGGAATGAGATGTTTTCCGCGGAAAAAGTAGCCTATGTCACTCTACAGCCACCGAACTATCCCCATACAAAAATCATGCCATGCCGACGCTCTGTTGCGACGTGAAAGAAGGACAAACAAACAAACAAACATACACACTTTCGCATTTATAATATTAGTATGGAAGTATGGATTAGTATGGATAATAAGTACTTCTCAACTATAACTAAGTATACAATACAAACACCTTAATCCACACTGTGTATAGAAAAAGACCCATACAGATAGACATTTAAACGGTGATTCTCACCAGCATCCTTCACAGTTAGCTACCGTGGGTAAATTTTGTTCGAGAGCACGATGGATCTGTGACAGTAAAGACCTGGCCGCCGAGCTCCAACACGTCACGACAACAAGCTTCGGGTCTCGTGCCTACGTCACAGTGAACTAGTGAAGCCGGCCACAGTTGAGCGAGTGCCTACTGTACTGCCATATGTCAGAGGTGTCACTGACAATATTGGCTACATCTTGAAGCTTGCTTCCATTAAAACATACTTCAAGCCGCCAAAGTAGATTAGTCAGTTTTACCATCGGTCAAGTGTAATGTCCCTCTGCAAGATGCAAGATTTTACAACCTTGATTATGAATGTGGTCTCTCTTACATAGGATATACTAAAAGATCAATAACCCGCGTTTAAGACACATAGCTCATACGAAGAATCGACGCTCCGGGAAGTCTGCAGTCTGTGGACACGTACAGGATCGCCCTCGTCACTACATCAGATTTGATAGATTGAGCATGCGGCTCACCTGATGGTAAGTGACTACCGCTGCCCGAACAACCGCAAACCCAGGGAATTGCAGATGCGTTGCCGGCCTTTTAGAAAGGAGTAGGCTCTTTTCTTGAAGGTCCTAAGTCGTATCGGTCCGGAAAATTAATAATTTCTATTTGAAGGTAGCCGTGGTTAACTTAGAAATTGGGACGTCGAACATTTCAGTCCCCGTGACCATGGGTGCTGTAAAGTGCTCGAAATGTCGAGAATATAAAATAAGTTAATATACGCGATAGAATCCGTAAAACTAGTTCTATTGAATTCCAGTATCTTTAGTATTGCAAGCAAATACATAAAACGTTGGCGCAGCAAGGGGTCATAGCATAATATATCATAATCTGCACGCAAACACACTTGCTAAGGGTAGGGATTATTTAGAAGATATTTACTGATTTTCTACACGGCACTTGCGAAAATGGAGTTTACTTTACTACTCTCTTACTCTCTCTACTCTTACTTTACTTTCTTACTCTACTACTTTACTACTTTACTACTGCTACCTCGGGCGGCAGCAACCCTTGTTATGCTACTGTCACGTAAGTAATGTAAAGTTTCTTCCTTTTATCAAAGGATATATGACATCATAAACATTCGTTTTCCAGACTGTGCATCCGATTATCCCAAAAACTAATATTTATGCTCTACAAATTTGAGGCCATTTACTTCCTTGTTCATCTTTATTAGGCCGTACTACTGCGTGGATCACATCGCTGCTGGCGTGGGTCTTTCATAGGAGGAAGAATTTGCCGTTACTGCCATACTTATCAAACGGATTGGAGATAGCTGTAGCAGACTACAGAGTAAAAACGAACAGAGACTATGTGTTTTCATCTGTTACATACTATATAGTTATACTAGAAGTATTAAGAGATATAATCTTTATAAGGTCGTGGTAATCCTTCTGACATTTCCCATTCACAATATCACGTTATCCTGATGGGATGGTATAGAATGATTGATAAAAATACTTATTTCACTTATTTTTGCTTTACGTGTAATACAAAATAAACCACACAGATCAAATCACGTACTTGTCTGAAATTATTCGAATCTAACTAGAAAATTTTGCCCCACAAAAATACAATTAGGTTTTATATTTACCTATGGAATATTGTTGCAGATATTATTTTATGCATGATTAATGATCATCTGATTTTGATAAACAATTCTCAGGAACCTAAAATTTTCTTATAACATAAGACTAACAGCAAATGAATATCATACGTATACTCACAGCGACACTAACTGACCGTATCGCCTTACCGTAATTCGTTGTCCATTACGAGGTCGACCCCAGCTCTAAGGAAACAAATGATCCGTAGTTATCTCGAGGTTTGCCTCTCCATCACTGTTAGCCCTATTAACAAATGAAATATTCACTTCTTTTTAGAATATAAGAGAAAAAAAAAACTTTTGTATATTTAGGATTATTAACTAATATCACCCTATCTTTGGCGACAGACCGTTTCCTTTTTGTATTTACTTAGTAAAACCAATGCCTCCATGGTACGTGACATTGAGTGTTGAACATAATTGCCCTGTGTAAATCTCAGTTTCTTGCATACATCAATAATACAACCTATTTTCATGAGCTTAGTTCTACTATTTTCTTATATTGTAAATGCAGACAAATAGAACTTTCGTTATTGTACCGCACCATGTCCGCTCTTCATGAGACAAAATTGCTTTAACAAGCAATATGTTATTACCGTTAAATTGAATTCCTCTGTCCGTTCAGCACACCGATTCCTTACGCTTTCCAGCACCCATGGTCACGGGGACTGAGGTAATTGACGTCCCGATGTCAGAGTTAACCCGAATACCTTCAGCTTTACGCAGAATGAACTTACTGTGTCTTGAAGTCTTGCAGTGGTATGCTTGGTTTAGTTTTAATTTTATTAATTACAGGATCCCAAGCAGGTGATAGTACGCAGCCTCCATTTACATTAACATTAACAGGCATTTTTTACATAAAGGTATATTTATCTCCATTGTAACCCGTCCAAAGCAAAAAATATTCTTTATTTCAGAGATTTAGACAAAATGTACTTAATTGAATCAATATAGTTACGAGTACATATAGTGTCACTAAATCTTTAATCGTTATATGACACCTCTTTATCCTAAAGTAATCTGACTATAAAAGGTGAATAATTATATCACTTTGACGTACAAATATAAAGACATGTTTCCGGTACTAATTGTCGATTGGTCGCAATTAATCACAGCTACGCATTGTGCGCGGTGATTTGTAGCGGACTAGTGCTGTGATGTATCTCGACGGTAGGCTAAGCTTCCATTAGTATACTATCGATTCCAGAACTTGAAAGACGAAATGAGAGAGATAAGCATATTTGAATACAACATTATCATCAACAGCCCTTCACAAGTCCACTGCTGAACATAGTCCTCCCCAAAGAATGCCACAAAACACAGACCTGAACCACCTGCATCCATTGACTGCACATTTTATCAGGTCATCACTCCATATAGTGGGGTCGCCCTCCACGCCTACCGGTACAGGCTGCTATTCAAAAACCTTTTTTCCGTCGGTTGACGGTTCTGCGAGCTATATGGCCGGCCAATTGCCACTTCAACTAATCTGTTGGGCTATGTCGGTCATTGTGGATCTCCTGCGGATATACTCATTTCTAAGTTTATCACGCAGAGAAACGAGCATAGCCCTCTCCATAGCTCGTTTAAGATAAGCCTGACGAGAATTGTGTGGTAATTTGCCAAACGCTACCCAGCTGAGTTGAAACAATACCTCTTAAAGTTTAATAGAAGAGGAAATAAACATACGGCTCACCTTATAGTAAATGTTTTCTACTGCCTATGAACAACTGCAACACCAGAGCAATCACAATAGCAATGGCGACCTTTAAGAACAAAATAGAATCTTTTCTTGAAAGTCTTTTATTACCACTATGTATTACATCGTTCCGCCTTTTTTTGTGAGAGGGGGGCAAACGAGCATGCGGCTCACCTGATGGTAAGTGAATAACGCCGCCCATGAACAACCGCAACACCAGGGCAATTGTAGGTGTGTTGCCGGGCTTTTAGAAAGGAGCAAGCTCTTTTCTTGAAGGTCCCTAAGTCGTATCTGTCCGTAAAAATCGCCGGTGGTAAATTTTCACCTTTTTCTATAGTCGCTTCTTACGGCACCAAAGTGACTAAATATATTGATGGCTTCTCTTTCGCCGTCACTACACGCCTCTCTCGCGCCATCCGTCTAATTAATAAATAACAGTTTGTAAATAACCGATTATGACAACCGTGTAGTGGCAATGTAAGAATATGCACTACCCCATATCGACCCGTGAGTGTCGTAAGAGGCGACAGAGGGTGACTGAAGCAGGAGATGGGCAGCAACGTTAATAAAAAACAGTGGTTGCCAACCCGCCTGCCAAGCGTGGCAACTATGGCAAACTCCTCCCTATGAGGGAGGCTTATGTTCAGCAGTGGACTTTTATAGGCTGTGAAATGGATGAGATGATAAATAATAAACGTAGAAGCGTTAAGCTTCAGGTTATGTTTATAACAAGCAACAATGACATAAACAAGCGAGTTAACGGACCTAAACATTTTACCAACCAATTCGCTTCGCGCAGCAATTCATTCTAACGTTACTGCACGAAACTGCACTAACAAGCTGAAAATATTGGAAAACGCAGTCTTATGCAACAAAACTTTGTTCATATATTTTTTAAAGGCCTTAAAAAAGGTTTACGATACGATTGAATTTTTTAAAATATGTTACGTGATATCTACGTAACTTGAGAACTGATTTTGATGATTCTTTTTTTTGAATTCTTTTATTGAATAAGTTGTATTTCAGGGGTGGTCCCATGCAAATTTAGTAATAAAATTCCATCCATAAAGGTAGAAAATAGAAATGAAATTTCTATTTTTCTACAACTATGGATGGTAAGACCTAATATTTTATATACTACAGTATGTACCAGTTAATGGGTTTTTCTGTCAAGGAATTCTCAGTAGTAACCCGTAGTCAAAAACTGGTGGTGTTTACCCCGTGTCCCGAAAATCACGTATTCTCGCATACGGGTTTGTACGTACTATTACATATAAACCCGTATACTCTTATCCATTACAATATTTCTGCAAAATCAACCAAGACTATACATACACAAACTCTCACGTCTGTTACAAAGGTGTAGTAGAGACCATTTTCCATCTGGCAACTTCCATTTGGCAGTTTGTTGACACAAGTTTCTAGCTTCTTTTACATTCATAATATATCTAGGCATACATGCCCGTCGCCTTAAAGTGATCTTAAAGTTTTCTTAATCTTTATTATATAGTCAATTTTTTCGATAAACTTCCTTACCAACCCTGTCACTTACATAGCGTAAATTTGCCTTGTCATTTTTTCCTCATTTATTCTTTCTATGTGTAAACCATCTAAGTATTCCTTCCATCATCCTGGTCACATCTTCTTGCAAACCTCACTTTTATCTTATCACGCAATTTATTTTCCTTTTATTCAGAGTCACACCTTATATATATACATCTTAAATAGACTATAATATTTTATTAATTCGTTTGTAGAGAAGATTAACTAGTAGTGTAGGGGATACTAGATAGGTTATAGAGTTTCCGCTTGTTCTATATTATAGACGTCACGTTAGCTATTGTTCGGCGAAAGAAATATTCAGCTTAATTTTTTTTTTGAAAGACAATCCAATATGTTAGTTCAATAAAAATAACGGAACTGTCGTCTATCGATTCAGGATGAAAAAGTCCCTGATGAAATTACACCCAAGGTAAAGTTTATATATCATTTTTGAGACATTGTACAAATAGTAGTCTAACCATATCAAAAAAGTGACATACACAAAAATACCCAGAATACAAATAGTCGCAAATCTGCTGATGCAGTATTATAATTAGTGGGATATCAATATAATGTCATTCTTGTAACTAAATAATTAAATAACGGTACAAATTTTAGTAATTAAAATTATTAAGATATAGTTAGAAATTTATATATACGAGTATATTAAATTATGATGTTATATATATTAAATTATGATGATTGAAATCAGTCTTAAACTTCTCAATGTTGTACTGAAATATAAATAAGAGACAAGTTGCTTCTTCTATGATTTTAATTAAACTAATTCCTTACTACTCGTATCTACAGGTTACTGTTTAAGTTAAAGTTAAAGTTAAAGTTACAGCCTTTATACGTCCCACTGCTAGGCACGGGTCTCAGAAATGAGAGGGCAAGGAAATGTCCGCCGCGCTGCCCCAACGCGTGTTGGCGAACTTCACAAGTCATCGAAATTTTTTTTCTTATTTCCGACACATGCAGGATTCCTAATTATGTTTTCTTTCACCACCGGACACGTGGTAAATCAGCACTTATAATTGCAACTAACAATTTCATTGGTGCTGGCGGGAATCGTACCCGGGTTGCTCGCGTACTGTGAAACTTACAAAAAGCGCTTAGTCCCTGAGCTACCACGGCTCAGGTTACCCTTACTAACATTAATAAATATAAGGGCTACTCTACAGTACGATAATTTAGATTGCATTGACAAAGTATTACGCTAACCCCGCTAAAGAAATATAACATCAAAAAAGGGTACGAACGTTTTATCCAATTGTAAAATGCGCAACCTGACTCAAGTAAAACTTCAAAGACACGATCCATCTTAGTTGTTGTTAAGTTGAGCCGTGCGGCGCTGTGGGACAAAGCAATCACTAAAACTTGAACAGTTTATTTTGCATTCCGCTTTTGTCTGATGCACTGCACAATAGGTTAAAACAAAATGGAATTGCTAAAACATTAGACATCATATAGAAAGTAAGTTTTTAGAGTCATAGAAATTTGTGAACTTTAAGTATAAAAGACTAATTAGTATAATATATTTAGAATAATTACATTTTAAAAACTATTATATATATGACACTAGCTGGCTAAGCAGACGTTGTTCTGCCCTTTCTGACGACCCGTCCTATTTTTTTTAATTCGCAATAAAAAATATTGAGGATCACTTATCGGGATAAAAACCATCCTATGTCTCAAGTTGGGCCAAACTACACAGTGTGCAAAATTTCATTGAAATCAGTTGAGTTTTAAGAGTTCATCGCGGACAAACAATGTGACACGTAATTTTATATATAAAGATATATATTTAATCGTTAAATAGTCATAATTTTATTCATTTATTATTTCATTTAGTTTGTAGAACCGAAAACTGATAGACGGTGAGGGTTCTGGAATGTTCTTTTAACAGCAAGCTTAGTAAATGGATGAAGAGGGGCCGCCCACAGATGGAGGAAGTGAAATAGGAAATGTAGACAAAAATCGATGAATGCCTGTGGTAATCATGGCTTGTGTTAATGCCATTATAATAATTCTTAGGCCTAACGCCCACGTTTTCTTTCCCCTGCATAACGCTGTCTACATAAGGGTGACTGACACTGATCTGTCAGTGTAAGCTATAATTACACGCTTTTAAAATAAACAAGTACTTTAAATGAATTTTATAAGTGGCAGAACCATGATGTATATCATGATTGTTGCACGAACGGCTTGATTGGGGTAGGACCACACACTCATAGAAAACCAGCGTCAAATAGCAGCTCAATGCTGCTGTGTTTCGTACGTTGAGTGTAGAGACCCTTTTACTGGAAACGTGGCATTCCAGTAAAAGGGTCTACATTCATTACCATCAGGTAGACTGTGTCAACGTTTACTATAAAAATTAAAACTACACGTAATATAAAGAAAACAATCTTCTATAGGAACTGTGTATTATATCACCAAAGTATGAAAACAAAGTTTAGTTCATTTCAGGCAGTGCCTGCAAAAGCTGTCGAAAAGTCCGTACATCAATCATCTCCGTCATTACCTTCGCAGCACTCATCGCTAACTACCACTGCGCAAACTTTCTGTGACACTCGCCACGCTCATAATTTACGTGCTCTTCCAATTTCACAGAACTGTTGTTTAAAAAGTGGCGGTTTTAATATAAATGACGTTTTGAAAAAAAATAGATTCGATCTTCACTTACCTATGGTCTCAGATCAACAAAGATGGAGCGCTGCGTACGTTTCATACTAACAAAAAACCAAGCCAAAATTAAGCCCAACTCATTGTAAGAGCACGCATTCAAGAACACATATGCATCTAAAATCTTTTGAGATCAACAAAATGCTTTTAGGTGCATATTATGTAATGGTCAGCAGTAAATTTTACGGGTTGATAAAGAAAGAAGAAAGATGTGCGTAAGCAAGCCTCTCTCTTCTGCATTCATCAAGTTGAGCATGATTCTAACAGGTTAAGCGTCGGCTATAAATTTCTCTGTACGTAATCAATCCATGTTTGATCCCCGCTGGCACCGATGGAATTATTAATTGCATTTTTAGGTGCTGATTTACTTTGTGCTCAATAAGCAGCAGCAGGGACGCAAATAAGCTGTAACTTTAACTTTAAATAGCACCTAGAATTTTTACTAAAACATCAAAGTCCGAAACTTCCTCATTCAAACTGTACCACTGTGTTATGCCAGTTTTTCTTATTAAACAAAATGCGGGTTATTCGAGTAAATAGGGACGTTTTTTTCTTTTCACAAGTTTTAGCTGTGGAGAGCATAAACTAGTAAATAAAGCTAGTTTTCAATTTCTTTGTGTTACTGAACGTAGTTCGTGAATGTGAGCGGTTGAATGGAGTCAGGAGGATTTTAGGCCAGAAAACTTATTCAATTGGGTTCATAACTAATCCACGTTGTAAACAAAAGTAAAAGCTTTCGAATTTTATATGTTTTAAGCGTGGTAGAGCCAAGCTGCAGCTATATTACGGCTGTAGCCCGAATGGGTCGGCTCGACCGGGGCAGGACCACGCTCTCACTGAATACCAGCGTAAAATAGTAGCTTAATGTTACTGTGTTTCTTATGGTGAGTGTAGACAACTGGATACCCTCTTAACTGGAAACGAGGCATTCCATCTTAGACCTCAAGGATGGCAACGCTTCTGCATGTTGATTCTTAATCGAGGATAAATGTAGATGTCTATGGGTCACAACATCCATTTACCATCAGGTGGACTGTGTGCTGGTTTGCCACACTTATTCTACAAAAAAAAAAAAACTTTTGTTGGCTGCAATTGATGGATGGATAGAAATTCGTTTTAAAAGCATTCTTATGAAGAAAGGATATTAAATTAGATGACTATTTAAAAGACAAGAATGCGTGGACGGGAGCTTTCTTACACTTCTTTTAATTTTGTAAGTATATACTTCATAAGGATAAATTGTAACTGTTGGGAGAGAAATATTCTACTTTAGAGTTTGTTGCCGCTTCATGTCACGAGATCTCCCCGCAATAAGGACTTGTTGAAGCGAGGACGTAGCATTTTACTTTCAAAAAGTGATTTGTAAAAGCCAAATTTAAATAAAAATATTTGACTTTGACTTTGACTTTGCCTAATGTATGTTTGGATGTTTGTCCTTCGATCACACTTGAGCGGCTTGATGCATTTTAATGAAATTTTACTTTTTTTTGGAAGGATAAAATTTGGAATTAGAAGTCAATTATATGTCTCGAAACAAAACAGGAATATGTGCACTGAAGCGGGCGGATAACAACTGGTCTCAGACCAACAAAGAAAAATCACTGCGTATGTTTCCGGCGATGCCAAAGCCATGATCAACTTAAGAAACAAGCTTACTCATTTTTAAAAGGTCGGCAATGCACCTGAAATTCCCCTGATGTTGCAGTTGTTTATGGGCGGCGGTCGACACTTACCATCAGCTGAGCCGCATGCTCATTTGTCCCTTCTTAAATAAAAAAAAATATTCACGATCGTATCTTTTAACTTTTAAAATCGAATTTATTGAAATTTCTGTTTATAAATTAAACGATGTCTTTATTTTTTCCGACGGAGTACAGGTACCATATAGAAAAATCAGGCCGACAGTCGTTTTCTATATATTACCTTTCTCTCGTATATGCACATTTCGGTCACAAAGCTCATCCTAGGATTTCGGATTACAATTTCACCTATTCTATTGTACTTAAGATATGAACGATAACGGTATGGGAATCATCATCATCATCATCATTACAGCCCTTCACAAGTCCACTGCTGAACATAGGCCTCCCCCACGGAATGCCACAAAGCACGGTCCCGAGCCACCTGCATCCATTGACTTCCTGCATGTCTTACCAGGTCGTCGCTCCATCTAGTGGGGGGACGCCCTACACTTCGCCTGCCGGTACGAGGCTGCAACTCGAGAACCTTTCTTCCCCATCGGTTATATATATATATTATTACTCCGGACTTTGAGGCAATCTATGGGTGGGGTCTATTTTCGAAATCTATTTTTCGAAAAAAAAACGTAGTATATTAAAAAAAATGTTATTTCTACTACTATGAAAACGACATTTCAAAACTAATAGAATTACACCTTAAATTTTCCTTTTCATCTCTTAAGTTGCTTTTCAAGACAGACTTTGCAGGCGGACGACTTGGAGTTGGTTAATTATTTACTCACTGGTCCGATCGAGCAAGTCACGATGACCTCGCTTGCATCCCGAGTGTTGGTTTGAGTGACTATATTTAATTATACGCTCGCTTCAGTAAGTGTTCAAGTTTCTTAATAAAGAAGTTTAACACTCGAAGCTTAAGTCTGCATGAACAAAATAATTGAAGTATTTTATTTACTTGAACGAATGCAAAGTCGGTATCGGAGCTAGGTATCAATTGTTATTGCACGGATGGGTCGGCTCGACAGGGGATTTACCCCGCTCTAACAGAATACCAATGTGAAGTGGCAGCTTAATGCTACTGTGTTTCGTATGGTGAATGTAGAGAGCCGGAGACCCTTTTTACTGGTAGCAAGGCATTCCATCTTAGTCCTCAGGGGTGACAACGCACCTGCATATGAATACTTAATAGAGGATAAATGTTAAAGCCTATGGGTCACAGTATCCACTTTTCATCGAGTGAACTGTGTGCTCGTTTGTTACCCTTATTCTATAAAAAATGTACATGTAGTGTCTGAAGGTTAAAGTTTCAGCCTATATACGTCCCACCGCTGGGGATGGGCCTCCTTCCATTTCGATTATGGAGCAATTATTCCACCGCGCTGTACGCCATTGTGTGTTCTTTCTTTTCTTTTTTCAACTCATTGCTAAGCGACTACGCCACCAAGCTGTCATGTTCACGGACTTGTTGACATGTCCCTGAATTTTTTTTTATACAAGGTTATTTTTTGAAGATGGGCCATATTAAGTATACACTTAACCGACCAGCATGTTAGCGTAGGTTTAAGGATGTGAAAGAAGTTAGTTATTACAGATTTTATCGCGTATATTTACTTTTGCACCCATAGTCATGGGGTACTGTATAGTATTTTAAACATTGGAAATATAAAATAAATTAATATACGCGTTAAAATTCGTAATAACAGTTTCATTTACATGTGTAGTATTTGTGTAAAGATAAGAAATCATTATGTGAAACAAGCGATATAACTGTGTGCGTAGTCTCTGCCTACACCTCTGGGTAACAGAGAGTTAGAGTTTATGTATTTATGTATATGTATGAGAATGTGTATGTTTTAATGTATATGTGTATGTGTGATAATGCCTCAAGGCATTATGTCCGCCGTATTTACTATGTTTGTGCATAAAAGTTCAAATATATAAATAAATAATAATTAATATCTTTTCCTTCTCCGCCGAGAAGTAGTAAATCAAAATAAAATTACAACTATCAACTTCATTTGCGCCGGCGGTAATCGGACTCACGTTGGTCGTATTTTGAAATTAGCGGCCAATAGCTTAGCTTAGCTTCCAGGGCTCATGGAAGATGGGTAATGCGAGGTGCGTTAAAAAAGTAATTCTCTCATACAACTGGCGATATCTCTAGACAAGTTCATTTACTTGCGACAACGTATAAATATTCAACAGGGTTGCCTACTTCACCGCAAGGGACGCAGCGACGTCTCAAGAATTTTAAGGATTATTATAGAGAGCTAATTTTGAGGTTAGGTGCTGGGCACTGATAAAATTATCTAATATATAAAAATTACCTTGTGTTTGTTCGTATTTCATGCGCTGTCATACCGTTCATCAGATTGCGCTAACTCTTGGTCAACTTATTGCTAGCACTTGCTTGTTTATGGGTATAGTACAATTAACTTACAGTAGGTGGCGCGCGGATCGTACCGAAAATGTATATGAAAGTCATATATCATTTAATTTCAATGAATGTATTTTCATTCATAACTCTTCCAAATTTAAAACGATATTTGCACAGTTATGTCTTCAGCGGCTTCAACGCACCGGGTATCAGCTAGTTAATCATAGTTTAAGTATTGACGTATTACATGCTCGACGATGAAGGGAACCATTGTGAAAAATTAAAGATGTTAAAAATTAATTAGTCCATAGTCATATCCTGCGGAGATGGGTAGACTCCGTTCAGAATTGCCACCGTGTTCAAAATTCGGTCTGGAGGGCATTAACATGAATAAAGCAAGAAAGAATTAAACTAGTTCTAGGCGACGCGTTATCGCCGAAACTCTTCACTGCCACCTCAGAAGAAGTCTTTTGTAAATTGGCAGATAGTTGGCTCGAGAAAGGCATCAAGTTCGGATCAAAGAGGTTAAAGCAATCTTAGATTTTATGATGATATTATTCTCTTCGGGTCCTCGGCGAACGAATTGGGAGAAATGCTCAACGAACTACAGCTAGCATGGAGGTTGGACTTCTGATGAATATGGAAAAAACCAAATTAATGACAAACAATGTCAAGCACAGGATACATGCAAATAGCGTGGAGTTTGAATATGTTCATGAGTATGTGTATTTGGGCCAAATAGTCTCTTTCCAGATGAGGCAAGAAAAAGAGATCGCCCGACGAACTGATAACGCCTGGAAGAGCTATTGGGCCTTAAAACATCTAATAAAGGGCGACGCACTAATATCCCTTAAGCGCAAACTCATGGACATGTGCATCCTCCCCGTCTTGACATATGGTTTCCAAACCTAGTCTCTCACCAAATAGCAGAGGTTCGTTCTCGGGGTGTGTCAGCGAGCAATGGAGCGCAGCATGCTAGGAGTCGGACTAACAGACCGCATCAGAAATACCACTCTGCGCTCCAGAACCCAAATCACTGACGTCTCCCCTACATCCGCCAAACTAAAATGGGACTGGGCCGGTCATATCTGCCGTATGTCAGAAGAACTTTGGGTCAAAATTACAACTCGGTGGACACCTATAAATGGCAGACGACCCCGAGGCAGACCCAGAAAACGATGGCGGGATGAATCGGACTCCTTCATAGAAGACTGGTCCTCAATAGCACAGAACTGTGAAAGGTGGAAAGAGGTTGAGGAGGCCTTTGCCCAGCAGTGGAACGTGATGGGCTGAGGATTTTATCACTTCTACCGACACTTGTAATTTTTCATGGATTTTACCGACAGAGAATATCTGGGTGCCATCATCTGCTTGGAATCCTATATTTAAGAAATTTTGATCCAATGCCTAGGATGCAAGATTTCACCATATTGAAAGTTTAACCTGCGGAGATCGGACAAAAATTCAAATTAATCGTTGAAGATAGGCCGGGTTAACTAGTTGGGAATTTAAAAAGAAGATAATTACATACGATAAAGTTAGTGAATTAGTTTTATTCTGTATCCATTAAGTAATTAGTTAAACAATAAGATAAAATAGATATAGACTGAGTAAATAGATGCATATATAGAAATACATGCAAACGTACACCTTAAAGAACTACTCTCTTTTTAGGACAATCGGAGTAAAATAGAATTTATTTTCCATAACGACGTCTGCACGACATTGTAGATATATTTAACGTAATAAGATAAGAGCTGAGTGTTCTAAATAATCTCCAAATTACATCTGTACCAGGAAATCCATTTCGGAAATTAATATTGGGTTAATTTAACATTTCGCGTCTGTTGTGAGTTTTGCTTCGTTTATATTTGACACTTTTTAATAGAATAAGAGTGACAAACGAGACTACATCTCACCTGATAGTAAGTGGATGCTTAAGGCCATAGACATCTACATCTATCTTCGATTAAGAATCAAAATGCAGATGCGTTGTAACCCCTAAAGACTAAAATAGAATGCCTTGGTTCCAGTAAAAAGGGTCTCCTTTTTTCCACACTCACCATACGAAACACAGAAGAAATGAGCTGCTATTTTACGCTGGTATTCTGTGAGAGCGTGGTCCTTCCCCGATTCAGCCGACCCATTCGTGCTATAGCCACAAAGTAACTGTGGCATGGCTCAACCACGTAAATTTGTAAACCATTGTAAGGAGGCCTTGAGTCTGCGCTTGGTAGAGATAGATTTACGATCGCAGTACCCAAGCATCTACGCAGTACTCGCGCACTCGCGTTACAGCCTATTTAAGTCCAGTGCTGAACATAAGCCTCCCCCATAGATTGCCTCATATGGGGGATATTTACCATAGTTGCCACGCTTGGCAAGCCGGTATGCAACCGCAGTTTTTTATTTTTAGTCGTTATTAGGAAGACGCTGCTACCCATTTCCTGATTTGTTTCCCTCTGTTGCCTCTTAGGACACTCACGGGATGATATGGGGGTAGTGGATGTTCTTACACCTCCACTACAGGGTCCGCACGCGCACTTGAAGTATATGTTTCGTTGATGATGTAAAGAGTTTCGATTAACATTTAAAAACGATTTATAGCGAGTTGTTAACATTTCAAATGCTGTTTCGTACATCAAGAGTGAGTTTCTACATCAAAAGGTGACTTTTGGTATAAATTATCGTAACGTTGTAACTTTAATTACTAAATGACATCCTTCTGATTTTCACTCTTTGAAACAGCTTACGAACACTTAATTGCAGCAATTGGAAGTATTAAATTAAATTTTTATCCTAACTAGTAGACAGTAATTGTCGAATACTAGAAATCATATTTCTTGAAAGTTTTCAAGAATTTTATCATGCTAGAACTTGCTCTAAACTTTAAAAGCATTAAAACCCGCTTCATCAGAATACAGCAGTGGAGTTAAATTCCATTTGATAATGTCTTTTTGATTCGTTGAAGGAAACAGAAATATGAGTATGAACAACTCCTGGATTAAATTTTATGATTTCATTGAGAGTACTTGTTCTAGCAGTGTGCTTGCGTTGCATATGTAATTCACTTTTAATCTTCATTGTTATTTTAAGTATACTTAGGTTTAATTTCTATCTATGTAGAACTTAAACAAAAAGAAATCAAATTAAAGATTTTACAAAAAAAAAACTCCATCTGTTCGTAAAGTTTTATCACAATCAATTCAGCTATTCCAAAGATTAGCCCGAAAGACAGACTGATAGATAGGGAAACTGACAATTTTTTAAAATATTTATTTATGCATTCATACCATGGAAATTAATGCCCTTGCTCAATCTAAGGTAGTTATTTCGATATTACAAAGATACACTTAAATGTATTATTATTTTATTTTAAATTTCCTCTAACGGTGTGTAGTGGCGGCGTAAGAGAATCTAACACCTACATACATACACACACACACCCACACACAAATATCATCCCATGGGTACCGTTATGGATGACAGGGGGAAACTAAAACAGAAAACAGGCATTCCAGACATTTTCCTGATAACAACTCAAGAAAAGAAAATTACCGCGGTTGCTAAATTTGCCTGAAAAGCGTGGTAACTATCTTAGACTTTAATTAATTAATTCTTCTTTACTTGTCTTACCAATGACGTCATAAGCTATAATGTGGAAATTATTTTATTATTTTTAGTTATATGAATCAGCTTTCACTTTTAATCGAAAGTTTAATTATTAAAAAAGAATAACGCTGTTAACATCATATTCTTTTATCAACTTCAATCTAAAAGTAAACTTTAAATTCTTATATTAAGATGTACGACAGTTATGAAATGATGGATTCGAGCCCAAGACCTATTTATACAGTATATAAATCACTAGGCAATACTCGTTTTTTTGTTGCGTCTAGAGTAGACCGCTATGATATATTCAAGCGAGGTAATGTTGTACCTATATGAGTAACTAACAATTATAAGAGTTGATTCTTAGAGTATGTTCTTAGCATTTATTATCTAAATTACTTTTAATACAGACATCGACACCGACTTCTTTTTCTTTTTCCCTTGCAAAAATTGTACGGAAACTTTTTTTATTTCAGAACTCATTTCACAAAGACAGAAAGTCCAGAGGTTTTTGAACGTTTGACATTCAATTAAGCTTACTCGAAATGATTTTAAGTTTTACGCGTCTGGAATATTTTTATAGTCTGTAGCAATATTGAAAATATTAACTTTAGAATTTTTAGTATTCAATTTTAAATTTAAATTTTTAGTCACGACAGGACAAAAGTACTCTGGTAACTTTTAATGTAGTAAGAAATACAGCGCCTATAAAAACTAATTAATATAAAGTATTACTCCTGTGCAGGTTTCCTCACGACGTTTTCCTTCACCGCCGAGCACGTGGTAAATCAGCACTTAAAATTGCAATTAACAATTTCATTGGTGCCGGCGGGGATCGAACCCGGGTTGCTCGCGTACTGTGAAACTTACAGCGAGCGCTAAAAATCTAAGCTACCACGGCTCGGCAATGAAGGAAAACATCGTGAGGAAACCTGCATGTCTGAGAAATCAAAAAAAAATATTTCGAAGAGATATGTAGTTCGCCAACACGCATTGGGGCAGCGCGGCGGACATTTCCTTGCCCTAAAACCCTCTCAGGAATGAGAGGAGGCCTGTGTCCAGCAGTGGGACGTATATAGACTGTAACTTTACTTTTTTTTATTACTCCTGTGAAGAAAACTTGCACGGGTATATTATGTAAGATAATGTTTATTTCTATGCTCGTCGTGGACATTTAAATTTACTTGATAAAAAACAATTTTTAAATAGTAAACGGAATTAATCACAAAGACAGACTCGCGTACTTGTCTGAAACATTCTAAACGATCCCTTGTTTTCAGAAAAAGGGTCTCTGGTTAATCTTCGGTTCTTCGGTCTTTCGGTCTGGTTGGTCTTCAGTTATTATATTATTAACAAAATAACATAAAATTAGTGTTCAGTGTAACAGTAAACAATGTTGTAGTTTGTGGGACACAGGTAGACAACGACGTAAATCTTTAACGTTTTGCGAATTTTGACATGGATTACTAATATGGCGCGGATTTTATTATTTCATTACAGCATTCATTACAGCTTAGTCCGCTGCAGAACAAAGGCCTCCCCATAGAATGCTTCATGAGGGGGCCATAGTTGCCACGCTTGGCAGGCGGGTTAGCAGCGGATTTTTTTCTAGTCGTAATTAGGAAGACGCTGCACCCTATTTCCTGTTTAGTTTCCCTCTGTCGCCTCTTACTACACTCAAAAGACGATTTGGTTTGGTGAATATTCTTACACCGCCACTACACGGTTAAAGCGCGGATTTGCTACGCGAGTAAAACCACAGGAAAAAGCTAGTTATTATATAAATATATCCGTTTTTACCATATCAAATGTGGTCATAGATGAGAAATTTTTCTGAAAATTTTCCAACCGGTTCATATCAACGTTCTGTTACGTCACGTGAGATAAATGTTCAAGTAGACACTTTTATCTCCCGCGAGCACTGCTCGCGAGCGACACACTTCCTCATATTGTCTGCACTAGGGTGAAACCTGAACAACGGAAATATGACGCAAATGGAAATGCTTTTATTTATACATTTTTAATAATAAAATAAATTAATAAATATTACACATTAGTCATGGTTTACTAGGTAGGACTCCTTTTCACTGGGAAGTCTATCCGGGTAGGTACCACCTCCTCACCTATATTCTGCTGCCTAATAGCGGTGCTTGTTCTGCTGTATTTCAGTCTGAGTTGTAGAGCCAGTACAAATACAGGCTGTGAAGTTCAAAATTTAAATTTACGAACAAATTTAGACGTTTGAAATAAATATTGACCACACAGTATGGTACGTGTCTTTTAGGCAATTTGCATCGGACAGCTGACGATCGATTGCTGTGGTAGGTTTTGTAAATAGAGCTGTAGATTGGGAACCAACTGAGACACGAAACAAGGGTTTTGTTTTTCTAAATAAATACTTTAGTATTTGTCTATTATCGCGTGTTTTATTCGTATTGTCATAAACATGTATAATTTAAATGCGATTTAGTTTTATTTATACTGTGACATATTTGTGTTTTGTTTAACTGAGATTACATACATTTGAATGTACTTCGAAGCTTCAAAGTTCTATGAACATAGTAGTAAATATTATTTTCTAAATACACCTATCACATTATCTTATTACTTGCTGGGAAAGAATGTCAAGAAATTATTCCGTCTATGAAACTAAAGGTTGACAAAGGGTGGAATAAGACTAATATAGGTTAACAAAAGTGTAAATGCAATGAAAAAATAAATATTATAAAAGAACGGTGAAATGTTTCGATTTAAAACGCTACGTTACAAGTGAGTACTGATCACAATTTGTAGTGTAAAGGGTATAGATCTGGATGATAAGAATCAGTCTTAAGCTCTCATGAAGGCTGGAATATTGTTCTCGAGGCAAGTTTGAGTTATTTGTGCCTTTTGTCCAAGAGTAGAGTCTTGCTGGGAAGTCCATGGTAAATTTTTGAAAAGTTTGTCAATGAGAAGCTTACACTACACGATCCAAAACAGTGAGTGATTGATAAACTTTGACTGAAGTCTTTATTCCTTAATTCAAAAACAGTATCGACGCTAAGCACATAGCTTCAGGTTTGTTTAATATTTCGCAATAGTGTCCTATCGAGATTGTTTATTTATTCCATAATATTATTATTGACTTCTAGGATTTCATCAAATTCTGGCTTTAACTCATAGTTCATCTGATCCTAAGAATGCACAAAATAGAATAAGAACAAAATAGAATATTTTTACTCGATATAGATTATATGTGATTCTTATTGATAGTCATTTTTATTTTTACCGAATTGTTGAAACATACGGCTGATGCTTAGATATTGAAATCTTGAAAATTACTGACGGCTTCATTATGTAATTTGTGCAAAGCAGTCACTGCAATTTGTTTCTAACCACACGAGTAAAGAATACGTACGGTTTCTTTACTCATGTGCCCTAACGCCACAATTAATGATGTAACTTAACAACCAGGCGTAAATATTTATAAAAAATAATGGCATTCCAAATTTGAATTCAGTAAAACATAAGAGCTCTTTAAATTTCAACATTAAGACCAGTAATTATAATAAGTCTTTGCCATAATAATGCTACTTTCTCATTAAGAAATAAGAAAGAAAGTAACAGTTTAGTTTGGCACAGACCATTGACGAACACAATAATATACTATTTTATAACAAAAATACGTATATTTCATTTTGGCTTTGTACTCGTACGTCTAAGGCAGGAGTTCCCAAACTTTTAATGTAATGGAACGCTCACCAAATCCCTTTTACTTTATGGAACCCCACGTCACGAAATATTATAATATAATTCTCGTTAACTACCTACGTATCTACATAACAGTAATGGGTTCTTTTCATCACATATTTTGCGCCAATTCAGAATATTATTTGTACCAAAGTGTGATATTATTTAACAAGCAAAAGTAAATAATTTCGCGGAACCCTGGTGACTTTACCACGGAACCCTTAGGCTCCGCGGAACCTACTTTAGGAATCTCTGGTCTAAGGCACATCAAAACAGGTCATCACACAGCATAAGTTGTTACCACAACGCTGATCTTCAATAATGACCAAAACACCTTGGAGAATATATGGAGTAAATAAAGTGGCGAAATTAAGATGAAAGAAAAAATCAAGTATATATTACTGGGACACTACACTTCTATTAATTATCTATCATGAGCAATAATCGAGGTTATTATGCAACATGGCAGTCTCAAGTCAAACAATATTGCATTGTTTGTAGCATTGACTTGTTTGCGGACAACGAGACAATTAGACTTATGTGAAATGCTTATAAAAGTGTTTGCGTCTGTAGATTTGTATACATAAAATGGATGTTGGTATATCTCGTTATCATCTTCATCATCAAAGCCATCACAAGTTCACTGCTGAACATAGGCCTGCCCCATAGATTGCCACATAGGTGGTGGATATTAGCCGTTGTTGCTACGATTAGCAGAAGAGTTGGCAAGAGCAGTTTTTTATTATTTTGAGTTGATACCAGGAAAATGTTGCCCGTATTCCTCACACACCCACGGGATGATATTATTGGATTCTATATCACAGCAACTACATGGCAAACGTTTGTACAATAAAATAAATTATAGACATACCTTATATATCCACTAGGACTCTTATAAAGGCTTTTTGGAAACTCAAAACAACTCACTTTTTGGAGTCGAGTAACTGGTACTACTAGCTTGTGATTGTTCTCAGTATTTACAAAATTTACGTCTTTTGTGTTTTTGTTCGATTCTATATTCGAGAAACGTTTCATTCTCCGTAACGATACGTTTTATAACATACGAAGTGCATGGTAAAACAGTTTATATTACAAACCTTTCATTCAGCAACTTAGGATGACGTAAAATGAAAAAAAAAATTTATTCGGTTCATAAATAGTTGAACTCGTATTTTGTTTTTAAATAGGAGTTTTCATGCAGTTCATTTACTGCAAAACGGTTCGTAAAAGAAAACAAAGCTTTTTCCATACTAGTTTTCATTTCTGCCGGAACAAGGCAGTGCAGCAGTGGTTTTTAGTTGTTTGATAGCAGAAATGGGTCAAGTCAAGGGTCCTCTCAATAATCAAACTAATATCTGCTCCTATCCTATCCACCAATTATCGTTAACGCTGTTCGTCATCATCATCATCATCATCATCAATACAGACCTCATAAGTCCACAGCTGAACATAGGCCTCCCCCAAAGAATGCGACAAAGCACGGTCCTGTGCCACCTGCATTCATCTACTTCCTGCATGTCTTACCAGGTCGTCGCTCCATCTAGTGCCGCCCTACACTTCGCCTACCGTCGCGTCACTCGAGAATCTTTCTTCCCCATCGGTTGTCGGTTCTTCGAGCTATATGGCCGGCCCTTAGCCACTTCAGCTAATTTAACACTGTTATATATATCTATGTTATACATAGAATTATAAACAACTTACATTAACGCAAATTATTAAATAATTCTCCACATTTAAGCATGTCTTTCTAATTTATTAAATCAACTTGTACACTGTATTCAACACGCTTCTTATTTTACGACGATTACACTGTCTGAAACTTTTAATATTACCAGATGTTTCTTTGTTATACTATATACTACAATAAATTACAAATATTACAAATTTAATATTTAATTCGTGCAAGATTCTTTAATGCTGTTTAATAGTTTTTTTTGTAATAGTAACTAACTCTTTTCTCTTCAACTCGTTACTTTTAAACTAATATGTGGTATACAGTGTTGAATGTACATAATATACTCTTTTTTGATAATACTTTTATAAATAATTTTGTATATTTGTTTTTATAATATATTAATAAATAAAATAATTTTTAATAATATTCTAAAGAAAATATGAACTTCATACTACGCCCTAAAACCCTCTCAGAAATGAAAGGAGACCTGCCTAGTAGTGGAATTATATAGTCTGTAACTTTTACTCTTACTTTAAATATTGTGATACTAGTGAGAGTGTTTATCCAAATCACAACAATGAAGATGGAGTTTCACCAAGTGACAACAATCGCTAGTATAAATTATAAAATATTATGAATTCGTGAAAAACGCATGTTACGGGTGGGTATACTTATGTGATTAAAAGTTATTTTTGTGACATTCCTTGGTCGAAGCCTATTTTCTGTAGTAGAACTACGAAGGGCTGTAATCAATGAATATACGAATATTCATGAAATAATTAATTTTTAAAGTTTATATTGAAATAACCAATATTCATTTTCTTATACTGGCCGTAAAATCTGGGTTTCTTGCTCATGACTTTCTCATTGGGTTAGTGGTCGTAAGCGCAACTGCTGATAATATGGTCCCGGTTTCAATCCTGGCCGGGCAGAAATTAGTTGGGTTATTGTAGAAATTCTCAGTAGCAGCCTGGGTTTAGTAAACAGGAAAGGACATCAGTCCCACCTCGTGGTCTCACCGGTCGTGTCGGATTGCCGTCGCATAAGACTACGAGAGTGAAGGAAAAGAATGCACCCATGCTCGAACACATTCGTACACTATAATCCTATCCTGCGCAGATGGCTTGTCCTGTTGAGACTAGACATAATTATCTTCTAAGTATTAATACAGACCTCCTGTAACGTTATTGTGTAATTTAATAATAAAAAAATTAACCACTACTAAAGCAATGGCATCATATTTGAATTTGGTTAAGGCCTTTTCTATTCTGGTGAAGCATTAACTTGCACTTTAAGTGCATTTGCTTATGATGTATCGGATGTAATTTCCAGAACCACTAACGTCGTAGATGGGTTTAAATAAAATTAAATAATACCTTACCCTCTGGCAAACTAATCCTAGTAAGATTAACAAACGATTAATTTTTTTTTTTTTTGATAAGGAATAGTCTATCATTGGCCTCTAGAAATGTAAAAATAAACTTAAAGACAAATAAAAACTGACTAAAAAAACTTAAAACAAAACCCTGTGGTTCCAGTTAAGTGCATTATCAGAATCAATATTCAAACGATTAAAAAATAATATAATTTTTATTTTAGACATATATATATATATATGTATGTATATACAGAAGAGTTGACAACCTTCTTCTTTTTGAAGTCGCTTAAAAAGTGTATACTTGCGGAGTTTATTCCGCCGTTTCTTCTCCGGATTTTGCATTTTGGTTTTTAACTAAGGATAGATATAGAACCACACAGTATCCACTTATCATCAGGTGGACTGTGTGCTCGTTCGTCACCGTTATTCTATAACGTGCTTGTTAAAATGGTCTTCGGTTCTCGGCACTTACCATACAAATTTGAAATTCGTTGCTTAGTGATCTTCCGGTCCAGTTGTGTTGAGATCAGAAAAAAAAATGGCTTTAAGGCTAGTAGTTCAACGAGGGAACGTAGTTAGCGTTCTTGGGATTATATTACAAGGAGTAGAGCTATGTGATTATTATTGTCTAAATTTATTTTTATTTTTGAATCAAACTAATTTTATAGATTTCATCGGGTTTCATTTGAATCACTGATATCTGTGATGATGGATATGACGTCTGTGTGTTTAGGATATCAAATATACTAGTCTCCCGTCATCATGGCTGCTGTAAAGCACCTGAAACACCGCGAATTGAAATAATTCTGCTTAAACGCGATTAAATCCGAAAAATTAGTTGTGAGCACTCCCACAAGCTTCGAGATAAGGTTGCACGATAGTATAAAATCCCAGGATAAGTGCCAAACTATTTTTATTATGTACATTAATTGCATGTATAGCAAGGAAGGCAATTAGAAGCGGTGTACTGTCGCTTAGACGATTTATAACTATTTGACGACGATCGTAGTTCCGAGTGGCGGCGCGCTTGATGATATGCATGAAACCGGTTGCAGTAGCTGGCGGTAACACAAGTTTTTTTCAATGTTTTGAGACTGTATGTATTGTAATGTATTGTATAATATTTTTAAATATTAGCAGGAAATAGAGTAAATGGGGCTCTCAACTTTATTGTCGGGAGTCAGAATGTATCAAAAAAGGCACGTACATATGGCACTTCACAATGCTGTGTTAGTCCCTACTCTAATGTATGGTAGTGAGAGTTGGGTGTGGCAGAAGAAGCACGAGAGTAGAATAAATGCTGTAGAAATGCGGCTATTAAGGAATATATAAAGGCTGAATCTGAATGACAGGGTGAGAAATTGTGTGATAAGAGAAGAGTGTGGATTGCAAGATGATGTTGTGAGTAGTATTAAGAAAGAAATGCTTCGGTGGTTTGTTCATGTAGAAACAGGAACAGAAACAGAAACAGAAACTTTTTATTCAATATAGATTATAAATAATACTTATTGAAAGTCACTCTTTTGTTTAATTACCACTGGTTCGAAAAACCTCTGTCCTGGGAAGAACCAGCAAGAAACCCAGCGGGACTTTTTTTAAATAACAGCTTACAATCATGTATATTACACAATTAACCACACAAAACAAATTAGAAACAGCCTGGCAGCGAACACCATTCCCAGGGTTATTATCATCCATAAATTCCTTAACATTATAATAACCCTTTTATACAAACTATGTTCAATAAAGCTTTTAATTTTGAGCAGGTCGAATTTTGTATATATTCTGGGATTTTGTTGTAAAGCGCATATCGCCCCAAGAATGAACTACTAACTCGGTGGAGTCGAGTAACTGGTACTACTAGCTTGTGTTTGTTCCTAGTATTTACAGAATGAATATCACTTATTTTGTATAACTACTTTTTGTGTACGTACATTACATTTTCATAAATGTATTGAGAGGCTAAGTTAATATATTAATTTCCTTAAATTTTGTCTGAGCGACTCTTAGGTTTTAAATCATAGATTGCTCTTATGGCCCTCTTCAGTAAAAACAAATATAATTTCAGTGTCAGTTGCGTGTCCCCATAGCAAAATACCATACGACATTATGCTATGGAAATAGCTAAAGTAAGCAAGTCTAGCTGTTTCCACACTGGTAAGATTTCTAATCTTTTTACAGCATATGCTGCAGAACTAAGTCTGCTTGCTAACTTTGATATATAGGCTCCATTGAAGCCAGCGTCTAATTTTATTCCAAGAAAATGGTGGTATCGACAAGACTCAGTTCCTCCCCATTTAAAATTACATTAGTATTTAATTGTCTGACATTTGGAGTCATGAACTTCATAAATTTCGTTTTAGTGCTATTTAAATGCAAGTTATTAACATTAAACCAATTTACTAATTTAGATATAGCATTATTTACTTCGTCATATTTTAATAATTGTCGTTTTAATTTGAAAATTAATGAAGTGTCATCAGCAAATAATACTATATTATGGTTATCCCCTACTATGTAAGGTAAGTCATTAATATATACAAGAAACAGAAAGGGCTGAGAATTGAGCCTTGAGGCACGCCCATTTGTACTATCGACCCGGAAGAGCTCATACTATTAATGACAACTTTTTGAGTTCTGTTACTTAAATATGAAACAATTAATTTAAGAGCATTACTTCTTACACGTTCTTACACCATTGTAGTTTCCTGATTAATGTTTCATGGTGAACACAATCGAAGGCTTTGGATAGGTCACAGAATATACCCAAAGCATCCTGTGAATTCTCCCATGCATTGAAAATATATTTAATCAGCTCAAAACCAGCATCAGTTGTCGAGCGACCCTCAGAAACCGAATTGATTTTTATGAAGTAAATTATTAACATTAAAAAAACATTTGATCAAGAATAATTTTTCAAAAATTTTTTTTTTTTTTTTTTTTTATAGGATAAGTGTGACAAACGAGCACACAGTCCACCTGATGGTAAGTGGTTGTTGTGGCCCATAGACATCTACATCATTACAAATCAAAATGCAGATGCGTTGTCACCGTGAGGACTAAGATGGAATGCCTCTTTTCCAGTAAAAGGGTCTCCGGTTCTCTACACTCACCATACGAAACACAGCAGCGTTAAGCTGCTATTTTATGCTCGTATTCTGTGAGAGCGTGGTCCTTCCCTGAAATGAGCCGACCCATTTGTGCTACAACTATACTATTAATATAGCTGCAGTACAGAAATGGGTCTAAAATTGGCGGGTCCATGTACTACCAGATTTAAATAAAGGTATTACTTTACTATGCTTCATCAAATCAGAAACACACCATATTCGATACTAGTATTAAAATAATAGCTAGTTGAGGCGCGATTATATCGATTATAGACGCAATAACTTTAACGGAAATGCCCACAGATCCGCAGTTTTCTTAACATCAATAGTTTTAAATATTTTACAATATCTTTTGATGATATTTTATGAAATGTAAAATTCTTTGTACGCGCATTTACATTTTGTTTTTGGGTGTAAGGAGCGTCTTCTCTTTATTAACCTCCACAATCTCTTCTCTAGTGGCTCCAAGAAGCTGTAATCACAGCGGCCACACCCGGCAACCACGTCAGTGGGCTAAACCTAGAGAAGGGACTATATCTACGAACATCTATAGATTAGTTAACGGATGATTCCCGTAAAAAAGTCTGCATCGATATGGCACACGCTATTGACTATCGATGTAGCAGGGTATTGCGAAAACCTCAAGGGCGTTCGTCAGAATCTATGTAGTGACTTTGCGGCCTTTTTGCAGCATCTCGACCTCTGCCGATCGTACCGGTTTACCGGTCTATTGGGCCACAGAGAAGGGACGAGTGAAGTGGACTTGTACCAGCGCAACTGCTTGTCCACTATAAATAAACTCACGCGCAGATGACCCTAGCTATTCTTTTCGGATTTGAGCTTCCTAGAGAAGTCCTGCGGTGATGGTGTGAAGGTGGTGGGGCTGAAGTATCGATGTACCAAGGCTTTAGCTGACACCCTGCACGTAGGCGGCCAGAAGAGTGGTCGCCCGGAGTCGATTTAGGCGGGACTCTGGGTTCGAAAGCACTACTGGCGACAAAGCAGCCTTATTTAGATCGCTCTGCTTTCCTCTGCATAGAGGAGGGCCTAGAAAAGGCACAAACACAGTCCGTCTCGTTCTTCATATTGTCTAACCACGGGCACTTGGACATCGCCAAATGCGGTCGAAAGATTTCTAATAATAAGCAAAAGCTAAGAACCAAACAACAACTTTGCATAGCCACCTGGAACGTACGAACCTTATTAGACAGTGATGGCAACTTATGTCCAGAGAGAAAACTGCTCTATAGCAAGAAAACTGGCAGGATACAAAATTGATATTGCTGTAATTAGTGAAACCCACCTGAGTGACTGTGGAGAGCTTTGTGAACAACTTGGCGGCTACACATACTACTGGAGTGGATGTCCTACCGGTGTAAGGGGCAGGTAGCGCGAGGTTTTGCTATTCGCAGTGGTCTGACGAGAGATCTGAGTGATCTATCAAAGGGTATCAATGACCGCCTGATGACTCTGCGCTTACCAATAGCTCACAAGAAATACATTCATCTCATCAGTGCCTATGCGCCCACTCTTCTCTCACCGGAGGAAGATACTCGTAAAGAGGCATTTTACCAACAACTTTGCCAAACTCTCAAAGGTGTCCCAAGTCACGACAAGATCATTTTGTTGGGGGACTTTAACGCTCGTATCGGCAACGACCATGATCTCTGGAGTGGTGTTGGCAAACATGGCGTTGGTAAGTGTAACGACAACGGATTGCGTCTTTTATCGTTATGTGCGCAGTTCGATCTCAGCATCAGCAATACGTTTTCCGTCTTGCCGATAAGTATAAGACCTCGTGGTTGCACCCTAGATCTAAGCACTGGCATCTTTTAGACTACGTCATCGTCCGCCGTAAAGACTTACGCGATGTTCTTATAACGAGAGCGATGCGTGGAGCGCTGGCTGGACTGATCATCGTCTCATTAGGTCGAAGATGAAACTAGAGCTTAAAGCTCCACGGCGAGCACCTCACAAAGTTCTACCTAAATTGGATTTTCAAGACTTATTACCTCCCAGAGTTGGGTAATAAGTTAGACTCAAAATTTGCTGCTTGTGTTCCATTAATTGAATTTTCCACAACAAATGACGAGTGGCAATCATACACCATCATGTCTGTGCTGTTGATACTATTGGCAAGTCTTAGGAAAAAACCAAGATTGGTTTGATGCATTAGATAACAACATCAGAATACTTGTTGAAAAGTACAGACATGAAATGAACTCCAAGTCAACGGATGCCAACAGAAAAAAGGAAGCTCAACACCAACTTAGATATAAGATTCGTGAACTGAAGGATAAGTGGTGGAAGGAAAAAGCTGCTGAATTACAGCACTACGCCGATACTCAACAAACTGGTAAATTCTTCGAAGGCATACAAGCGATTTTCGGTCCGCGAGTCAGAAAATCAGCCCCACTGTACTCAAGGGACAAGCAAAATCGAGTTACAGATAAAAATGACGTAATAAAACGTTGGGCAGAACATTTTAATGATGTTTTGAATCCCAGTGCGCTCGGTGCTAACCTGTCCTATATAAACTCGCTTGAAGAACTGCCGGTATATCAACATCTAGATGATCCACCAAATTTCGATGAGTTCGTAAAGGCAGTCAAGCGTCTCAAAAACTTAAAAACACCCGGAATGGACCAACTTCCAGCCGAAATATATAAATACAGCGGAAAACATGTTCTTAACAGGCTTTATCATCTTGCCTTGAGAGTGTGGATAGTGAAGAGGTGCCAGGACTGGAAGGATGCGGTTATTTGTAAGCTGTACAAGGAAGGGGATATCTCCGATTGCAGCTCTTACCGAGGCATATCGCTTCTTTCAGAGCCGGTAAAATTCTTGCGCACATAATTAACGCCCGCCTAAGTGAGGTAGCAGAACAACACCTACCAGAGAGTCAATGTGGTTTCCGTCCAAGCAGAGGCACTATTGACGCTATTGCTGTCGTAAGACAACTCCAGGAGAAAAGCTTGAACATCAACGGCCCCTCTACATGTGCTTTGTCGATTTGGAGAAAGCATTTGATAGAGTTCTACGAGGCACTTTGGCTTGTTCTTAAAAATTTGATATCCAAAGAAGTTCGTCAACCTAATTCGCCAATTCCATGTTGGTATGAAAGCGCAGGTTCAGCACGAATACGAACTTTCTGAGGAAATCCAAATCACAAGTGGAGTAAAAGCAAGGATGCGTCATGGCGCCAACACTCTTCGCCATATTTTTCGGCTGTTATGAGATGCATTAAAGTGTTGTAGCAACCAAATCCAGCTTAATGTCAGAACTGAAAAGGTGTGTTTGACATCTCAAGATTCAGAGTAAAACCAAAGTCCAAAGGCTCTCCATATTAGAGATTCTTAACGCTGACGACGTGTCTTGTCAGATAGTATGCTGCATCTCCAAAGCTACGTTGACGCATTATATCGATCTTGTCAACAATTGGCCTAGTAATAAGCGCTTCTAAGACTCAAGTCCTAAAACAACCACCCAGGGTGGTAAAGATGATCCACAGCGCTAAATCTAGATGGGAAACCACTAGGTGAGGTCGCTCACTTTAAATATCTTGGTAGCAATATCCGGCGTGACAACACCTTAGCTTGAGAGACCATCTCGTATTGCATGCTGCTGCCAATTTCGCGACTCACTGATCGTATCTGAAGTCCCATGATCTTAAGCTGAGACAAAGATTATTGTCTACAAGGCACTTATCATTCCTGTTCTTTCATATAGCGCAGATACATGGTGCCTTTACAATCAGACATAAAGAATTTGACTTTTCACCAAGGTGTCTAAGAACTCTATTAAAGATCAGTGGCAGGACCATGTTCCTAACTCTGAGATTCTGCGTCGCTCTGGGATGTACGGTATGGAAGCTTTTTAATGCTACGTCAGCTCAGATGGTGGGCATGTCCTTCGCATGGATGACCGACGTTTACCAAAAGCTGTTTTCTACTCAGAGATGGCGGAAGGTAAACGAAAGCACGGTGGCCAGCATTTGCGCTATAAGGATGTGTTCAAAGAAACCTTAACGCTTGCGCTATCGACCCCGCGTTGGGGAGGAGCTTGCAGCAGAAAGGTCATTCTTGGCGGTCGACCATCTTCAAAAGTATAAAATCATTCGAAGAAAGCCGCCTCAAGACTTTAGACACAAAACGCCAACTGCGCAAAGAGAGACGGCCCTCCCACATACACCTACAACTCAGCTGGACAACCTCTGCCACGCATGTCAAAGGGCTTTTAAGACCAAGTTCGGCCTACCAAGCATATCAGGGCTCATGATAGGAAAATATCCATTTAGGGTCGCCGTCATCGAAATCGATGAGGGGACTATACATTTTGTTTGCAATGATTCGGCGACGGCAGGAGAAGAATTCAGTGACATAGTGGTTAAGATCGGAATATCCGTAAATACTTCTCAAAAACCATTGCAACATCCTGATCTGATTCCGTTAATTTGTTGTTAAAACTCAACCGGTAGTTTGAATTGCGAGAGTTGACCTACCAGTTTCACTATTAATTATACTCCACGTCATTTTAATTTTATTAGGCAGTCCTAATTTTGTTGCTCAAATGCAAAACTTGGATTTGGAGCACACTAGAAAGAATGAACGAGGAAAGTGTGACAAAGCAAATCTATGTGGCAGACGTGAACGGCAGAGTCAGGAAGGCACGCCCTAGACGAAAGTTTATGGACCAAATTGGCGGTATATTGAAAATGGGCCAGATTTAGAGTACACTTAACCGATGAGCATGTATGTGTAGGTATATGGATGTAAAGGAGGCGATAGAGTTGTGTCAGGATCGTAACAAATGTAAGTCCGTAGTCTCTGCCTACCCCTCTGGGTTGCAGGCGTGAGTTTTTTTTTCAATAGTGAAATTAGTTTTGGTAATTTCCTGGACATATTGTAGCATTTATAAATTACATCCTAATATTATTAGAACATTTGATTTGAATGCAAAACATATCCAATATGATTTTTGTTTAAGTTTTTGGTTATTAAATATTAATTAATAATTAAAGTGTGTGAGTATTAAAAAAAAAACGTAACCTCCACACTAGGATTTTCTCCTGTATCGTGGGGGCAGTTTACAAACATAAATTGCACAAGGACAAACATCCAGACCCGGAACAATTATTTGTAGGCCATACAAATTCTTGTTCCGTGCGGGATTCGAACCCGCGGCCCTTAGCGCTGCAACTCAATTGCTAAGCCACTGCGCCACGGAGCCGTCATAGTATATTTATTGGTGAACTGTACCTGTAAAAGAATTCCGATTATCCACCCTGTCTGGAGTGGATAGATAGACACGCGTTTTCAAGTACCTACCCTAGGGTGGATAAACGGAATAATCTAAAAATTATATACATACATATATCAACCATTTTTGCCTATATTTTGAATGATGAAGTTTCAAGTTTATAGATATGGAAACAATATTTTAAAAGCGTTAATAATTGTAAGAAAACATCTAAATTACACGAACCAGAAACCCGAAAAGAAAACGAAAAAGGTTGTGAGATAAGTATGAATTTTTAAATGTACATTTATTTACATAACATAATATACAATATTTTATTATATACAATATTAAAAACTATAATTAAAAAAAACTAGTATGAATGAAATAATGAAAGCAATGAAAAGCAGGTTGGGTGTGATAAGGTATCACATTAGATACCCCAGACTAAAGCATAATTTACAATACAATATTTTATATAATTAGTATGAAAATATTTAGAAACAGCATGGTAGCGATCACCTCACTCCCAGGGGTATTATCAATCATGTACTTTTAGATAGGTCTCCACATATTTTCTGGGAATTTGTTGTAAAAGCGTATACAACTAACTAAACTAACTTGTGCTTGTTCCTATGTAGTGTACATCTCTGTTATTAATAAAACTATTTTTGTTTTTGTGTACATCCATTAAATCGTAAATATATTATGAGGCCCAATAATAATATACAAGTATTTCTTTAAATTATTCTCTAAAGGATTCGTTCGGACCTAGGTAATTAAATGTGTGATGAGTTTGTGTATTTAAAATGTGTGTTTAGCGGGGATGGTAGACATGGCAAGGATATAGTGCCATAAGAGAATGGTCGTGTAAATATGGCGTTTCAGTTAATCCAGCCAAATGCAAAGTCATAATCTTCGGAAGTTCGCAATTATAGGCTAAAATTGATTATGGAAATCTCTCTCCTGTAGTTTATAATGGAACTTTGATTCCATATTGTGATTCCATAAAAAATCTTGGCTTGTACATGGACAAAACTATGACCTGGAAATTGCAGATCTCTGAAGTAAGTCGTAAAATTTTTGCAACCTTGCGTTCCCTTTATCGTCTCGAAAATTTCCTACTCTTTCAAAACCAAGCTTACGCTTGTTCATTCCTCATTCTACCTATCATCGATTATGCAGATGTATGTTACCCAGATCTGTCACAAAATTTTCTAAACAAGTTGGAGCGCCTTCTTAATAATTCCATAAGGTTTATTTTCGGTTTACGTAAGTATGACCACATATCTTCCTATCGTTCAAAGTTTAAATTGCTACCTATACGTCAAAGGCGATGCTCTAGAATTTTACTTATACTTTATTCAATTTTAAACGATCCAAGGTCGCCTTATTATCTTAAGGATAACTTTCATATTCTTAATTCGATTGACGGTCGAACACCACGACAATCAAACCGTCTGAGGATAAGGTTTCCACAGCAGAGGTCTAATTTTTGGTTCTCTTTCACGATACAGGCTATACATCTTGGAACACTCGCCAATGATATTAAGAATGCAACAAATAAAACTCATTTAAATTACTTCTACGACAACATTACCTGAGGGCACTTAAAATTGACATTTTTTTTCTCTTTTAATATTTATTTATTTATATATTAATACGGATATTTATTTATGTCTATAATGATGAAGTACACATGTAATAAAACAAATTTTAATAAATCACGTTACCTGCTACCATCTACTTGGGATTTTAACATTTATCATTACTTTGGGATCCCATAATTAATAAAATTAAATCAAACCCAAGCATAATACTGCAAGACTTCAAGATGCTTTAAGCTCGTCCTGCGTAGTTCGGACCCAACATTATTAAAAGTTGATGCATTAACAACTCAGTACCCCGTCTCCATGGATTCTAAAGTGCCCGAAAGGTATTAAAGTTAAAGGACAGAGGAAAACAAACTAGTAATATTTATAGTATTTGACAATTTATGGGGAGACCTATGTTCAGTTCAGTGGACTTTTGATAGGTTGTAATGATAACGATGATGAGTACTATTCTTTCGAATCTTTGCTACCGTTAATATTTACGGTAGTGTGAAAACAAAAAAGTAACATCTCCTAAAATATGAATGAAATAAAAACAGCATAATTGCCCCATTAAAACTAATAAATTAGCAGCCTACGTACATGTCACTACTGTGCACAGGCCACAGAGCTTTTGGCCAAAAAAGTGTCCGCTGCGCTGAACCCAACGCGCAATCACCTCAACTGGGGAACTTCTCAGATATGCCGGTTTCCTTTCACCGCTGAGAACGTGGTAAATCGACACTGCAAATTGCAATTAACATATATGTAAAATATATAATAATATTACTATAAAAATTTACGTTTGGATCAGTTTGATTACCGTCTTTGACAATTAAAATAAAATTAACCTTTGTTTATGTAAAATCTGCTATATTTGATAATTAAAGTATTTTTCGCAACAGCCTGTTCATTTACATATCTCATGTGAGCTATGAAACCAGGACTGTCACAAAATCTTGATAATATGAAAACACAAAATAGAAAATCTTAAATGACAAACCAATTTATAAGTCTCATTAAAGAAATTAAAAGTAAAGTAGCAGCTTACATACGTCTCACTACTGTGCACAGGGCTCCTCATTACCTATAGTGTTTTGTGGGCAGAAAAGAGTGTGCTGTAATGCTTCAATGCATATTAACGGTTTTCACATTTCCACGACTTTTTTAACTGCTCAGACATTTAGGTTTGCCCACGAAGTTATTCTTCACCACTTCACCGGATACCTGGTAAGTCAGCACGTAAAATTTCCCATTACAGATAATTTGTGCTCAAAGGACTCGTACACGTTTTGCTCCCGTGCCAAGATGAAATCTCAAAGCGAGCTACAGGTTTCTCGTATTTGTTTAAATAAAATTCAAAAAAAAAACTGAAACAAAGTTTTTGCACAATTTTTGACCATATCTACCTAGTTATTAGAAACCCAACGATGCCACGAACTATTCCATCAAATAGAGATGAAATCTCACAGTGCATAATTTTCATTTATTTATATCAGATTACGTGACATATGAAGTTGGTAAATGAAAGCTATGTGAAAAACACCCAATATATTCAAAGAGCTTCTCTCTCAACCTCAGCTTTGTGTACACAGTACTGGATACTCTGCACACAAAACATACGTCTTGTGTATAACAGTTTGTTAGCCATTTGCCAAACGTTTTACTCGTGGTAGAGCCATGCTGCAGCTATATTAGTAGTATAGTTGTAGTACGAATGGGTCAGTTAGACCGGGGAAGGACCACGCTCTCACAGATACCAGCGTAAAATAGCAGCTTAACACTGCTGTGTTTCGTATGGTGAGTGTAGAGAACCGAGACCCTTTTACTGGAAAGAGGCATTCCATCTTAGTCCTCACGGGTGACAACGCATCTGCATTTTAATTCTTTTTGAAGATAGATGTAGATGTCTATGGGTCACAGCAACCACTTACCATCAGGTGGACTGTGTGCTCGTTTGTCACCCTATCCTATAAAAAAACGTGGTTATTGTGGTAAATCATCCCGATAATGGTCACCGGTCTAGATATTTTTAAGTGTGACAATTTTTGATGCTGCACGAATAAGTATTCAGTAGCATTTTAAAATTTAATTTTATCAGTTACGTATCAGTAGTTTCTTTAGCAGAAAGTGGAGGGCGCTATACATTTAAACTATGAAAGCCAACACTATACCATCTAGTAATATCAGCTATAGAACGTTGGGGTGCGACTGGCTCAAGAGCCACCCCAAAGCCGTGAAAATTTATTTATTATATAAAAAAGGCATAAAGTGATGTTGATTCTGTTAAAACTTCTGTTCCTGTTAAAAACACGCTATCAGCGCCGCTGGCGGTGAAAAACTATTGACGATATGACCATATTATCATGAAATAGCAATGTTGTGTTTAGTTATTAATCGTTAAACGATCTCTATTCATTGATTTGGCTAAGCTATATTATGACATAGTTAACAAACAGTGATAAATATCACGAAATGACACCACTTCACGAAATAATGATTTAATGAGAATTTTGCAATAATTGCAGGCAGACCAGTTTTCATCAGTTTACATACAGATATAGTATTCAACGTATGAAAATAGATATGTTTTAGTTAAAAAATATCAATTTTCATACGTTTGAAATTCTCTATTATCTATTTCAATTATTATACTTTAAAATGAAATAACGAAACAAATAAAAAATTAAACGTTAGGATTTTTAAATAATTTTATAAATCTAATTATTGTACAAATGATATTTATTGGCAAAAAATCATCCCGCCTATTAACAAACGTAAAATATATAATAGAAAATTAACATCTAAAGGAAGAAAATTACTCAATCGGATAAAAAGTAGCCTCTAAATTGCCTCAGGTTACTAACTACCTACATATAAAATTTAATGGAAATCAGTCCAGTAGTTTTTGCGTAAATCGGGAATACACAGACAGACAGACAAAACTTCTAAAAACCACTAATTTGGCTTCAGTACCCTTTATTTAGTCCATTGGACTTGTTTTTTTAAGAGTATATTATAATTACAGACACAAATTTACTACAGATTTATTATATGTATAGATTAAATGGTCTTCTATTAGAATATGTTAGTGGTGACTCTAAATGACAGGGTGAGAAATTATGTGATATAAGAAAATTTTGGTTTGCAAAAAGATGTTGTAAGAACGATTAAGAAATGAAATCTTCGGTGGTTTGGTCACGTAGAAATAATGAATAAAGAAATAGGCCGGCGATATATTGAAGATGGGCCAAATACGAGATTATGCTTCACAATATTCGTAAGATTATACTTTACCTATGAGCATATAGGAGTGTGTATATGAACGCGAAGGAGGAGAGAGAGTGGAGGCCATGTGTGTCGGGATCGTGCCAAATGGATGTTCGTAGTCTTTGCTCCTCTCTGGGTGACAGGTGAATGGCTATGTATTTATGTTTTCTGTAATTAAGGGCAACCAACTAAAACTAAATATACGAAGTCCACAAATTAGTCGTTCATTCTGTGAGCTCTATTTTGCTATAAATGTTAGTTAAATGTTTGAATACAAGTCTCGTAGGTCCATTTGCACAACAAAATGTGTATTCAAACGTTTTGAAAATGTGTCCAAACTTTGCTTACGTGTTTGGCGGCGGGGCTATACAAACCCGATTTGTAGTCAAAACTGGCGGCAATGTAACAATGTATTTTGTTTTGTTAAATTCGAATAAAGTTAACGCTTTACTAGTTTATTAAAGTTTTAACTTTTTTAATACTTTTCAACCTCTCGTAAAAATCGTTAAAAAAGCTTATATTCCACAAAATAAATATCTTTTGGAACATAATGGAGACTGGATTGTAGCATTTTGTGCTACAATCCAATCTCCATTACCTTCCAAAAACACACAAACTCATGAAATAAACTAATAAAATATAAAACCCAGTTCACAACGAACACGATTTATTAGCCTTTTTTATTCAATATTTAATGAGAAAATTACAATAAATAAAATAAAATTACTAAGTACATATATTACAATCGGAGTTTTACGAGTCAATGCAGTTAGCGCGAGCAAGTTTTACGAGTCATGCATAACTTTTTCGCACGCACTGAGTTTGATGATCTCAAGCGTCAAGACTAACAAACAGTCGTGTACACCGAACGAGGAAATTTGAGCCAGAAGTATGTACTCATATGTACGAATTAATTTTGTTTATTAATATTTTTATATAGAGCAATGGGTCGAAAATCTCCACTCTACGCCTGCTTAAAAAAGAAAACAACAATTATGCCTGCTTGCATTAGAAATAAGAATGTAATTAAGGTAAATGGAAACAAAAAAGAACTCTATAATACAGATAATAACTCCGTTTAGGTATTCACAGTTTTGACTAGGCATGAGTGCCCAACGAAAGTTGTGAGAGTTAATAGAGACGATGCATTATGACAAGAAAAAATGTTAACAATGTTAAAAATTTAATACGTTTTACTGTAATATTATTGTTCCAAAGTTAATTAATCATCGTAACGCTCGATGAAACAAATAAAATATTACAAAAAAAGAAAGATATTTTGTAATATTTTATTTGTCTGACTTTTTGATTAATTTTGGGTACTTTAATTTATATTCACTTCTAACTACCTGCCTAAAGTTTTGAAGCGATAGTAGCCTTATGGCAGGGTGCGGATCTCGAACTCAAAACGTCATTGGTTCGAATCCGCCATTCGGTTACTGTGGTGAATCCACAAGCATTTTAAGCATACCAAAAGTGTTTAAAGGGAATATTAGTAATGTTAATAGCATTGCTATTATTTAAAAAGAAAAGTAAACTGTGTTTGACCGTGTAGTGGCACTGTAAGACAAGTAGACGAGTAGACACCTACTCGTCTACTGGTCGTTCGCTCGTTCGTGGTGTCTTGAGAGGCAACAGAGGGAAACAAACCAGCAGATGAGCAGTGGTGTCTTCCTAGTAATAAACTAAAAAATAGAAAACTGTATTTGCCAACCCGCCTGCTAAGCGTGGCTACTATGGCAAATATACTATATAAAATGAGGCAATCAATAGAGGATGCTTTTGTACAGAAGCGAATTTTAAAGGGTTGTAACGGTAATTTTAATTGCTGATTTACCATGTGCTCGGCGGTGAAGGAAAACATGTCTGAGAAATTATAAAATATTTTGAAGACATATGACGTCCTCTAACATGCATTGGGAAAGCGCGGTAGACACTTCGTTGCCCTAAAACCATCTCAGAAATGAGAGAAGGCTTGTGTTCAGGAGTAGAACGCATATAGACTGTAACTTTATTTTACTTTTGCTCACTAAAAGTATATGCGATGGTCTTAATTTTAAATAAAACAAAATATATATTTATTTGCGAATTGGAAATGTTGAATTGAAATTCCGATTCAGAGCAGCACGTGTAACGAGGCAACAGGCTGTTTTATTGCAGCCTGCTTCTGAGTTTTCCCAACTATTTCAGGAAACTGAAAAATACGAAAATTATTTCTTAATATTTTAATCTGTTATATATTTAACAGATAAATAATACATGGTGCGCCTAGTACATTCTTTAATCACGATTGGGTTTTCAACTACGAAGATCCATTTTCTTCGAATGTTAAAGAAATTTTGACTGGCTTTGTGTGTTTTTATAGTGAGTGAAGAAAATCTGAAACTCTTTTTATTGGTAACGAGGTATTCCTTTTTGAACCTCAGGGTCAGCAAAGTATTTGTATTTTGATTCTTAGTCGAAGGTGTATAAAGGTGTTATTGGGCTAAAACATCCTCTTCAGGTGATCGTGGTATATGTGAACTACGAACGGACATTCAGTTTTCCAGCCCACTACCTGCAACAAAAGACTAATGTAGACAAAGATTGAAGAAGCGAAACAATGGGATAGGTTCTTTAGCACGCATACGTAATATTGATTTTTATAGTATAAACTTAAAAATTTATATTGCGATACGTACAGCATATTCTTAAAATAGCAATTAAAATAATTCAAGATGTCAACTAATGTCAAAAAATACGTTCATAACTTCGTAATGTGCCAGAGTGACTTTAACATAATATCATGTTGTAAGGCATCACAGGATAGCAAACCTAACTTTATTGTTGGCTATTATTATTAAATAATTCTTATGTTACAAGTTTATCAAGTCATACTCTTGAAATATGAAATTGTTGGTAAACCATATTTAAGGGAATTTCACTTTGGATGTGGGAAATACTTTTAAACTCGTCGGACTTGGACATCGCTCCGAGACGGAGAGATCGCGTCAGTGGACCGCCGTTCGTCGGTAGGGTTGGTTGCTTTCGACCTTCGTAAAGTTACGTCGCGATAAAACTTCGGTCGGCGTAAACTTTTGAAGATGAAGTGATGTGAGGGTCGCTCGTGGATTGATGTAATTAATAGTGGCTTGGTATTGTGCAGTGAGCTAGAGCCATATGAGTGTTGTTGTCATGGCGTATCAACGTCAGTAAGTGTTAGGGGTGTTAAAGTTGCTATCTAATATATGGAGAAATAAAGCACAACATGCAGGAAACATAAGTAAAGCTTGACATAACTTCCGGAAATGAGGAAAATTAATTTTTTTTTCACTCATGAACCAAATATCTATTTTGGTATCAAGATCTAGGATGCTATGCTATTTCTAAAATTGTAAGTGTTTTAGTATTAATAGGATTACGCTATCAAACAAGAAAAACCTATACTATTTTGTTTTATTTGACTGTTATAAGGTGGTATACGCTATGTATATAACATAACAAGCTTAAAGGTTAAAACAGTAATTAAATAAACCCGACTGCGTATAAAAATTAATAAAAAGAAAAAAATGTCACTCCCACAATTAAGACCAATTTAACGACACTCGTTTAGGCTACAAAGCATGATAGCAGAAAATAGATGCAAATCAAAAATATGCATAATAGATTAGACTACATATACATACATCTCGAATAACATTGCTTCTGGGCAGTCGGGTAAGGAAAAAATAAACATAATAATATTATATACAAAGGGTTCAATTCTGAGCAATAATATTATGAGAAAATGTTTCAAATAAAAATGTAAGCAAATTTGCAAAACAAGCGAACAAAAAATTATGCGCGTGGTACTGGTACTCTATATTAAATATATGAGAAGAAAAAACTTTAACACTCATTTTTTTAAATTTTCTAACTGCAGGTACACCTTACTAATATAATCAAACGGCCTTATTCATAAAAAATCAAAAGTAATATTATACATCTAGCAGGATGGACAAAAAAAACTTCTAATGAGTAAGATGGCCAATCGTACAAGGTTATACGCACAAATCCTCATATAGAATTACAACGAGCAGAAACTAAACCGCAAACATAGTGATTAAATTTCAAATTAATTAAATTAAAACTAATATTATAATAATAAAACTTAAATTGCTAAAAAGTATAGATTTAATAGACAGGCTTATTTAATACACTATAATATCGATTAAAATCATAATTCGTAAAAATCAAGATCCCTAATTACACTATCGATCATGATAAGTGAAATAAAACGTTATAATTTCTTGTTCCGCTAATACAATTATTAATTTAGTGCTCTACTTTCACGACACTTCACTTACAATTAAATCCTCTTGCAATAGCCAGTGTAATATAATAGATTCGCAGACAGTCCAATGGGGCTCGAATGTACCACATTCGTTTTGAATTCTGCTCAATGCGCCGTTCCGTTTCATTTCGGTAATATCGGAAAATTTTACTTAATGGTAAAATACCTTATTAATTTGTAAATATGAGATGACAACTGCTAGTTGCGTAGTTTAATTATCAACTCTGAAAACTTCTATGAAAATCTAAACTAATAACTCAGAATAATTAATAAAAAAGTAGCAATTGAGACTTGATAACGTTGGTCGCTCTACAGATGAAACTTGTTTGGATGAATTTATTTTTTATTTCAGTAAACTGTACAATTAATTTAAACAAGCCTTAATCTAAAAATAGTCTACATACAGCTGAACTGGGATAAACTTTATCTCGGGTGTAATGCTAATAATATTTCCTATTTATTCTATATTTTTATAAAATGAATAACATACCATCTATTTAGGGTTAATTTCGTTAAAATATATTATCATAAATTAACTTAAACAATCAGTAACTTTTCCGTATCATCGTAACGTACGTCGTACGATATAATGAAGCACGGTGAGTGTTGAGTGGTGCGCGGTGAGCGGTGAGCGGTGAGCAGTGAGCAGTGAGCAGTGAGCGGTGAGCGGTGAACGGTGATGGTCGCGGTGCGATGCGATGCGCGCGCGGCTGGTGCTGAACGGGCTGACGGCGGAGCTGGGCGCGGCGCGCGCCGGCCCGCCCGCCTCGCCCGAGCCCTACCACGAGCTGGAGCTGTACCGCCAGCTGCTGGCGCTGCCGAGACGCGCGCGCACGCCCGACCCCGAGCCCCCACCACGCGGTACCTCTACTCCTCCTTTTTATCTTTATTTTTGTTAAATTGAAATAAAAACTAACTCAGGTTCGGTTACCGTTAAAGTTACAGCCTGTAAAAGTCCACTGCTGAACATGGGCCTCACCATAGATTGCCACACATATTTACCATAGTTGCCATGCTTGGCAAGTGGATTGGTAACCTCAGTTTTATATTTTTAGTCGTTATTAGGAAGACGCTGCTTCCCAACTCTTGAATTGTTTCCCTCTGTCGCCTCTTACGACACCGCCACTACGTTGATGTTACACTGGATGTTATATCACTTCTGCAGCTCATGGAGTCCTGCAATCAATTTCAAACAAAGAAGGTTTTCATAGATGGTAGGACTCCTTTTCTGCCCAAGAGTCTGGGTAGGTATCACCCTCTTACCTATTTCTGCCGCCAAATAAAAGTGTGCGGCATTCTATATTAGTCAACGCATCTGTAGTCTTCTTTGTATAAAGTTGGTTGTGTATGGATTATGGACTGAAGTAGATATCTGATGTTAAGTGGATGCTGTTGCCCATGGACACCTTCATCTATCCTCCAATAATTTTCAAAACTTAGATACGATATTATTAAAAAAAGACTTTTGATTTTCTACACAGCATCAATAATTTATTGCACGCTGGTATACTGTGAGAGTGTGCTTTTTTTTCCGGTTCCCCTTACCCAATCAAACCGACCCATTCGTATAACAACCTTAACATAAGTTGCAGTATGGCTCTACCACGTACAAATATGTATAGAGAATGATTTAGTGGGAAACTAGTATTTCTAATAAATTAAAAAAATGTTTCAAGGACTTGTCAACAGTCAACACGCATTTGGACAGCGTGGCAAACTGTTACTCTGATTTTTTCAGACATGCAGGTTTAATTGTTTCCTTCAGCGAGGGGCAAGTCGTTGAATAGCAAAAAATTACGAAGCACAATTCAATGGTGTTCAAATGATGGCAGGGCTAGAGTCGAAGCGTTGTTACCCCTGAGGACTAAGATGAAAAGTCTCGTTATCAGTAAAAAGCGTCTCCGATTCATTCCCCTCACCATACGAAACATACCACCATTTTGCCACTACTTTACGTAGTTATTCTATGCAAGCGTGGTCTTACCCCGTTCGAGCCCCACTTTGAAAAATATTAAGCTTATGCTTATGCCTGGAAACTGTTGTAAATTGCTTAGACAGTATATATATAAAACTCTGGATGGAGATAAACCTAAAACTCTGCCAGTGATATACCATTACTTACCGTAGTTTCTAAGATTTATATTTGTTTACTAACACTATGGTATGAATTATGAAATAAAAAGGTATTATTATAATTATTTTGATGTTGTATTTCTTAAATATATGAATAAGGTAATAAATCAAACAATGTGTGTGACAGGCGAGCCGGCGCGGCGGTGCCGCACGCCCGCGCCCGCGCCCGCACGCGCCCGCCCCGCAGCACGCGCCGTCGCACGCGCCGCTAAGGTGAGCGCAACAGCTGCTGGCAGAAACTGCAGCCTCGCAACCACAATCAGTACTGCCAGATTGCATAATTTAATGCAAAAACCTATGAGCAGCCTGTATCGTCTTTGTACTCCGAACTCTTTTTAATAGGAGTAATAATAATAATAATAATAAGTACTTAGTAATTATATAAGGAATATAAGCCGTGTTCAAAAATGACCGCTCCAGGCTTTACTGGGACCGCGCCATCATAACAGACAGGAATATTATTGTGAAGAATCCTGATAATGTACTGTGGACCGGGCACAGTCAAGGAAATTTTTGGTCGACACTACCATTCCGTATGAAAAGAACCTCATCAAAGCCGAAACAGATAAGGGAACAAAATATCTGGATCTGGCTCACGAGGTGACCGACATGTGGGGTGGTCTGCCGGACGAAATTATTCCTGTAGTCGTGTCTGCAAACGGACTAATCCCGGTCAGCCTCTCGGGTCGTCTGAGGCAACTGAATCTCCTTGAGGGACAGCTCCGGGCTCAAATGCAGAAGTCGGTGCTCCTCTATGCGGCGATTTCTTTACCTTTCCCCCTAACCTTCGGACGTTTGATCCCCCCTGCCAAGGACTTTTATTTGGTTGGGTTTTTGTTTATTTACGTATTATTTATTTTACTATGTTCAATGTATCTTTATATATATTTATCATTTTCTTTTATATATTTATTAAGCCCAACCAGATGAGAATACTGTATAAATACCCCAATAACAATGATGTCCTCCAGACCGAATTTCTGTCACGGCGGTCAGTCTCAACGGAGACTTGCCATCTGCGCAGGATAGGATTATAGTGCCCGATTATAACCGCAAGCACAAGTGCACTCTCTATTCCATCACTCATAGTCCGATGGGACGTTAACCGACACGACCGAAAGAAATCAGGCGCAGGACCTAGGACTTTACCTGCTGTTTGAGGCACAGGGGTGAAACACCGCCAAGTTCCTAACTCCTGGCTACCACTGAAAATTCCTCGACAAAAACCCAATGAATGATTTTGACCCAACCCGGGATTTGAACCTCCTCAGGAATTTAAAATAAGGGTCGTTTGTGGCGCCCCCCACCTAAGCTGACGAACCGGGCGACACGACGGCCCGGGTCACCCACCTTTATAGGAGACACTTAAAAGTTTAATAATAACTGTTAAAATTTTTCTTAAAGTTTAACTTTATAGGTACTTCTAGTTTTAACGCAATGCAGAGATGAATGAATGTAATTATAAATTATTCTTGCTTTCTTTAGGTCAGAAAATTTAACTCATGTTCATTGTTCTTAAACGTTTTACTTATCCAGAACGTCGGGGCGCATCCTTCATTTTAGATCATAAGCGCACGTACTCAGTTTTAAATCTTTCAAATAATAATGCAAGATTTTTATGGTTAATTTTAAGATAAGGAAGCATTAAAAAGCTTTAACAGTGGCAGAGCCACGCGGCAGCTTATGCAGTCACGCAGATGGGCCATCAACCGGGGTGGTACCACGACCTCACAGAATACCAGCGTGAAGTAGAAGTTTACTTCTGCATTTCGCCTGGTGAGTGCAGGTGGACGGAGGCCTAATTCCCCCCCACCCCCATCAACATGGTTGCGGAATTAAACGGAAGACTACCCCAGGAGGGTACAAGCATACCTGGAGAATACCTCGCTGAGCATCCACGCCCAAGCTACCCTACTTCTTCTGAGCGTGGGTGCTCAGGCTGAATCCTGCTCGAAGCAAGCGGAGAAAAAAGACAAAGGCGACCCCTGCCATGTTTTCCGTGAATTTCTGCAATATCAGGGGACTTCATTCAAATCTTAACGCCGTCCACTACCATCTGGAGACGGCAAAGCCGGCCTTGCTCTTTCTAACCGAGACGCATGTGTTCTCTCCGTTTAATACTTCGTATCTCTCCTACCCGGGGTACAAATTAGAACACTCCTTAGTGCCCCGGGCTGGAGTTTGCGTGTACGTCAGAGAGGACATCTGTTTTCGACGCCTCAACAGTCTTGAAGGTACGGACCTGTCCATCCTATGGCTGCGTGTAGACAACGACGACCATCTCCGCGTCTACGGGTGCATTTATAGGTCCCATAGCGGTAATGCCGACACAGACCGACTCATCGACCACGTCCAAATGGCTGCAGACTCCGTGCTACAACAGGTCCCATCCGCTGAGATCGTGATACTCGTTGATTTAACGCCATCCACGCCGAGTGGCTTGGTTTCCGTTTATCCGATCATTCGGGTAGGTCTGTTTATGACTTTGCCTTGGCATATGGTCTGACAGCTGGTTACTTCGCCTACGCGGATCTCAGATGTGGGTACATAATCCCAACGTTGTTGCTGATTCTGTCGCTGATGTGGTGCCAGGGGAATGGAATTATTTATTCCATCATCTGTGGTGCTTATCGGAGGCAGAACTCAGCCATGGTTTGTTCACTCCTGTAAAATTGCATCACGCTATGGCAGGAGTGCTACCGAACCTGGGCTGACGCATCAACGTCCGGGATGTAAACACCAGCGCTCTTAAAAGTATAATTCCGCCTCCAGGTCCTTCAAAGCATCATTGCCAAGGCAAAGTCAGAGCACATCGGCAGAATTGGCGAAAACTAGTTCGCCTTCCTTCAGGAACATGCATTCTGGTCTCTCGCCAAGGCTGTCCAAGGGAACTTCTGTCAGCCATCTGCCATCTCTGCACAGGGTGGACTCATTGGCCCATGACGCAAAGGAGAAAGCCGATCTGCTAGGCTCTCTTTGCTTCCAACTCGACCCTCGGTGATGGGGAACACACCGCCGACCATCCCGCGGTGTGAGTGCTCTATGCAGAAAGTGCTGTTTACACAGCGCTTGGGCGTAAAACACTCTCTCCCGGACGTCAACAAGTCAGTGGGCCTGATGGAGTCCCACCTATTGTGCTGAAGACGTGTGCTCCGGGTTGGCACCGGTTTTAACGCGTCTTTCCGGTACTTCTCCCTAGGCTTAGTCGAACTCATGGAGACAGCTTTGGTGCACCCGATCCCAAAAAAGGCGACCGCTCAGATGCGTCCAACTACAGGTCTATCGCTATCACCTCCTTGTTCTCCAAAGTAATGAAAACTATTTTTAACTGCTAGTTCATGCGGTACCTTGAGGATCACCAGCTGATTAGTGACCGCCAGAATGGTTTCCGTCGATGTCGCTCAGCTAGTAATCTTCTAGGTTACCTAACTCATAGATGGGTGGAGGCAGTAGAGTCCAAGGGCCTCCCCCGATTACAAGCCCATTAACCCTGGTGTACCACAAGATAGCGTGCTATCAACTACGCTGTTTCTTCTGCATATCAATGATATGTTGCAAACCGGTAACATTGATTGCTATGCAGACGACAGCACTGGTGATGCTTTTTACACCGGCCTTGCCAATATTTCTCGGGAAAACGTCACCGAGTACCGGAACAAACTTGTGTCTGAAGTCCAGACTTTGTTGAATAAAATCTCAGAATGGGGCGACTAAATCTAGTCAGTTCAATCCCCATAAGACACAAGTTTGCGCGCCGCGCAAAAGAACCCCTTCGTCGTATCTCCTCAGTTTCAAGGCACTTTGTTGCCTCAGCCAGTATCGAATCCTCGGTGTCGACATATCGAGTGATGTGCAGTTTCGTGGTCACTTGGAAGAGAAGGCCAAATTGGCCTCTAAAAAGCTTGGCGTGCTCAGTACAGTGGGGCAGTATTTCATGCCGGCACACCGCCTGCAACTTTACAAGGCGCAGGTTCGGCCTCACGTGGAATACTGTTCCCATCTCTGTAGGGGGCCCCCAGCCAGCTCCTTCCACTTGACCGCATCCAGCGCAGAGCGGCTCGAATCGTCGACGACCGAGTTATTTCCGATCGGCTGGACTCACTGGCACTAGAGTTGTTGAGATGTTGCATCTCTATGCGTATTCTATCGCATCTATCACGGGGAGTGCTCTGAGGAATTGTTCTACTTTTTCTACTTTTCGAACGTTTCTATTTTATAAGTTTGGGGCTTAATTGTGTAATTATTTTTAGAAGTAATTACCTGGTTCCATGAAATATTTAAGGCAATAAAGCTTTATTTTCATAATTTCCTCTTTTATAATGCTTTTGTTTTATAATACTTTCTCGTTTTATAAAATCCATAATTCATATAATTCATAAACACTCACGCCTGTCACCCAGAGGGTAGGCAGAGACTACGGACTTTCACTTGGCACGATCCTGGCACACCTCTCGCCTCCTTTACATCCATACACGCATACACGCTCGTCGGTTAAGGGTACCCTAATCTCCCATTTCAATATATCGCCAATTTGGTCGATAAACCTTCGTCTAGGGCGTCCTTTCCGACTCTGCTGTTCACTTCTGCAGCATAATTTGTTTTGTCACTTTTCTTCGTTCATCCTTTCTACATGACCAAACCACTGAAGCATTCCTTTCTTAATCCTGGTCACAACGTCATCTGCAAACCACACTTTTCTCTTATCACACTATTTCTCACCCTGTCATTCAGATTCAGCCTAGCATACTCCTTAATGACCGCATTTCTACAGCATTTATTCTACTCAGTTTCTTCTGCCAGACCCAACTTTTCACTACCATACATTAAAGTAGGGACTAACACAGCATTGTGAATTGCCAAACGTGCCTTTTGACACATTCTGACTCTTCACAATAGCGTGTAGAGCCCCATTCACTCTATTTCCTGCGTTCACTCGTCGTTCTATATCCTTATCATATCTACCATCCCTCTACTAATAAACATCCCAAATATACAAACTCATCCACTTGCTCAATCAACTCCCTTCTATTCTTATTTCACATAACGTTTTACTTTCTTCTTTCAAAACCATCACTTTCGTCTTACTTGCGTTCACTTTCATACCTTTTCTTTTAATGATCGGTTCATTAAAGTAACCATCATTTGAACTCGGCCGCCGACGATGCAAATATGACTTGATCTTCATGTACAAAAGGCATTTGACGGTTAACTCACCCATTCTCAACCCACATTCTTCAACGTTCAAAGTTTGCAAACAACTGTCCATAAATAGGTTAAACAGCCAGGGGAAGCTACAGCCCTGTCTGACACCTTTTGGACAAACCAGTCCGAGTAGACCCCGTTGATCCTGACACAAGCACTAGAGTCCCTATAAAGAGACTTCAATGCCTGTATCAAACCAGCGCTCAAACCAAATGAGTTAAGTGTTTGCCATAACACATTCCTGTCCACTCTGTCATAAGCCTTTTCCAAGTCCATGAAAGCACAAAAAACTTTCTGGTTTTTGGCCAAAAACTTCTCCGCAATCATGCGCATGGAAAATACTTGATCCGTACACCCCATTCCCTTTCTAAATCCAGCTTGCACATCCCAAATTTTTCCATAAGTTTCTTCCATAACTCTTTCAATTAACACCTTAGCATACAGTTTACCCACAAAGCTGATACCACGGTAGGTTTTACAGTCCTGCTGTGACCCTTTTCCTTTATATATTGGGACTATAACGGCTTTGCACTAGTCTTCCGGTACCCGCTTCAGTTCCCAACATAAATTAAACAAGGTGTACAGCAGGCCTGCCACTCACTCCTCTCCAGCCCTTAGCATTTGAGTGATACTCTATCATATCCGGCTGCCTTACCTGCTTTCATGCTTTTCATTGCTTTCATTATTTCATCTACACTTATCTCCCCACTCTCCACTTCTTTCGAAATTTCTTTTCACTTAATTCAGACGACCCTTCACTCATAAACACGCTTTCAAAGTATTCCTTCCATCTCTTTAAATTGAAACTTCATCATTCAGCATACAGCCATTCTCGTCTCTGTATAGCATTCATTTTAGGCTGTTTTGAATTTTTTTAAAAAGTTTTTATAAAATCAGATAAATATCTCAAAATACCTCTGAAGTTCGATTAAATTAAAACAAACACTGCTTATTCTTGAGGAAAGTGGGCTGGAGATGGTACAGAAGTGAAATTTATTATTATACTCACGACTCCGTGGTTAGTCTAAACGTGTCTTAGCAACAGTGAAAGAATGTCGCCTCGACACATAGATCTTTATTACAAGTAACCTACTTATACAATAGATTTTAACCTCCGGTGCAAGCAGAGGGTGTTATGTGTTTAAGTTGTGCATTTGTGTATCTGTGTGTGTCTGTCTGTGGCACCGCATGCGCAAACAGGAAGAACTGATTTTGTTTTAGTTTTTTTGTTTGATAGGTGACTTGATCGAGAGTGTTCTTAGCTATGATTCAGAAAATCTTTTCAACCGTTTGAAGATAATCAACTCATTTTGTTTCGGATGTTTTTAAATGTTCAATTTAAGTTATATGTGCGAGTAAATCAAAACAAATATTAGTGTGTATTTATTCATACATTAGGTATTATTTTGCATTACAAAGTGTAAAGTTTTTGAGTCTGTACTGCTGAGTTTAATATTTCATGTTCACGCTCGTATTTTTTTTTAAATTGAAGAGAAACAGTCCGCCTGATGGAGAATGACTACTGCAGTCCATGGCCACCTACAATAAACTTCAAATAAAAGGCTACAGATGCGTTTTCACCAATAGCCTGTAAGGCATTTCATCTGAGGACAAAGATGAAAGGCTGTTTGACGTTCAATGTCATAGTTAACCACGGCTACCTCCAGAATAAAATTATTAATTTTGTTCCGATCTGCAGTATGAACTTATAGTATCTTGAAGTCTTGCAGTTGTATACTTGGGTATGGATTTAATTTTATTAATTATAGGATCCCAAGCAGATGGGCAGCCAGCCATCTTCTCTATTGAAGTTAGGATGTTTTTGATTTCAATAGCCTCGCGAATCTACCTTGGAATCAGGTGTTCTTTAGCGAGGATTTGTGGTCTATCAAATCTAATGTAGTGACGGGGCGATTCTGTACATGTTCACAGACTGCAGACTTCCCGGGCGTCGTTTCTTCACATCAGCTATGTATTCTTTAATGCAGGTTTTTATTGATCTTTTGGTTTGTCCTATATAAGAGACCACATTCACAATCATGCTTGTACACTGCATCTTGCAGAGGGACATTACACTTGACTGATGGTAAAACTGACTAATCTTCTTCGGCGGCAGTATGTTACGCCGTAGGTCTGAATATGTCGAAATGTCCGGAATATAAAATAAGTTAATATACGCAATAAAATCCGTACAAACTAGTTTTATTTAATTGTGTAGTGTTCGCGTAAATATAAGAAATCATTATGCCTTACAGGCTGTTAATACTGGCTTTCTAAACCAGTGCTTGCTCATGTGCATCTGTATAGATAACCATCTACCATACAGGCATATACAGACGGACATAGGCAGCAAAGTTAAACCACCTAGTATTATATTAAAGAACGAAGTTACTCATAAATGTAAAAAGTAAATGGAAGTTACTCTTTTCTATAGAAAACAAAAGCTGAGGATGAACTCGCGGTACACCCACACTACATGCATGCTAAGTATCGTGACGTCACGGTATTAGTTTAATCAGGTCGGATTTCAAACAACACAGAGTTCGCAACGCTCGCAACTTTGCAACGCGGGCGGGCAGGGTTTATCAAGTTTTAATTGTGGCGATAGTGGGACGCGCGGGGCTTAACCGCGGGACAAACTGTTCGCTCGGCTTTATTTTCAACGACCGCTTACTTGGAAGTTTTAGACATTAGGCCCAATATTAAACTTTCGTGTTATGTCTGCGTTATAGGAATATTGTTGCCTGTTTGTTTAAGTTGATTTTTCAAAGAGCAAATGTATATAAAGTACAAAGCGACGATGCTTTGCAATAACAATTTATAATATGTTGTCGGATAGAAATTAAAAGGCAGTTGACAAGAGGTCTGACGTTAGAAGTTGAGCTAAACATTATATGTTAGAAAAAGATTTTATCTCAACAAAACGAAAATGCCGTGGTATATTTTTCAATACGCGGGCAACTTGGACTCGACGTCTCACTCTCACTTTCAACATTATCCCACACAGTTTTCAAGTCCGTATCTTTTATACACCATTATATCCATTACAGCCTACAAAGTCCACAGCTGAACAGAGGAGAGGTCTCTCCGATAGATTGTCTCATAGGAAGAATTTTACCATAGTTGCCACGCTTGACAGGCGGCAACTATGTTATTTTTATTACTCTGTATATTTTTATTACTTTGAGTTGTTATCAGGAAGATGCTGCTGCCATCTTCCGTTTTAATTTCCCTTTGTCGCCTCTTACGATACCCAAGGGACGATATCATACACAATTCATACAAATAAGTCATGTAATATTAAGTAAATAAATTAAAATTAATAATGTAACGAGTATTAAGAAACAAACTAAATCAGGTAGGTTGTGTAGTTGTGAATGCAACACGTAAAATTGTTATCTCTTAAGTTATAATAAAAATTAATACATAATTCGTAAAATATATATATCAAGTGCTAGTAATGAAAAGTTAGCTTAAACTACCTGTCTGTGAGTGTTACTACTTAATCCAACCACATTACAACACTTTTTACTTTTACAAACTCTCTCAATTCATCACTATATCATGGACCCGACAATTAAAAATACTCTGTACAGTTTAATGAAGGTGTTTCATAAAAGGATGGATAATTTTGAGGAAGTATTGCGGAAAGCGGCCAGTAGATCTACCAGTACTATTTCTTTGGCTGCCGAGTTTGCATCTTTCAAGACATTTGTAGGGCAGGCACTAAACAGTATTCAACAGCACATGGAGTTACTTACTCGTAATGCTGACACCATTGAGATGCAAAGCCGAAGGAAAATGTTACTACTTCATGGTGTTCCAGAATTGCAAAAGACACCGCTTTGGCTGTCATCAGGTTCTGCAAAATCAGTTGAAATTAGCTAACGTCTCTGTCAGTGATATTAGCGTTGTCACAGATTGGGTAGGCCAACAGTTCCTCACAATCCTCGACCTATTTTAGTAAATTCTTAGATGTAGGGTTGCGTGATAAAGTCTGGTACGCAAAATCCCAACTTAAAGGCTCCGGGTCACAGTATCCGAATTTCTCACCAAGCTTCGGCATGATCTTTTGTAGCTGCCGTGAAAATTTGGTATCTCCAAATGCTGGACTAAAGATGGATCTGTATACGTTGTAAAACCTGAGTGGAACCAGACATCGTATAACCAGTCTGAATGACATCAGCAAAATCGATTGCCAGACAAGCCCAAAACCAGTATCGAAAACTGCGGCTGGGAAGCCCAAGCGAAACGCCGTCGTGAAGAAGTGTTAAGTGTAGAGGATTTTCCATGCCTAAATATTGTAAATTTTTTTCTTTTAATGTTATACTATTACAATTAATAGCTTGTGGGACTTATTTCTTTGTATTTGGTGTAAGCAGTGCAAAACACTCTTATGAATTTGAGAATTAATTTATGACTTTAACTTAACTTTAACTTTAGTGCATTTTCTTTTTTTTTTTTACTGTTGAATGTACATAAAAAAGGCATAATAATTATTAACTCCTCTTTCTATTTATTATGCCAAAACATTTGTTTACTCAATAATTGACAATGTGAAATATTATAAAATGCATAGATGTCATTAGTTATTGTTCTGAATACTACGTAACTCCACAGCTAATGTTAACACAAAATCACAATATTAAGGTTATTAGCGCTATAACAACAACGTAATGCTAAATAACGCACTGACCGTTGCGTTTCCCTTAGCGGTATTTGTTTTATGCACCCTTATTGATCTGTTTTTTCTTTTACTTAATCCTACGTTTATAAGAAGTTCAATATTAAACTTATTTTTATTCTATTTAGTGTTAAAGTGTTGTACAGATAATTTACTTAAAGTATATGTATAGAAACACTCAACTGGCAGGTGGACACTAAAGTATTTTTATTAGTTTTAGTTTTAGGAAATTTATTAACTTATTTTTATAGTATTGTATTTATTATACGTTATATTTTATTTTATTTTATATAGATATTAATTTTTATTTTATAATGTCTTATTTAGACATTAGTAGTGATACTGGAACATATTTAACTACAGATAGTGATGGTGACAGTGTCCCTAGCTTACAGCCTCTCTCTGAAATATTAGCTTCACAATTTTCTGATGTTCCCAAAAATTTCAACGTTGTTCACATAAATGCCCAAAGCATTCCGGCTCACTTTTCAGATATGCTGGGTACCTTTGACTCTAAGGATATCCATGCTATTCTCGTTTGGTCATGGCTTAAACCTTGTCTCCCTACCACTAATTATTCTTTACCTGGCTTTCACCTCATAAAATGATCGTACTGTGGGCGGTGGTGGTGGTGTGGCAATATATCTCCGAGCATATATTCCCTTTTCTGTTATTGATATGTCATCTCAACCAACAACGCCTAATGCAGGTGAACGTCTTTTTATTGAGGTGGAGCTTAGTCATACGAAAATTTTGCTGGGTGTATATTACTGTCCTTCATCTCGTATTGACTTCTTCACTTCCTTCGAAAATATTTTAGAAAATGTATCTTCATACTCGCACACGATCATAATGGGCGACTTTAATACTTGCCTGCTTAAACAAGACTCTCGTTCATCCTCTCTTCGATCCATCGTAAATTCTACTAATCTTTCTATTTTACCTTTAAATTCTACTCCGTCATTGCTTGACCTTATTTTTGTGTCCTCTTCTGAACTCGCTGTTAAGCATGGTCAGTGTCCACCTGATGCCTTCTCTTACCATGATCTTATATTTCTCTCTTATAATGTCCGGCCACCTAAAATTAAGTCTAAAATACTTCTGCAACGCAGTTTCGGTGGTATGAATGTTGAAAATCTCTGCAAAGATGCTTCCAACATTGATTGGTCGGCTGTTTTAAATGCAGACTCTATTGACGATAAAGTTGCAATATTTACGACTAACTTAACCAGTCTTTATGATAAATATGCATCAGTTCGCGTAATTAAAATGAGACATCTCCGTTCACCATGGCTGACTGATGAAATAAAACCATTTTAAATAAAAAGCTGCAGCCAAGACAAAATATAAATGTAAGCCTACATCTATGAACTGGGAAAATATGTTACTATTCGGAATCACTGCAATAGGGTGTAGGGATGCTCAACGCCACTATATCCATAAATCGGTACAAATTGGTGATGCAGCTAAAGTCTGGAGTTTTCTTAGATCAATGGGGGTTGGAAAGTCCCGTAATGTACTCTCTAAAGATTTAAATATTGATTTACTAAATCATCACTTCTCATCCTCGTCCAACTTAATGGAGCTTCAAAATTGAACACATTAAATTTTCTTTCATCGCTTCCAACTCCTGATCATTCATCTTTTGTCCTAAATCAATTCTCTGGTTGTGATGTTAAGAGTATTCTATCCATTACTTCGAATGCAATTGGCAGTGACTGTATCAGCCGTAATATGATCCTTCCGATTCTTGACATAATCATCCCAATACTTTGCCATATCCTCAATTCCTCCATTTCTTGTGGTGTTTTTCCATCAACATGGAAAGACGCTCACGTCATACCGTTGCCTAAAAACCCAAACCCTACATCTTTTTCGGAATATCGTCCTATATCTATATTGCCATTCCTATCCAAAGTTCTCGAACGCCTGGTTTATAATCAGCTCAGTGCTTTCCTTCGCAATAATTCCCTTCTAAATCCTCTACAATCTGGTTTTCGTCCTGGGCATAGTACTGTCACAGCCTTACTCAATATTACGGAAGATATAAGATCTGAAATGGAAAATGGCAAATTAACTATCCTTTCTCTGTTAGATTTTAGCAATGCCTTTAATTCAGTTGATTTTGAAATTTTACTGGGTATACTTAGCTCTCTTAACATATCTCCAACAGTGATTGGTTGGTTTCGAAGTTACCTGTCTGGGCGCCGGCAATGTATTCGCATTGATGACACATTTTCTTCTTGGTGTGATACCATTGCTGGTGTCCCGCAGGGTAATATTATCTCCTTACTTTTTCAATTTTTATTAATTCTATAGCCACTAAGATTGCTTCTTCCTACCACCTATACGCAGATGATCTTCAAATATATACTCATGTTTCTCCTAGTGAACTAGCTGTAGCTATTAGTACTATAAATAGTGACCTTGAGCAAATATCAGATTGGGCAAATACATGGCTTGAAGATTAACCCCTAAAGACTCAGGTAATTATCATCGGAAGTTCGAATATGATTGGAAAATCAAACCTATCTCAAGCACCTCAAATTGTTTTTGATGGAAATTTTATCCCTGTTAGTGAAAAAGTCAAAGACTTAGGAATTTATATTGACAGGAACCTATCATGGGGTCCTCAAATACAGGAAGTTAGTCGTAAACTCTTTGCAGCTGCTCGATCATTGAACAGATTAAGGAACTTTCTACCTACTGCCACTAAAATTGCGCTTGCACAATCTCTGCTTCTCCCAATTATGGACTATGCAGATGTCAGCTATCTTGATCTCACCGAAAAGCAACTTGATAAACTTGAGCGTCTTCAAAATTTTTGTATAAGATTCATATTTGGTTTGCGCAAATATGATCACGTTTCTTGTTTCCGTAATAAACTCAAGTGGCTTCCTATTCGTCTTCGCCGGAATGCACATATTCTGTCACTTCTTTACAATGTTCTCTTTAATCCTTCCTATCCTTCTTATCTTAAGGATCGCTTTGAATTCCTTCACTACTCCCATTCGAAAGTTTTGAGATCATCAGAAAATTTTACATTAAAAATGCCTGCCCATAATACCAAATTTTTGGACAGGTCGTTTACTATCCAAGCAGTCCGTCTATGGATGCCCTACCTCTGTCAGTCAGATGCGCCCAATCTTTATCTGTTTTCAGAGCTTGTACACAGTCACTATCTTAACTTTTGAATTCGTGCCATCTATATATGTATACATTCGTATTTTATGTCTTTATTTGTTATTTATTTTTATATATTATATGGAAATCTTTATAAATATTATTTCTGCATCACCAAACCACACAATTTTCTGCTTTTTGTAATCCTGTCCATCCAAAGGTTGTCTGGAAGAAATCGCTTTTAGCGATAAGACCGCCCATTGTGTCACTATTTTGTTTTTATTTTTCTTTCGTTTATGTATTGATTTGGTGTACAATAAAGAATTATCTATCTATCTATCTATCTCATTTAATAAAGTACCTTGAATTTGCTTCTTACTACAACCTACAAAATATGACGAACTGTTGTACTTCAAGTATAAGACGCCAGTGAATCTGCGACTCCCCAGCCGCGTGAGCTGATTTAAATTATTTAGAAATACTAACACGCGGTAGAACCACACTGCAGCTATATGTTGTGGTTGTAGTACGAATGGGTCAGTTCGGACGGGGTAGGACCACGCTCTCAGAATACCAGCGTAGTAGCTTAATGCTGCTGTGTCATTGTGGTGAGTGTAGATAACCGAACACCCTTTTACTGAAACAAGCCATTCCATCTTGGTATTCAGGGTCACTGCATCTACATTTTGTTTGTTAATCGAGGATAAATGTAGATGTCTAAAGAACAACAAGTCCATTTACCATCAGGTGGACTGTGTGCTCGTTTGTCTTTATTTTTATTAAAAAGTAGGGTACAATTATTCACGGTAGGAATAAAACAGTGATATCCTCTTGCCCACCGAAACAAATTGCGCAAATTGTGCCGGAAGATGGCAGACACGTAATAATAAAAGTTTTTATTAGCCTGATAAATCAAAAGTATAATAATATAATTTGTAGCACCATTACCTCTGCCGCTCCAGACAAAAGAACTTACAAGAAAAGGATAACTGCTCTTATTCTTGTAACAATATTTTGTTCTATTTCAGTTTAGTTTTTTCATCCGCCTAAGTTTTTTATGGAAGAAAGATTCAAACGTGCATACGGTTTACCTGATGTTAAGTGATCACCGTCGCCAATGAACATCTGCAAATCCAGCTGAAAATGGATCGAATATTGATTTTAAGGATATCTAAATATATAGAGATAGAGGTCTTACTCTAAATATAAAAAGGTTGTAATGTCACAATAGTAACGTAATCTTTAGTCGTGTGTTCTCTCTGGTTAATAGAAACTCATTTTGAAAAATTAGTAAGTAAATTTAAAATGACGTATTACAAGCGAAATTTTAGTTTGTAATGTGAGGGCAATTCGTTTTTCATGTCATTTAATTTAATTCAGTATATATTATTCATTCATTTCATTTTATTCGGTACTAACCGGATCGGAAAGAATATCCGATTAACTATGACCAAGACTAAACAGTTCATTTGTTCATCTAAAACCATTCGGCTCTAGGCTATGCGGGCATTCTCTGCATGATAAATTGCGTAAGGAAATATCAGCAGAATTAAAGTTTTCTTATATTAGCTCAATAAGATGAATGCAGGGGACTGAGTAGAATCAGACATACGTCAAGAGCCCGAACTGGCAAGTACAGTGTGAGCGACCGCTACTAGATGGAGTGACGGACGGCCGTAGAACCCTTTTTATGATGATGTATCGTAGCGTGTTTCGTGCTACGCTTTTCATTCAACGCCGTGGTCTGAATATTTAAATGAAGTTAAATAATATTTAACACGTTTTTGGCAGGGAATACTGCTATAAATAATTAAATTACTTTTAAAATATCTTTATATTGCTTTAATGCCAATTTTCTCTAAATAATAAACCTACACGCTGTGCACTTTGTTTGTTGTTTGCCATAAAGTGGAGTTAAGATAATCCATTTTTCTTTTTTTTTTCTTTATTGAACACAGATATAATATACAATTCATTGGTGCCTGACTCCTAAACTAGGTTACCCTGTATGTTAGGAGGCAGTTTCCCTCCATTAAGTGATCTTATTTTCCGTGTACAATACAGACTTTAAAATATAAAACAAACAAAGTGTGTGTGTGTGTGTGTGTGTGTGTGTGTGTGTGTGTGTGTGTGTGTGTGTGTGTGTGTGTGCGTGCGTGCGTGCGTGCGTGCGTGCGTGCGTGCGTGCGTGCGTGCGTGCGTGCGTGCGTGCGTGCGTGCGTGCGTGCCTGCGTGCGTGCGTGCGTGCGTGCGTGCGTGCGTGCGTGCGTGCGTGCTGCGTGCGTCGTGCGTGCGTGCGCGTGCGTGCGTGCGTGTGCGTGCGTGCGTGCGCGTGCGTGCGTGCGTGCGTGCGTGCGTGCGTGCGTGCGTGCGTGCGTGCGTGCGTGCGTGCGTGCGTGCGTGCGTGCGTGCGTGCGTGCGTGCGTGCGTGCGTGCGTGCGTGCGTGCGTGCGTGCGTGCGTGCGTGCGTGTGCGTGCGTGCGTGCGTGCGTGCGTGCGTGCGTGCGTGCGTGCGTGCGTGCGTGCGTGCGTGCGTGCGTGCGTGCGTGCGTGCGTGCGTGCGTGCGTGCGTGCGTGCGTGCGTGCGTGCGTGCGTGCGTGCGTGCGTGCGTGCGTGCGTGCGTGCGTGCGTGCGCCGTGCGTGCGTGCGTGCGTGCGTGCGTGCGTGCGTGCGTGCGTGCGTAACGTGGAGTGCGTGAGTGCGTGCGTGCGTGCGTGCGTGCGTGCGTGTGTGCGTGCGTGCGTGCGTGCGTGCGTGCGTGCGTGCGTGCGTGCGTGCGGTAATGGGTGTGCGTGTGCGCGTAATATTAAGTAAATAAATTAATAATGTAACGAGTATTAAGAAACAAACTAAATCATTTAATAAAAGTTACAACAGATTTACTAACACTACAACCTACAAATATGACGAACTGTTGTACTTCAGAAGTATAGACGCCAGTGGAATCTGCGACTCCCAGCCGCGTGAGCTGATTTAAATTATTTGAAATACTAAAGCACACGCGGTAGAACCACGCTGCAGCTATATTATGGTTGTAGTACGAATGGGTCGGTTCGACCGGGGTAGGACCACGCTCTCACAGAATACCAGCGTAAAATAGCAGCTTAATGCTGCTGTGTTTCGTATGGTGAGTGTAGATAACCGAAGACCCTTTTTACTGGAAACGAGCCATTCCATCTTGGTCTTCAGGGTCACAACGCATCTACATTTTGTTTGTTAATCGAGGTTAAATGTAGATGTCTAAGGGCAACAGAGTCCATTTACCATCAGGTGGACTGTGTGCTCGTTTGTCACCTTTTTTATTAAAGAAAGTAGGGTACAATTATTCACGGTAGGAATAAAACAGTGATATCCTCTTGCCCACGGAAACAAATTGCGCAAATTGTGCGGAAGATGGCAGACGAGTAATAATAAAAGTTTTTATTAGCCTGATAAATCAAAAGTATAATAATATAATTTGCAGCACCATTACCTCTGCCGCTCCAGACAAAAGAACTTACAATAAAAAAGGACAACGGCTCTTATTCTTGTAACAATATTTTTATTCTATTTCAGTTTAAGTTTTTTCATCCGCCTAAGTTTTTTATGGAAGAAGATTCAAACGTGCATACGGTTTACCTGATGTTAAGTGATCACCGTCGCCCATGAACATCTGCAAATCCAGCGGAAAATGGATCGTATATTAGATTTTAAGGAGGTCTAAATATATGAGATATAGAGGTCTAGACTCTAAATATAAAAAGGTTGTAATGTCACAATAGTATGTGTAATAGTATGTGTCACAATAGTGTGTGCGTGTGTGTGTGTGTGTGTGTGCGCGCGTCTGTTTTTAAAAATATGTGTACATGACTTAAAGTAGGTTTCAAAATTTCATAGTCGTATTCTTTTAACCAATTTAAAATAATTTCTTTAACTTGGTGACTTTTAAGTTATTTAACTTTTTTTTATTAATTTTATTATATAAATGAGGGTGCTTGGTAATCATATTGTCTTTTCATAAATGCGCTTTTCACAAATGGTACTGGATATTTTTGTGTTCTTTTGTTTTAGCTACATATACTGGGAAAAATTATGATATCGTTTTATGCATTTGTATATATACGATTTTAGTACACTGAGGACATTTGACAATTCGTAAACTTTAAATGTTGGGTATGTATAAGGAAGATGTAATATTAGTTTTAGTATAGATCTTTGAGCTCGCTCGGCTTCAATAAGATATGTTTTGCGAGCTCCACCCATGAGCAGATGCAATAATTTATGAGACAATGACAAAGGCGTTATATGTTTGAATTAGCAGTTTTTAGTCGCTACTGTTCTTAGGTTCTTAAATACTATAGTGAGTCTCGAATTCGTTTAGATATATTTGATATATGAGGTTGCCAATTTAATCTTTCGTCGAGGATTACCCCAAGGTATTTTATCGTAGATGTTCGTTCTAATATTGCATTTACATCTCTCCTTTTTTGGGACGTATTACAAGGGTACATGTGGTGACAGAGAAGCTGTGTGGTGGTTTTGAGATTATTGTTTTGTAAAACATATATATTTGTTTTTGAACAATTGACGGTTAAGATTATTTTCCAGCCATTTTGTAACCGCACGTAATCCATTTTCAGCACATTGCTGCACAGTATCCCAGTCTGTACCATGAAAGAAGATTACAGTATCGTCCGCAAACATAAAAGGTCCGCACTACGGATATTAATTTTGCATAATTCATTTATGTACGTCAAAAAGTGTTGGTCCAAGAATGCTACCCTGGAATGCCATAGCTACATTCGGCTTTATCCTTAGCTCGTCGTCAACACGTAATACTTGGGTTCTGTTTGTAAGGTAGTTACAAAACCATGCATATGCATCCCTCTTATACCCAGATTTTCGAAGTCCGAGAAGTATAGGAATAGACACAGTATCGAACGCTTTTGCAAGTCTAAGCACATATGCACCTATCACCTTTGTCTACATAAGATGTTATTTCGAAATCAGTTGTAAAATAGCGTGTTCTGTTGAACGATGTGCCCTAAAACCAAATTGATTCGCAGCTAGATATCCATAAAACTCTAGATATTTTATAAGTCTGTTGTTCACAATCTTCTCAATTATTTTTGAAAAGTAGGTAACAAAGAAATCGGCCTGTAATTCGAAGGAGCGGACTTATCACCAGATTTGAATATTGGTGTTACTAAGGCCTGCTTGAATGGTGATAAATTGCCCTGTCTGAAAACTACTATTACATAGATGTGCTATAGGTGCGCAGAATTTGACTATACCTTTTAACGAAATTAGCAGTGATTTGTCCCAGCCAGAACTATTTGATTTAAGTTCGTTAATAGTAGTTTTACTTCCAGGATCTGTTAAGAAAAAGCCATCAGATGTGTTGGACTCGTCTGTTTCACATTATCAGCAAGTTCTGAGACTGATTTGCCTATGGTTTTCAGAGTATAATTTAAGCTGTGAACCAATCGTTGTAAAATAGGTGTTTACTAGATTAAGTAAAGCTTTTGGCGTATCTTTAATTTTTATTAATTCTGTTGTCGGTTGTTTTGGTTGGCTTAGATTACAAAATTCTTTAACTATCTTCCATGTCTTTCTAACGTTTCCAGTATTGGTAATAAGTTCTCGTTCATAATACTGTCTTTTTAATTTTTTATTATGTCGTTACATGTGTTTCTGTATTTTCTATAGTGCGATGCTAAATCTTCATTATTTTTTTCCTTTTTTAATTGTTTGTGTAATTTGTCCCTTTTTCTTATCGATCTTACAACTCCTGGTGTTATCCAGGGTTTTAATGGTCTATTTCTTTTAGATATAGTTATTCTGGTTGTATTAGCTTGTATTAAATCTTTTATAATATTTACAATACGAGTATACTCTGCAGCATCATTGACATTATCGATTCCATAATATTCTTTCCAGTTAAGCTCATTCATACCTACAGTTATTTTGTCATAGTCAATTTTTACTTTATAAAATTTTGATTTATTTTTACTAATTTTTACTCTGTCAATAAGTAATAAAATAGGGTGATGGTCAGTTAATTCATCAAAAACAATAGATGTAATCCTATGTTGGGATCGTACCATAAAATGATCTACTCATAAGCATGCTTTCTTCCTTGTCGGAAGATAAACGCATTGTTTTAAGCCATGCATAGAGCATATTGAGATAATCGGCAGAATATCCTTTTATAGTACAAGGCATAACATCTAAGTTTAGATCTCCAGTTAAAACTACGATACTTGTATTTATGCTATGGAGTATTTTATCAAGTGATGTGATATACTGCGTTGGATTGCGAAAACTTGGTGGTCTATATGTACAGATAACCGTGGTATCTTTATCGACAGTGAGTATTAGCACATTGCCATCATCGACTAATGGTTCATATGATGTGACATTTATGTTTTTTTTAACGTATGCTACAACACCGTCATTCTGGTTAAATAAACGTTTTAGTATATAGTATGATGTGTAGCTGTCTATTTCCGGTATTATGGAATCATCTTTTAACCAACATTCAGTAAAAACTACAATATCTATATTAATATTCAATTGAGACATAAAAAGTAGAAAAGCGTCTAAATTACAATTGAGACTTCTTGTATTAACACATAATACACAAAAGGAAGACAAGTTTTATCATTAAAGTTTTTACATCTCTACAAAGGGAAGGACTTGACAAGCTCATACACTTACCTCGTTTACTAGGTCAATCTCATCAATGATAGTTTCACTAAGAAGATTGAATTTTAAAAGTATTTATTTTTATGACTTATTTTCAGTGAGTTTTGGGAAATTCTTGAATATATGGCATATATTGACATATTATTTTAATTGCGTTGTTATAAGTTATAATTTTGTAACAGACGTATATATGTGAATAAAATAACGTGTATTTGTGTTGGTTTTAGGAGTGATATTGTTATGTAAGTGTTGCTTTTGTGATATTTAATGTATGAATAATGTGTGTGTACATGTTTTTATTGTTGTATGTGTTACTTATGACTAACAGGAAAATTATATAATAAGAATAATTATAAAGTAAGTTCGGTAAAATAATAAAATAGAAAGTTAATTATATTCAAGTTACTTCGGTGAAAATCTAGTCATTTTGCGTTTTAAAAAAATCCGATTCCGATTCTATACGTATTGAGCCTTCTTCTCTGCGTAGAAATACCCTTCCATATGTTGTCCAGCAGAATTTAATTTTTTTCTTAGTAGCAAATTCTCTAGCCAAGTAGAATAATCTTCTGGTTTTAGTGCTGGGGTCTGAAATGTAAGTCGATCTTGGGCCTCAGACAGTCATTCAGTTTTTCAATTTGGTGTGATTTGAGAACGAGACGTCTTTGATATCAGATGGTTGAATGGGGTCTTAATAACTGTACCTGTTTTAAGAATTAGATTTATCAAGTCTTTGTTGGTTTCAACATTATTTTTGAGTACATTTCGAATTTCCAGGCTACTGTTGCGGGTTTGGCGTTCTAGCTGATCTATTTTAGCTTCTAACAAGCGATTATAATTCTTATCTTCTTTTATAGTTTCTTCCATTTTTTGCATCTTGTCTGTAATTTCATCATATTTCTTTGACGTAAAGTCCACCAATTCCTGCATTCTTATGTTCTATTCTTTTATTTCCTTCATGGTAAATTTTAAATCCATAAACATGCTCAGTATTTCATTTTGAAAGTCTACATATCAGAATTTTCATCTGCTTCCTCTCTCTCTCTTTTTATTACTCTGGGCAACGTAAGTCATTTCGAGTTCTGTGTTATCTGTTGTATTTAAGTTTGGTTCTGATTGACAAAAGATTGAGAGGTGTTCACATTAAAAATGGGTGTCGTAAGGGTGTTCTTTTCAGATGCATTTTGGATATACAAAGGGCAATACTTCAATCTTACGTAATAAAACAGGTAAAAATCGCAATGGTACTATTGCAGCAATAATCAACTAGGCGCTTAATATTTATGATTCGTATTGCTATTTTATTTTACAGGCGATGTAAAAACAATATTAATGTGGGTAAGTCAAAGTCAAATAAGTTGATAACACTGTGGCTAGTTCCAAATTCCACACATATTTTAGTTATTAATGATACGAAAAGTTGGTACAAGCAACTTTTAATGCACATTCAGTTCACTTTTCACTTATATATAACCGTTCACTTTTACGTTAAAATGTGCACTTTAGACCGTTATTCGTAATTTTAAAGCGGGTGATATGAACTGCGTCTGCACAACTTGACGGCGCGGGGCTTTCCATTACATCTTGTGTAGGTAGTGTAGTAAGTGTAGTAGGTGGCGTAAGAAGAAAATATGGGACATATAAGGAAGATCTTATTGCTTTAGACAGATAATGGGAACCATTTAAACATTCCGTTAACGTCAGACGTAAAATATCCAGACTGATGACGGGCGTTAAAGGCGCGAGACGTCTTGTACTACGGTCTTCAACCCGCCTGTCTGGCGTCACCATTAAGGCGAACTTGCGTCTCTTAAACTAAGTCTTTGAAACTTATTGAACCTCTGTAAATCTACTAAATTAAAATGAATGCGCAGAAACATAATAATTTTATTAAACATACTAATATATATATATACAAGAGATAAGAAACATGTGATCTTGGGATATAACGATGCTATACTATGTAGCTCTCCTGCCTAAGAGTTTGTAGTGGTTAGCACCATTTGCCTATTTCTGCTACCATAGCAGTGCTCGTACTGCTGTGTTCTGGTTTGAAGGATATAGAGAGCCACTGTAATTACAGACCGTGAGGCGTTCCATCTAGTCCTCAGAGGTGACAACACATCCATAGCCTTCTTTGTTTGAAGTTGGCTGGGTGTCCATATCCGCAGTAGTCACTTAATATGAGGTGGACAGTAAGTTCGTTTGTAACTTTAGTTTTATAAAAAAAAAACCCTCCTACATTTGGAGAGGCCCCTGTCCAGCGGTAGATTTTTACTGACTGATGAATAAAATAAAATGAAAAAGAAGAACCACATGCAGATCACCTCATGATTGCTTGCGGATTTTAGCAAATTAACTTTTTCATCTTTAACTTATGTATACCTTATTTTATAAATCGAATAAAATGCCAGACAACCTACTTTTCACACAACTACGTATACATAAATATTCAACAGCGTCGCCTCTTTCACTGAGGACGTCGACGACGTTCGCACGATGAAAAGGATTTAATAAAGCTAGACATGGAAGAAATTGCTTGAAATAAGATCGAAAATTTATTAATACCTAATTTGCATTGTCGCTCACTCTTGTGTGACTTGTTCTTGAGGTTGAAGGTGGTAATCGCACTTAGGCTAAGAAAGGCTTTGAAGACACTCATATCGTAATCAGATGGATAGAAATAATAAGCCGGCAAATGAATCTACTCCTTTGCTGCATGCATCACAAACGATGAAGCAAACCATTTCGATCGAGATGCGTGGTATGTCAACAAAAATAGTATCATAAGTATCAAAAGCGCTGCGCCTGTGCTCAAGATTAGTAAGATTGCATTTGACCGGATGACGGTGACTAGTACCACTCTTACAGTAGCACCACTTTCCATATGAGTCCATAGCTGCTGGTGACATTTTGCAGCACCAGTCAATATTATACGGCAGCAGTACATGGTAGCGCTCTATAGCTGGTGTCCGGGCGCTCTTACAATCGCATTTTGCTTTGAAATAGTTTGAGCTTATAAATTATAAGATAAAAAGGATAAGTCCCTGAGCCTTGCCATTTCTTGACTAGTAATTTAAAATGAAATAGCTCTTGTAATCCCATTTATTGTTAAAACCAAAGTTTTGCTCGTAAATTAAAAGGATAACGATAGTTATAATGTTGTATTGATATAAGTCACATGGCTGATGATTCCAAACACACTTGGTCTGTGGCCAAACTATTTGGCCACAATAGGAGTATTTCGAAATACGATAAAAATCTCATCGTGGAGGCGGTTAACATACCATAAATTGCATTTTGTTGCAACATTGGGTGTCGTAAGAGGCAACAGAGGAAATAAAACGAGATGTGGGCAGCAGTGTGTTCCTAGTCACAACTAAAAATTAAATAAAAACTGCAGTTGTCAACCCACCTGCCAAGCGTGGAAACTATGGCAAATATCCCCCTATGAGGTAATCTATGTTGGAGGCCTATGTTCAGCAGTGGACTTTTGATAGGCTGTAACGGTAGTGGTATATCAAACTAAAGTAACAAACAACTTACAGTTCAACTGACGGTTAGCGGCTACTGCAGTCCATGAACACCTACAGACAACTTTAAATAAAGTATGATTCAGAAGCGTAGTCACCTCGAGGACTAAGATGAAATGCCTCACTGCCTGTAACTATATTGGCTCTATACACTTCAGCCCGGAACACAGCAGTGCGAGCACTGCTATTTGGCTGAAAAAGTAGGTGAGAGGGAGGCGCCTACCCGGACGGTCTCCTCGGCAGGATAGGAGTCCTGCCAATTACATTTATCACTCTCACATTAGCGACAAGTAGGCCCTTATTTATCAGGGTGTCTTATGTGAGGGTTTGTTTTTTATATATTATTTTACTTATCCGCTTGGCTTTGCACGGGTGATTTCTGAATGTCGACAACAGCTCCACCTGGGTTCAATTGTAAATCTAAGCCATACTGGGACCCACTCAAGCGCACACCAAAAAGTTAATCAAAATCGTTGAAGCCATTTTCGAACTGTAATGAGACTAGACCAATTGAAATTGACTGGCCACTGACCGAATTTCGGTCTTGAGTGTTTGTTATATTTTTATGGAGTTCTAACTAGAAGGACTTATATTTTTTTTTATAAAAGTAAGATTGACAACCGAGCACACGTTTCACCTGATGACAAGTAAATGCTGTGGCAGTTAAGAATCTAAATTCAATGTGTTGCGACTCCTTAGGGCAATACTCCTTATCTGCAAGCCCCCTGGCTACTGATATATTGTTAAAGTTGGCAGTTAAAAATATTTATATGACGACGGCTCCGTAGCACAGTGTTTTTGCAATGAGTTGCCGCGCTAAGGGCCGCGGGTTCGAATCCCGCACGGAACAAGTATTTGTATGGCCTACAAATAATTGTTCTGGGTCTGGATGTTTGTCCTTGTCAAATCTATGTATGTTAACTGCCCCCCCCAATACAGGAGAAATCCTGTGGAGGTAACGATTAAAAAAAATATACATTTGAAATTGGTAATGAAATTGTAACATGGAATTTGAAAAAATTAAAGACCTCATAGTTTTTCTGCCGGTTCTTCTCTGAGAAATTCTTGTTTTCAGAACTGGTGTAGATTTAACGTTAATAAGAACTTTAAAAAAGTCTTACATTTTAAATTTGAATTTGTCTTCCTTAATGAGTTAGGCGTGTCTAGCAGTGGACTGTCGCCGGCCTATATTTGTCCCGCTGCTACGTACAGGCCCTCTCTGATTTCTCAGAGGACTACGAAGCATTTAGTCTGCCCGTTGCTTCAGTGCGTGCTGGTCAACTTCACATATCTTCGAAATAATTCATTCGTCGATTATATAATATAACGACGTTTAGTGTTGCACACATAGAGCTTCAAATAACTTGCTTCTGGTTCTCTTTTTTTAACTGCATCACTTAAGTAATTTATAAATTTGAATGTACTTTCTTTATTGCGTCTATGTAACATGATATCTCCGAAGTAAGTTGATTGTTTTTGATGGTCTGCTTTAGAGGATAATTCCATAGTGGTTTCGTATAAATTTGAAGCAGATCCGATGGTATATTTAGTCAGTTTGTATTTTTTAAATTAACCCAATTATTATGTCGTAAACATTTAGCAGTAAGGAATGAAAAGAAACAATGGATTTGTTTCTGTTTCATTACTGAATCTACTTCTTTACGTTACAGACACAGAACATTCAAAAGAACTGCAAAGTTTTCTTCGCCTCTTTGTTTTGAACGACAGTTTTTAAACTAGGCAGCGACGAACGAGCGACAATGATCGCGGGAGAGTGAAAAATGTTGTGTCTTACAAACTTTATCAAACGATGAAACAGCGCCTTGATGATTAGTATGCCTTTTAGTAAGTTGGTATGCAGGCATTTTATATGGTAAATAACATCGATTGATATTATCGCTGTAGCTATATTATGGTTGTAACACGAAGGTGTAGGTTCGACTGTGCAGAGGTATACAAATAACGAATGACACAGTAGTACAGCTAGTAGCTTAGCGTTTAGCTGAGGCGTTGGGGATAGGTTTCCGATTCTGCCGGAACAATTATTAGTATATAATAATAAGTCTTTACCTCTGAAATTGCCGTTCTGCAGTACTGGCCATTACAAATCAAAATAATTTTTGTGACTAAAATTCTGATTTCAAATTAATTTTATTTAAATATATATATATATATATATATATATATATATATATATATATATATATATATATATATATATATATATATATATATAAATATTTATTTATATATATATATTATTTTATATATATTAATAAATATTTTTCAAAATTAGTCATTTTTTATTGAGTAGCGTTATGTTTTCATCGCATTTGAATCTTTTTATCATTATGGATCATTACGTTAAAATTCGAGTAATTACTGAATATAAATACCGTCGTCGTAGCAACGCGGCACAAGCGGCACCAACATCAACAACGTTTACAAACGACGCACTACCTGTTATTGGTTTGTCCTTCCGTTCTAGAAATTTGACCTGATGAACCCCGTGGTCATCCGAAAACTTTGGTCGACAATGACGAATAAAATGCAATTGGATTTGCAGAATTTGGATAAATTTTGGCGGAAAAATACAATTCCCGAAGCAGTACAGAATGACTATGAAGAATTTTTGCCTCCGTCCAGCTGATTTTTTCAAAAGGGCATAAATAACTACTGCGTTGGCAAAGATGCATCGATAGCGTGGGTGATAACTTTGATTAATAGAAATAAAAATGAAAAAAATTACGTTAATTTATTTTAAAAACAGCAATTACATATGTAGACCTAATGTATATGTTAGTGGAAAATAAAAGGAACCTCATGACGGATTGTAAAAACATAAATAAGTTATTGAGTGATCGATTTCCTGTCTTTAAATGTTACGTGTTTTCCAATGTTTAATCGTAAACCCATTATATATCACAAGTAAGTTAAAACTATAAAGCAATACAGACCGCAACGAACTGGAGGGATAACCATAGCGTTTTTCCCGATACAGAACTGTCTGTAATTTTTGCAGGAAATCTGCGCACACAATAATATAATATATATATTATTGTGTGCGCAGATAAAAATAGTCTGTCACTACAAAAGAAGAACACATAGCTCCAGAGTCGAGGAAGCATCCTAGACTAAGCTAAACAAGTTCAGGTTTTGATCAAAAACAGGATTTTTCAGGTTAATGATAAAATTAAGTAATAATTTTGTTTTCTTCCAGTTCCTGATCAAAAGCCAAATTTTTGACCAAAATCTAATTTTACCATAAACCTGCGACATATATACATATATGAAACCGAAAATCTTTTATTTAAAGGCAACTTTTCATTGATGATGACACTGCCTTCCACATAAGTTCACCTCACTCTCAATTAGCGACATATTTTTTTTATAAAAAAATACTAGAAATGCCTCGTAAGCTCTAAATGCTTGTATTGGGAGTGGTTCACCACAGTAGTCGAATGGCGCATTCGAACCTACGACCTTTTGAGTTCGCGACCCGCACCCTGTCATTAAGTTGCTGTCACTCCATCTGGTGAGTAGAAAATTATTTACCCTCATTGTGAACCGATTTTGATGATTCTTTCTTATTAAATAGGTAATACTTCAGGTGACCCCATATACAAAAAATTCCACCCCCGAGACGGAGAAAATAAGCGATGAAGTTTTTAATCTCTTCTTAGTCTCAATTAAAAAAGCGACGTTTTAGTTGTTAACTTGAGCTTGTGATATTACTTAGTCCACTCAGAAGGAAAAAATTAAACTTTCAATAAAAGTAAAAACTTCAAAGAACTAATAATAACAAAATCATTTCCATAACACTCTTAATACTCTACACATGTCTTACCTCCTGAAGTCGACTTTAATTTACTCTACACTATCTTAATATCCTGAAGTCGACTTTAATTCTACTCTACACTATGTCTGCTTCCTCTGAGTCGCGACTTTATTTCTCTCTACACTATGTCTTAACACCTCCTGAATTCATACTTTAATTCTCTACACTTTGTCTTAACATGATATTACAGACAGATACTTTTATTTATATGTATATATAACATGATTCTAAACACGCAAATATTTCTTTTCAGTTTTCCACACTACCTTTTAATTAGCTATTAAAATAGAATAGAATAACTGTAGATGTTACCACTCGACCGCAGTGCGGAAAAACTAGTACTCAATATTTATATAAGTGTGTCTTAACGACGATGATTAAGTAAGTTTATTACAGATTATAAAAGTGTTCCAGTAAATAAAAAAAAATGTTTCGTGGAAGTTTAATTGAATGTCAAATATTGAAGGACCTGTTGACTTTGTGAAACTTTGAAACGAGCACAAAATTTAAACGTTGAGTAGAAATTGATGCAATAAAGTTAAAGTTCATTGATGATGGTTTATGTAATTGGGCACTAGAATAAATTATTTTGTTTATTTTAAAATATAAAATGGTTTAAATAAAATAAACGTTAATGTTTTATATTCTATATATCGAATTCTATATTTCTCTATCTACAGGCAGTCCACTGTTGGGCATTAAAACACAGTTGGTAGGACTTGCAACAATTACCACGTTTGTAATCGGATTGACCATTATATAGAAATTTAGGATTTTGTTCTTCGCCAAATGAATAATTTCACAAATGTTAAAACAACTGTTTATTGTAGTAAGAAGTCATTTGGAACACAATGCAATCGTTTACCTCCCGAACTAAATAATTAAATAAGAAGTAAATAATTGAGTTTAATGTAAAATATATCAGGTATTCATTATAAAATCAGGGTCAAATCATAAACTTAGCGTCGAGTTCTCATAATGTAAAACGAGAAAAAATAAAAACCGTGAAAACGGCTTGTAACCCAAGTAACGACAAAATTTTTGCGTTACGAGTCCCGGAATTTGACCTAATAAAATTGCTATTTATGGAATATCGCGTAGAAGTGGGCTATAAAGTAAAATTTATTTTCAAAGCCGCCTCTTGCTGTACAACTTTTGATGACTCAAACAACTTGCACAACATTTAGCAACTCGTTACTAGTTATTTGCTTACGATAAAATATTTAACAAAAATTTTACATTGAATAAAACACATTTCACGGATTTTATCGCATTTAATTTAACTTATTTAACTAAATTTAATTCTCGACGTTTCGGGTGCTTTACAACACCCGTGGTCACGAGGAGAACGAGCTCAGTCCCCTAATAAAACTAAAACTAGCTTTGTTCAATGTCAAGTATTTATGTAAATATAAAATATTATGAAAAACTTTACATCATTAGTAAAAATTTATGCAAATTGACTTGAACAACATTGGGAGAAACTTCGAATATTTATTGAAGCTAAAATAGCTGGTTTTTTCTAAAACTTTATTAAACACAGTTTGTATTAATTTATATATATCATATGCTAAATACCCCACCATTTGACCCGTCTTGTTGACCCAGCAGCACGGTTTCATGACTAGAAATCTACAGAGAGTAATTTATGAATATCTTGATATTGTTTACAAAGCAATGGATGCAGGGCTACAGGTGTACACCGATTATTCCAAAGCTTTTGATAAAATATCTCACGAAATCCTTATCAAAAAACTAGACCAAATCGGTGTGCACGGTGACCTCCTGCCCCTAGAATCTTACTTGCGTAATCGTTCTCAAACAGTAGCATTTAAGGGGTACTGTTCTTCGTTGTTACTAATATCTTCAAGTGTCCCGCAGGGCTCACATCTTGGTTCTCTTTTGTTCAATATTTATATAAATGACGTTCTTTTGCAATTCCAACATTCGAACATACTCCTATTTGCTGATGATAAAAAAAAACGAACATGACTGTGAGCTACTACAAGAAGATATTAATAGATTATACTCATATTGTTCAAATAATCTATTGTTCTTAAATATAAAAAAAATGTATTGTTATAACATTCAGCAGGAAAAACAAACCTATAGAATTTGATTATAAAATAAATAATGAGTCGATATGTCGAGTAACCGAGTATCGATCGATTTGGATCAAAGTCAAAGTCAAAGTCTTTATTTGCAGAATAAAATGTTTAGGTAATACAGGCATTTAGTACTAGAGTAAGTCTCAATAATATTCTACAGGGAGTTGTACCGGTGTGCGAATATATCTTAAAATAATCAAAATAAATTGTATATAATGTTAAAAGCTTGAATAAATTACATAATACATTAAATAATATTGTAATCAATTAAAATATTCCTTAACACTATAATAACACTTGTCAAAGCCATTTATTAATCTCAATTTTAAATTTATTCAAAGGCATGTCTTTTAAGTTATTGGGTAATTTATTATATATTTTAATAGCCATCATAGGAGCACTGTTTGCATAAATCTAGAGCTGCATTTGGGGAAAATAATCTATTTTTATGCCTTGTTTGCCTTTCGAGAGATTCAGCGTGGGTTTTGAAGTAATTCGGTGTCGCTTTACAAAAATACATATTTCTCGAATATACATGCATGGTAAAGGCAATACGCATTTTTTTTGAACAAGGGCTTGCAGATATCAAGAAACCACGCACCACATACCACTCGCACACATTTCTTTTGTAATTTAAACGCTCTAATCACATCAACAGAATTTCCCCATAAAGGCAGACCATTACCGTGATAAGCAGCTAGGGCCGTTTTTGTGTTATTGTTTTCTCAATCTTTTAGAGCATATACAAACCGGTTTGTACAAACCTGGTCAATGTGAGGCTTCAGTTAAAATTTTTGTCAATTTTTACCTAAAACATAACTGATTGAACATTTTCTATCTCCAATTTTCATATTTTGTATTCATATTTATAGGTTCCATTTTGTAATTTCCAATTTGTATTATTTTTGTTTTGTCAATATTAAGTAAAATATTATTTGAACTAAGCCATGTCACAAAAGTATTAATAGAATTATTTATTTCGGTTTCATATATGTCTTTTTTGGTGCATTTAAATATAAAAGTTGTGTCGTCTGCGAACAAGATGCATTTATGCTTGGTTATTTTAGGCAAGTCATTAATATAAAGTAAGAAGATTAAGGTCCTAAAATACTTCCCTGAGGATACCACGGTCATTAGATCCAAACTGTGAACGATGTAGTTCTTTGGTAAATATGCTGTCTTACCGTGCTTGCGTGTGGTGATTTCTGTGCATTGTTTTCGGCCTTGCAAGTAACTGTTTAGCCATGTAAGCCGCACCTCTTATACCGTAACTTTCAATTTTGCTTAATAAGTTTTGGTCAACAAGATCAAAGGCTTTGGTCATATCCAGCATGAGAGATACTCTCTGCTATGTCTTTAACAAAGTTGAAGCACGCCGAAGTTGTGATCTGTTTTGCAAAAACCAATTGATCTTCAGTTAAGATACCAAATCTTTGTATAAATTTACTTAATCTATCGTACATAGTTCTCTCAAATATCTTTGATATTAAGGATCAAAGTTATTGGTCTATAGTTATTGAGATCCTTTTCATCTCCTTTTTTGTGAACTGGTTTTATTATAGAAATCTTAAGATGTAGATGGAATGAGCCCTCGACAAATGATAGGTTTATAAAAACTCAGTTGTGTACAGATATACAGGCACATGACTTTAGTATTTTGGTACTGAGGTACGTCGTAACCAACTGAATCTGTGTTTTTAATTCTTTGATTATTTTTAATTTCTGCTGATTCCGTTGCTTGTAAAATCGTATTTGAATTTGTATCTATATTTGGTTGAGCAGATTTGTTACCAGACTTATTTGTATTATTAATGTTACTTAGGTCAATAAAAATTGTTAAATAATTCATATCATGTCAGGGTTACTAATTGTTTGGTCATTAAATTTAATTACGTCAATGTTATTAATTTGGGTAGTTTGATTTATACTTGATTTACCGAATTCAAGTAGCTTTGCAAGTGTTTTTACTATTTAGAACGTATTTTAAGTTGTTTTTTGTTGAGATTTATATATGCACTTTTCAAAGATAGTTATATTTTCGTATTTCTTTTCATGTAACATTTTATTAGTTTTGAGTATTTATAGGTTAGGTAAAGTTTTCTTTTCATGACTTGACTTTTTATACCTTTCGTTTTCCACCTACCTCTATTATACATGTTATTTCTCTTAAGTTTAATTATAGGAAAGCACAGTCCATGAAATAGAGTTAACAAGCTATGGAATAATCTATAGGCCTCATCAACACTGGTCTGATCGTATACTTCCGACAGACAGTCAGAAAAACTTTGAATGTTTTCTTTTCTGCGAAATTCATGCCAGGTTATTTCAGTAGGTTTTCTTTGAATTTGAAACGATATGGCCTGTTTCATGGTCTGATAATGCCAGGTTTAACACCTCGACATCTACCTTGCTTATATTGCTGGCTACTTGATCAATACATGCATTTTTCCTAGTAGGGTTTTAATATGGACAGAGACATTGTGATTTTCTAATATTTCAAATAGCTCGCACGTATTTTTCCTTGTTTGAGGATATCTATATTCCAATCCCACAAAAATTTTTTTTGCATGTTTTTGGTCGTTAAATTATATAAAAGCTCATTGAATTTGTAAAAAATAGATTAACATTGCTATCCGGTGTTCTATAAATGCAAATAATGGTAAGGTTATATTGCGCGATTTCTATTCAACAACATTCAAGTAGTAGGGACAAGCAAGTTGGTTGTAATATCAATAGGTTTGCATTCTAATACTTTTTGCTGAGAACACAAACGCCACCCCGTGTGTCTTGATGTTCGCATGTTGTCGATGAGTTACAACAACTGTGGAAACTTTATTGTTAAATGTAAGATTAATATGTGTTATGTATTAGACTAAAATTATGTATGTTTCCCTTGAAAATAAAATAAATAAAATAAAATAAAATAATAAGCCTTGGGAATAAGGTGATCGCTACGAATCTAATCTCTTCTTTTGTGTTGTTAACTGTGTAAAATATTGAGCGATTGTAAACTGTTCTTTATTAAAAATATTCATGGGTTTCTTCCTAGGACAGAGTATTTTCCGACCAGTGGTAAATTAGTTAATTTAAATAAGTGACTTTCAATAAGTATTATTTATTGAATAACAAAGTTTCTGTTTCTATTTCTACGAGCATTTGGCTGAGCTGGGGGGAGCTGCATTTCGTCACGTCCTACATAAAATATCCAGATAGCGGAGGGCAGCGGTATCAAAGGTGTAAGACGTAGACGTAGAATCAGGCTTACTTTGCGAATATCCGTTATATTTAAGATGTTAAAAATTAATTAACTAAGATCCAAGTGAAAAAATAAAATGATGTATCTTACGTAGTTTGCAGAGCACCTCCCACCTTCCCTTAATTGCGTGCGCTATCCCTGTCGCCACTAATCCCAGCACCACTACTCTTAAGATCACTACACTGGGAAAAACACACCACCGTCGATAATACGATACGTATTTCGCCCCTAAACGAGACATCCTCAGGTAAAGTAGACTCCACTTGTCTGACGGCTAAGATCTAGAAGCTAGATCTATTACACACGGATCTTAGCTAATTAATTTTTAACATCTTTAGTGTAAGACGTTTGATGTGATTTATGATTAAGGCAAGTCCTCTCTGCAACGAGAGAAGAGAGAGACAGGAGAAGAAGAAGAATGTCGCTAATAGCGGTCAACCCCCGTAAGGTCTATTTCTCCTATTGATGCCTCGTTTAAAGGCAAAACACGTGTCGTATTACCGATGGTGGTGAGTGTGTTTTCTAATGTAGTGGTGTTGGATTTGCTTGAGAAATGATAGTGCGCAATTGTGAGACATGGACCTCGCTCTGACTAGGTTATGCACACTATTTTATTTTGCACGCATATATCTTCAACACAGTTACCATTACAGCCTATCAAAAGTACATTGCTAAATATATACCTCCCCCATAGATTGCTTCATAGGGGGGATATTTACCATAGTTGCCACACTTGCCAAGCGTGTTGGTAATCGCAGTTTGTTATTTTTATATCCATCTTCCATCGTTTGTTATTACCCATCTCTGGTGAACACTCATGAGATGATAAGATGTATATTCTTACACCGTCACCACAGTTAATTTTATACACATCTTCAACACATGAGCACAAATTATGCAGTGATGGAATTTAGGATTAATAAATAGTTTGATCTATTTTCTATCGATTTTTTATATTTAGCTTTATTAAATGAATAATTGACGACTCCGTGGTGCAGTAGCTCAGAAATGAGTTGCCGCTAAGGGCACAGGTACGAATCCCGTACGTAGTATTTGTAAAGCTTACAAATAATTGTTCCAAGTCTTACATGTTTACTCTTGTGAGATTTATGTATGTAAACTGCTCCTACGATACTGGAGAAAATCCTAGTGTTGAAGCAACGTTTTTAAAAAAGAAAAGAAAAAGAAAGAATCTTACGCGTCGAGCGAGCATCGCCATGTGTATGTCCTCTGCAGTGAAGGAGGCGACGCTGTTGAATATTTATGTATACGTTGTTGTGTGAAAATTAGCTTGTCTGGCGATGTTATAAGATTTAAAAAAAAGTAAGATGGTCTACCTACGTTGAATATAATAAAGTTAATTTACTAAACTATGGAGTAATAAAATGATCTGAAAGTTGTTCTAAGCAAATTAATTTAACGCACATGTTCGTCTTCATCAGCCTGTAGAAATCCACTGCTATGCTTGGGCTTCTAACGTTGCAGATAGAACTCGCATTAATCTTCACTCGTGCTGGGCAGATAAATGTCTCTCACCTTTGATTACCAAAAATTACATTCTTGATTTCGTCCTCTATTACTGTTATTAGTTCCAAGGCATCTGTTCGTATTCACCGGGGGGATCCCAGAATAGGCACCGTTTAGTAGGTTTTTTGCGTCCTCCCTAGTTACAAATTAAAAACCTTTGATCACTTGCTACTACACTACACTAGTGTTGGTGTATGGAGATTCAATTTCACCCGTACATTAAGATGGTGCTAGCAATTAAGTCGTCTAGTGCCCGTATCTAATTACTTAGTTACTGTACATTATTTATTATAATATTTAAAATAACACAAGCTGTTCCTTACGCTTTTGGTAGCTTTTAAATTATATATCGTACTGAGGGTGTCATAAGAGGCGACAGAGGGAAAATGAAACAAGAGATGGGTAGCAGCATCTTCCTGATAACAACTCAAAATAATTAAAAAAAAACTGCGGTTGCCCATCCGCTTGTCAAACGTGGCAACTATGGCGAAATCTATGAGGAAAATCTATGAGGCCTATGTTCAACAGTGGACATTTATAGACTGTAATGACATTCTCGTCCCACCTGTCAGGCAGTTAACTGTGAAATTAATTTACGAATACATAATTTAAGTTTCTTCTTGTAAATATTTTGTGATTTACATACAATACAGTCCGACAACGTGTTTCTTTAAGTTTTGCAGTGATTTATTTCCAAGTTAAAGCAAAATTTGCACAATATCGTAACAGATATCAACAGTATTAAGAACGAGGGTAAAAGTCATCGACCCGGTACGTAGCATCCTCACGGTTACGTGCTACATAACCGTGAAAGTCGTGTGCATTATTTTGTCGTACTAGCGCAACAAACGCGCTACTAACACCTAAATTTGTAAATATTTCCGGGTCTGTAAATAAATAAAGTAGCGTAATGAAGTGCGCAGGTTGTTTGAAGCCTATTAGAGACAGTGCCAGTACTATTAAATGTACGTCTACTGCATGTGAAAAAACCTTTTGCTCAGTGTGTATAAATGTTTCAATGCTCACTCCTGAGCGGAAGATTTTGAAATGTCCCGAATGCTGTGCCGCGATAAAAAAAAGGTGGGGATAACAGTCTTACTCCTGTTCAAGGTGGTTCTGAAAATGTTGCCACACGTAAAAAGCCGGATTCTGTAGTGTCTGAAATGACTCACCTTACTGAACAGCTGCGCCTCCTTACCAGTGAATTATGCTCTGTGAAAACAAAATTAAATGATCTGACCCAATCAATTTTTTATACAAACGAGCGAATGGATGATATTATGGGTATTCTCGCAACCACCAATGAGAGAATAAAATATTTAGAAAAACGTGATGAAGACGTCCAAAACTTGCAGGTTACGGTGTCACAACTGCAAAATGAACTAAAAATACAAGCCCAACTGAATATGAGAAATGAAGTAGAAATTGTGGGTGTTCCTGAAAACTTGGTGAAAATCTGAATCATACCATACTCATAGCAGCAATGTAACTGGGAGTTGACTTAGAAGATAAGGATTTAGATTGGGTAACTCGTGTGGGCCCACGCCGACCACCAAAAACCGTTGCTTTACCAGAAGATAGCGGCAATATGCCAAGGCCAGTGGTCGTTAAATTTCTGCGTCGATCTAAACGAGATCAAATCCTCAAAGCTGCAAAGTCAAGAAGAAACATAAACAGTTCCGACCTAGAGGTATCAGGTCAAACCCGGAAAGTTTATTTTAATGAAAGACTTACCAAAGAAAACAGAGTGTTATTTCGAGACACTAGACACAGGTCCAAGCAACATGGATACACATTCTGCTGGTGTAATCAAGGCTTTATTTATGTCAGGCAACGTGAAGGTAAATCTGCTCAGCTTATACAATCGCACAAGGATCTTGATCGTCTGCTTCCACCCTCTTCTACAGCCTAGGATACATAATGATAAACATAATGATCTACATAATTATGAAAGACCAATGATTGATAAAGTTTACTTAATGCAAGCTACCTTACATGACTTTACTGATGCAAAAAAATTATGTATGTATAACTGTAAACCCCTTTGTTATTTTGAATTCACTTTTTACTAGTCCAGTTTGTTTCCCAAACTAAAGAAACATAGTTTATTTCGTCCAAAAATGTCTGGTATCAAATTAACCAACTCATTCTGGTTTCCGGATAAAATTCGACTACAAAAATGATTGTGACTGAAAATTTAGGCCTGGAATTGGACTTAATGTAGGTTAAGTGTGAAACTATAAAAGATATATGTGATTGTAAACATGTCTTTACTCCGAAATTTACATTTAAGCTATTTTGTCTTAATATTAGAAGCATAACAAAGAACTTTGATTCTTTAATGGTAGCCATCCAACGTTTGGAAATATCCGTGGATATTATAATTTTGACCGAATGTTGGCTCTTTGACATATAATAATACCGCAAATACCTGGATATAACGCTTTTAAAACGCATAGGCACTTAAATCAAAATAGCGGAGTTGTCATATACCTGAGAGATATGGCATGCCACAGTTTGGAACTATGTATGGATGAAGCCGATTGCCTATTTGTTCAAATACCTGAAAAGTTAAATATTCTTGGAATATATCGTTCACCATCTTTTAAAATCTGGAAAAATTTCTAGCATCTCTTGAAATACACGTAAATAA
>JAGSMP010001241.1:0-62547 GCA_029286625.1 Parnassius orleans | reverse complement strand
ATCAGGTCAAAACCGGAAAGTTTATTTTAATGAAAGACTTACCAAAGAAAACAGAGTGTTATTTCGAGACACTAGACACAGGTCCAAGCAACATGGATACACATTCTGCTGGTGTAATCAAGGCTTTATTTATGTCAGGCAACGTGAAGGTAAATCTGCTCAGCTTATACAATCGCACAAGGATCTTGATCGTCTGTTTCCACCCTCTTCTACAGCCTAGGATACATAATGATAAACATAATGATGTACATAATTATGAAAGACCAATGATTGATAAAGTTTACTTAATGCAAGCTACCTTACATGACTTTACTGATGCAAAAAAATTATGTATGTATAACTGTAAACCCCTTTGTTATTTTGAATTCACTTTTTACCAGTCCAGTTTGTTTCCCAAAGTAAAGAAACATAGTTTATTTCGTCCAAAAATGTCTGGTATCAAATTAACCAACTCATTCTGGTTTCCGGATAAAATTCGACTACAAAAATGATTGTGACTGAAAATTTAGGCCTGGAATTAGACTTAATGCAGGTTAAGTGTGAAACTATAAAAGATATATGTGATTGTAAACATGTCTTTACTCCGGAATTTACATTTAAGCTATTTTGTCTTAATATTAGAAGCATAAGAAGAACTTTGATTCTTTAATGGTAGCCATCCAACGTTTGGAAATATCCGTGGATATTATAATTTTGACCGAATGTTGGCTCTTTGACATATAATAATACCGCAAATACCTGGATATAACGCTTTTAAAACGCATAGGCACTTAAATCAAAATAGCGGAGTTGTCATATACCTGAGAGATATGGCATGCCACAGTTTGGAACTATGTATGGATGAAGCCGATTGCCTATTTGTTCAAATACCTGAAAAGTTAAATATTCTTGGAATATATCGTTCACCATCTTTTAAAATCTGGAAAAATTTCTAGCATCTCTTGAAATACACGTAAATAAAATAGATGGTCTCCCTAGATGGAGTGATGAACTGGTAAGACATGCAGGAAGTCGAAGGATGCAGGTGGCTCAAGACCGTGCTTTGTGGCATTACTTGGGGGAGGCCTTTGTTCAGCAGTGAACTTGTGAAGGGCTAACAATGAACCGGAAAACGATAAAAGAAAAACCTTTCCCTCCAATCTACTATGCACTACTCTATATTTTATGATAAATCTTTTTCTCTTCTTGGAGTAAAACTTTGGAACTCCTTATTTGTCTAACCAATCTCTCCTCCTCCTTTCATTTATCACTCATCTATCGCCTAACATCTGATGTATATGCATAAGTTGTTACTGTTTGTTGTTATAGTGCATCCTATCCGCTAATCTTTCTCCTCCTTTTAATTATTTATTTTTTGTATTGTCTGGAAGAAATTGCTGTGTACCACTAAGATCGCCTTTGTTTTCCCTCAATATTTGTATATTTAAACTTCCTTGGGTATTATATGAAACTAGCTAAATCAAATTACAATTCACTTTATTTACAAATTTATGAAAAATCATACTGGCATTCCAAATTACTTAAATTAATGGCAATAGTTTTCGTATCGCAGAAGTCAGGAACACATACAATTCTTACAATTTGACCTTCTTCTCCTGAAAGAAAATAGGAAATATTTTTACATTCAGTAACCTAAAACATATTTAAGATATTATAATCCAAATAGGATATAAACCTTTATATAGATCAGTAGCAAATTCTTTACAATTACCACTGAAATAGACAGCAGGACAATTGTACATTGTAAATGGATCAGTTTCTGTACAAGGTGTGCAAGGCACAGTATCAGAACAAGTTAGACAATGTGACGCCATTTTAATGTCTTTTCATTATTTCTAAATGATTATCAAGTTTACTGTACTTCATTATGTCTCTCACTGGTTCACCTGATGTCCTAGAAACAAGAAACCTAAAGAAAGACAGAAAATATAAGTAAAGTGCCAAATGAACCATAACAATAGCAAATGGATCTTGAATATCACATATTTACCACCAATTTCGCATTCGTATGGATTTGAAACTCTATTAAATGATTTGTACACTTTTGGAAAAACCTATAAACATTAATAAATTTCAATTAAACAAAAGTGAATATATGGTGATGATAATATATTACATCTAATTTATTTTACTCTTTCTTTTTAAAGTATTTTATTGTTCTCAACTTACAATAGTGGAATGGTTTTTGAGGTAACATAATGCCTGAATCTTTTGCATCCTGGCATCAAATCTAAAGGTGCTACTGCACTTACAGCTGCAGAAAAAGTCTACTACTTCAGCCAAGCAATTACATCAGACTCATTTAAAGTAATTTCATTTGAATGATTTGCAAATACACCACCTAAAATATAAATTTCAATTTAATTTATTACTAGTTATTTGTTATCTCATGTGGAGACTAAAATGTTTATTTTACCTGCAATAATCACCCACAATAGAAATATCTTTTGGTATTCTGAAGTGCCACAAAAACCAGACAACCATTCAAGGCATAAATTTAAAGAGAACAAATGATCAGCTGACTTAGATGCCATATTAAGACCTGACATAAGGACTATATATCTGCAACAATTATTTATAATCTAAACATTCATAGAATTCAAAATAATATAAAGCAAAAGTAAATTTCAAGCATTTAAACAACAGTTAAAGGATAACTAACACACATTTATTCCCTACAACTACGACCAAATTAAGAGGGGTGATCAAAAAAAAAAATATAACGGAATTCCTATGTTAAACAACATTATACATTATTTGTATTTTAACATAGTATCTGGTAGCAAATATTACATATTAGCATTTAAAAATTTATCTGGCGTTCCCCAGGGGTGACATCTTAGTCCAGTTCTATTTTTAAGATATATAAATGGTATGTTTTCGCAATTCTGACCGTTACTTGTTTGCGGATGATTTAAAATTCATTAAGCCGTTAAGGACAACAGAAGATAATATCCTTCTGCAGAACAATATAGACAGATTATTATTTTCCTGGTGTGTAGGTACTCGTAAATAACAATATGAGTTTAAGCATAGAGAAATGTTTGCAGTTATCTTAAATCAAATATTATTGGTAATTTCCCCACATAGATCATCTCCTAAATACGAGGGGAAGTCAAAAAGTTTGGCGACGATGATGAAGTGAAGTCGGCAATTTCGGCCTATTTTGAGCCCAAGACAAATCTTTTTTTAGACGGTATTAATAAGTTATTTGCGCTTCTTTACTAGATCAATTAAAAGAAGCTATTAAAGAAAAAAGGCGAGAAAAGCTTTTGCTCCTTTTGCTCCTTTTGCACGACAATGCGCCCATGCACACAAGCCATGTTGCGACGGCTGCCGTTCACCGGTGCGGTTTTGAATAACTGCGCCACCCACCCTACAGCCCAGACCTGGCCCAAAGCGACTATTATTTGTTTCCAAAAATGAAGAAAGAAATGCGTGGCAAAAAATTTGGCGACGATGATGAAGTGAAGTCGGCAATTTCGGCCTATTTTGAGCCCAAGACAAATCTTTTTTTTAGACGGTATTAATATAGGGTTAAGGGAGAATACATTGAAAAGGAGAAATAGTTTAATATTTTATTTCGTTATCCTTCCCTGTCATTCCGAACTTTTGACTTCCCTCGTAGCTAGCTGGTTAGAGCGTATGAAATAGAGTGCATGAATCCGAATCCTGCAATGTGATCATTTAGTTTTAGTTCATATTTTTGTTTTAAAGTATTCTAGCCCACTCGGCTCCTTAGCTGAGCAAAATTAATTATTGTAAACTAATAAAATGTAAGAAAATGCTAGAAAGAATAGCTTTTCCATAAAAAACTAAACTAACACTAACTAGGTATAATTAAAATTAACTATTAATTTTTTTTTGCAGATTTTAAACTGTAGTATGTTTGATCACAATATAGAGCTACCTATAGCTGAAATAAACACATTATAATCCATAAAAGTTACATTATTTTACTCAATTAATAGTCATGAATCAAAATATTCGAATCCTATATCTGCCTTGCTTTATATCAGCTGTTATGCTAAAAACTGTGTTAAAACATTTATAGTTTATAACCTTAAAACATAAAATGAAATAAAATAAATAGACTTTATATAAATTTAACATCACAGATGTTTTAGTGAATGATTTTGTAGCACTGAGGGACATGTTTTGTTGAAGAAATGTTGTGTTCTAATAATGTTAAAAGGCTAAAAAATACAAAGAAAGTTTACTTTGTTAATTAATGCTAAATACAATTACCTATTGCTGCTTAACTCTGGTAGAGGCTTTTGAATATTACATTCAGGCCAGCACACATCTTTAATTGTAAATACCCCATCTTCATCTTCTGAACCTGAAAGTTAAGAGAGTCTTGTTCACTTTTATGCTACTTTTAATGAATTTTAAAAAAGGGTCAGTTATTACTTTTGAAATTAATTTGTAACATGTTTCATACATACATACATACATATACATACATAGCATCACGCCTGTAATCTCTGAGGAAGTAGGCAGAGGCCAAAGAGCAGCAAGTTACTTGAACCACCTTTAGTAAGAAAGTATGGGGTTTTTGAGTTTTATAAAAAAAAATTGAGTTTATTTGGCATTATTGTACAAATGCATGAATAGAACTCAAAAGTCACATAATGAAATTCCAAAGTTAAGTAAGTAATTGTGTAGTGTTTTTATTTTACATATCTAAATAGTCATAAATAAAAAATAAGTATGATCCTTTGCTTAGGTTAATTTTAATTTTGTGCGAAAAATAGTTTTTAACTACTTAGTAGGTATATCATTTTGGTCCAAAATGTATATTAAAGGAATTAATTATTTTTAGTGATAATTATTGTCAAAATGGTTTCATAACATACAAAGTGTATGCATGTAAATCAATATTTTAAATTAACAATGATTTAAGATTTTTTGGACGACTAGGACTAAGACAAAACTGCATTATTTATACTGGTCTTATTATTTTCATTATTAATTGTTTCCATTATCCTACAGAGGTTATTTAAATTAGTTATATAATTAAATATAGGTAAGCAAAATGCAATTTAATCTTGCACTATTTTAAATAACCCCAGTATTAGAAAAGTTGAGGTCTTCATAGAAGCATAGAACTTATAACTAACTGCAAGTTTGTCTACAAAAAATGTATAATACCTCATTCAATGAAGCTTGAGACAAAAGTTAATAATATACCATAATAACAGATAATTTTATATTTAGATTGTTGATATAGATATACAGGGTTATTTTTCAAAGAATAGCCAAATTTTAAACTTCAAATATATAAATAATGATATACCGTTATTGCAGTTTTTGAAAATATGAGTTAATAAGGCTTCTACTTTTATTTGAAACTATCCCAAATTGAATGTGATTTATGGGCAAAAACATTTTTGCCTACCGATGGACCCTTATGAATGTCTGTGTGGCAGTAAAATCAGTTAAAATAATGCATTAATTACCACACATTTTAAATTAAAAAAATAAAAAGGACAGAATATTTGAGATTTTTTAAATTAATTTTTCTTTATCATTTGCTTATATTCCTTATTCTGAACCGTCTCTGCAAATTTGGCCGGTTATTGCAAAATAACCCTGTATAGCATAAATAGATATATAAGTGTATGAAAAAAAACAGTGTTAAAAATGTTGCCTTTTTCTCACATTCTAATTCTTTTTTTTTTCACTTTAAAATAAGTTTGTCTAAATTATTTACAAGTACCTCTTTTATTTTGTTTATTGAAGCTTAAATGACTAATATAACTAAGAAATATGAAAACTGTTATCATAATTTTGTATCAAATTATATACCATTGTTCTTAAAACCATTAAATATATTATGTTCAGCAGTCCCCACTGCAGTCTCTCCCATAGATTGCCTTGTAGGAGGGATATTTGCTATTATAGTTGCCACACTTAGTAGTTGGGTTGGTAACCATAGTTTTTTTATTTTTAGTAATTAGGAAGACAACACAAGATAATATGGGGTAGTGAATTTTCTTACAGTGTCACTATGGCAAGACCTAGATAACGATGTTGTCTTTGCATGGGCCGGATGCGCTTTATAAGTGAGTGTGCATGAATTGTTTATAATATAAATTATGTATAATTATAATAATGGAACAAATATAAACATAATTTTAGTTCCATTACAAATCATAGTCCTGTTATTGCTGTGATTTACTGATGTTGTGCTGTTTATTTACTGATTAATCTACAGATCTCAAAGTAAATTGTACTTTGATAATTAAATCTATTTTTAGAGAATAATATATAGTACCTACAAAGTATACAAAAATTAAAAAAGGGGATATTTTGTTAAAAATTATTTCATTATTAATTAATTAATATTTTTTAGAAGCTGGTGTTGTTTTAATTTCATAAATATAGTAAAAGAATATTGAACTGCTTTTAGTTTTCATTAAAATAAGTCAAATAATGGACATTTAAATAAGTAGACAAACAGATTTGAAATAAGATTGTCATTATTATTAAAATTCATTATTATTTTCTTTAAAGAAAATAATTTTTTACTTTATCAATTTTATTATATTTTGATATTAAAACACATTATTATGTGGATTTCCTATTGTGTTACCAACAACTTTTTTGAAGCACATTTACACTAGCATGTAAATAGGCAAGTAAAGTTAACTTCTTTTTTATCACCCTGCAAAAGTACACTTCTGGACATGGGCCTCTCCCAAGGCAATCTTTCCTGATTTGTATTAATAAATGCTTAGCAGGCAGGTTAACAATCACAGTATTAGATATTTTGCACACCTATAACGTGAAGTGGAGAAGTTGGGCACTACTGTTGAATTTTTAAATCACTTGTTTCACCCACATTGGGTCGTGTTTATTATTTTACATCACACTAATATGTTATGGTAAGCAAATGATCAGAATCACTAATGAACAAGCATGATGCTTTTTTAAATTATATTGTGGTGTGTGTTTAGTAATTATATTATAGTGTGGTGGATAAAAAAATTATATTGTGGATGCCCTTTAGTCTGTGGTTCATAAATTCTTTGAGTACAAGATATCTCGACAACTACTTAACAAAACAACCTATTTTTTTTCACTATCTTCAGAATCATGTAGAGCTAGTTCCTTTCGAGAATCTCTTCTGTATTCACTTTTCTTAATAAATATTGATTGAACAACTTTTTAATTTTTCTTACCAAGGATGGCAACAACAACACCAGTGACTACTTCATGTACATCAATGCAGTTATTAGATAATTTAATCCTTTGGAGCTCATCTTCTAAAACAAGACTATCAGATTCATGGACAAAATGAGTTCTGCAAAAAGGTGTTTTGATTAGATACTATAACTGTATAAAAAAATTCTAGTCATCACTTATTAGATATGAAGCAAAGTGGCAAACCTTGTAGGCTGGGGAATAATCTCTAGCTGGTCGGGCTCTTTCAATATGCTTGGCTTTAACTGTTGATGTTTGAAAAGCGTACCAATAATAACATAATGTACTCTTCTCACGTAGTTCACACACTTTAGAATCTTATATTTATTCGACCACTTCTTCTTAATAATTGGAATCAAAATATTCCTGAACGTATTTAACCTCGCAGAATATATATGAGCATATTGCTTAGAAAAATTGCGTGATACTTGGTAAAAACGTTTTGAACAATCCCTATAATTAATAATTTCTCTGTCTAGGTCTATCGCTTGAAATTGAGCTTGATTTGAATTCGTAATTGTTTGTGATTTAAAAAGCATAATGAGTTCTGTTCTGTGGAAAATGGAAATGAAAATCAAGAACCACAGAGCACTTTTTACCCAAGAATTATACAAGTTTATACTTAATTTGTGCTAAACAAAACCAAGAGCGCTTGTGCTAGTAATATTTAAATAAATATGGACAGCTGAATAATGGATAAATTTGATTTGGAATAATCCGCCGCCAGTCTGTTGTCACTTGTCAGTGGCATAGACAGCATGGAGGTTAGAGAGATGGAGAACGATCGCTACCAAAGAGTATTGTAACTGTCCATCGCTATAATTATATTATATTTATACCTACGTACTAAAGCATAGCCCGCCTGTCCCTGAAAATTTGTAGAATTTATAGCGGCACTGCTGCTGGGGCTACACTAACGAGAAATGCCGTTAATTATCGCGTTGATGGACGTTGAATGTAAGTGTGGCCACCACTTAAAGCGATAATTTTACAACGGCATTAACAATGCCGTTTGCCGTTGGGCGATAACTCGAGTGGCGGTACATCAAAGAGATTAACGCACGAATTAACGCGTTGAAGCGGCCACACTACGTTTGTCTCATTGTGCACGGTGAGCGCAACGGGGTTGCACGTATGGCTATGATGGAGTGGAATAATGAAAAAGTTACTACGTTTCTTGAGATTCTGCAAACAGAGTCATGCTTAGGCAATGATAAAATATATTCATATAATAAACATTTACACTCATCAAATATAGAGTAGCAGCGTCAACGTTCATCTTGCTTGAAATTCAAGGAATATTAATGTAAAGTGACCATACGTCCCGTTTTGAACGGGACTGTCCCTTTTCTCGGTCACCTGTCCCGTTGTCCCCAAACAAAGCTCCAGGACGCAAAATAGTCCCGTTTTCATAAGCCGCGCGAAAATTTAAAACTATGAAGAAGACCAAAAAATAACCAAATGGGATAATTTAAAAGTTTTCGCAGAAACTTGTTGGGTGGAAGTATTCAAACACTTTCGCACCAATAATCTTCAACATAAATACTTTTGCATTTTAATCGTATATATTTTTTGTCTACCTGGTACAAATGTTCCAGTCAAATGAAAAAATCACTTACAGGTTTAAAAGGATGTTGATAACAAACGTCAATGTAAAAACTTGCCCAGAATTTTTATTTAAAATCATCACCAACTTTATTAAACAAATTTGTTCCACTGACAAATATAAATATAATTAAAAATATGTTGCATTTAATAATTACTGTCTGAGGAACTTGGCTTTAATGAAGCTGGTGAACTGGTGATTAATTTTTATTTTTCACAATTTGTTATAATAAAAATAATTATAATTAATGTGATTATAATTATAGTGAACACTAATTGTATAAAGTTACATTTTTTAAATAAATAACATAATATTTTTTTATTGTTAACCTGCTAACTGGGGAGTATAAATAAACCCATGTCCCGTTTTGAGTTAAAAAATAAATGTTCAGTTTACATTAACGCCAACTTTAATGCCGTTCAACGGCATTGAAATTTAAATGACGTTGACCGTTCAAGTGTAGCCACTCACTTAATAGCGTTAAAATTAAAGCAATAATTGTTGCGTTTATGGGCATTGACGTTTTTCGTTACTGTGGCCCCGGCATAAGGAATCCACATTATATGCAATAAATGAAACCACAAGTAATACTAGTCCATAGAAGTGTAGAAAAATTAAATATTAAATTAAAACCCGTAAAATAAAAAAGTGAAATTTTCAAACAAAATAAATATTAAAATAAATTCAGTAAAGTAAACACTCTATTTAGACTACGTACCTTGACCCATTGGAAGGTGGCAACGCGGGTGGCATGGCGATTGGCGGCAGGCAGCGTTATTGTCGGCACGACCTTTGGTTCGTTTGACAATGTGCGACGTAATAAAACTTACTCACTAAACTGTTTAGGTATTTTTGTCACTTTTTATTTCAAAATGGAACTGAACGAAATAAATATTATTGCATATTAGTTGCAAAATTTAATGGAACTCTAAATTTTAAAATTTTCAAAATGTCCGCCACGTTCTTGAATGCACAAGTTACATCGCCGCATAATGTTGTCCTGAAGCCTGCTCAACAAATTTCGTTCAGGATCCATCCATAAAAGAAGTCTAGAGGAGTGGTCGTACGCCCGAGATGGCCACCTGCGAGGGCCATAGCGCCTATCCATTGTTCGCCGAACATGGTGTTAAGCCGCTCTCGCGAGGTACGGAGTGTGGAGGAGCTCCATCTAACTGGAACCATACCCGCTCGTAGCTGCCACAGACAATCCTTCTATATATTCTGTTATTGAGCCGTTAAGAATATTGCGAAACTTCTGTGCATTCAGGTTTCCGTCAATAAAATAGGGCCGATTATTTGATCTCCGTGAATGCCTGCCCAAACATTAATGGAAAATCGGTATTGATGAGCTGATTCCACAAAATAAATAGGGATTCGTATGGCTCCAGTGACGCATGGTTTGACGGTTCCATATGCCGTTTCAGTAAACGTGCTTTCATCTGTCCAAAACACATTTGATAGGAAACGGTGGTCTTGAGACATTTTTCCAGTAGCCAGTGGCAGTAAGACTCTCTAATCGGCTTATCACGGGACGGCGTGCCTGGACCTTAGCATATTTATAAGGACGTAGTTTGTTCCTTTTCAGCACTTGGTGTATTGTTCTATGCCTCACTCTAAACACACGCCCAGCTTGTCTAAGGCTGCAGGTTGGATTCCGATCGAAATGGTCTAAGACTCGTTGTTCGAACGAGGATGGAAAGTGACGCGGAGCAACTCCTTCACGAGTGTTGGGCACTATACGCTGATTTTCCCTGATTCTTTGGACAGCACCTAGGATTGTCCGGACGCTAGTAGGGCAGACGCGAGTTGTGCCGTATCTCTCACGATTAGTACGCAGAGTTAACGCTGAATTTTGGTGGCATTCGCCATACAATAAAACCATGTCTGTATACTTTGCTGCACTGTAAAAATGCTGCTGTCTTGGCATTTTCCGCCGCCAACACGTACACACAAAAGTCAAGTAGTGTCAATATCACAGTGAAAAAATAATAAAAATAAACGTACTTAACACTATTTACACACACAGTCAATTACCCAATAAGTGTCTATTTCACCGTAAAAATTGTTGGACTAATTGTATTTATCTTACGAAAATAAATCACTTGAAGCAATGCGCGTAAGCAGCGAAACGCACCTATATTCTGGAAGAATTGCGGTGAACTGAAGCCAAACTTCAAATTCAAAATGGCAAAATTATAAAAGTAATAAATAGGCGGCCACAGGGTGCAATTATCGTTTATCGATACTTTTCTTTTCCACTTACCTACTACATTTGAATACAAGTAATTTTAATTTTGATTTGATAACAATCGACAAGTTATTGATTGTTAAAAAAGTTTATTTTTGTACAATTGAACTTACGAAACTACCGATTTGTGACTTCTTATAAAACGGGTAAGTAGTATGACTTTTAATTGGTTGTTTTATGGGTTTTTATCATGTCAAAATAATTTATTATCTCTAAATCTACAAGAACACACTTAAACAAATTTAAAGTTAAGCTTTAAATACTTAGGTCGTAGTGTTTTAGAATTATCATAACAACATAATTCTAAAAAACATGCCTAAGTGTTTAAAGTTAAACATTTTTGTTTATCGATCATACTCCCTTTGAAAGAAGCTAATGGTCGATAACAGGTGTCCTACGATACATTGTCATCTGCATGTGTGCTATTTAGCACACAGCAGGTCTCGGGCCTCGGGTATATCCCCTTTACCCGGAATCTCCTCGCGGTGCATCACTATGCACCGGTCGTGGGAGCCGTTTTGGCATTGTTGGTAATTTTTTGAAAAGTTCGGGGTTCGGTTCCCCGGTCACTTTTGTTCGAAAATTTTTTCTCTGGATTTGTGATGGTCGTCTAGTATGGCCTACATAGAAGCTGTGTAGGCCAATACCGGTGGTTAGATCGGCCTATTTAGGCGGTTAGGTGGTTTCTAGGCTAATCAGTCCTATGGGCGTCTAAGTTGGCCTGTCTGCGGCATTGTGGGTTGTTACTCGACTCTCTAATCGCTATAGAGAGGAGTTCTCTTGGTAGAGGTCGCCCGTCCGGTGGCCGAGCATGTAGGGGTGCAAAATCTTGTAGGTGTTCATGTGGCCCGTTATCGGCGCGGTCGAACATGCCGCGTGCTAATCGGGCCACAAATTGCTCTATAGTCTCCATCTTCAAGTCGGCCGCGATGACGTCGTTCCGGACGTAGCGACCTGCACCGACGATGGTCCGTAGCGTTGTATTCTGCTGGACCTGTAGTCGCCGCTTCTGACGATCGCTCAGGAGCGCGTACCAGGCCGGCGCAGCGTATGTAATTCTGGATCTTATGTACGTCTTGTATAGTCTCAGCTTGGTTTTCAGCGGTAACTTGGATGCCAGGACGGGACGGAGCGCCGCCCGCGCACTTCTGGCGTTGCGGACGACGATATCGACGTGCGCGGTCATGCGCAGCATCCGATCTATCCGGCATCAAGGTAGGTTGCGGCCTTCTCATATTTAATTTCCTGGCCCCTGAGCGTCAATGGTGGTGCCATGGTGGCAGCAGGTCCAGCAGCGCTGCATCCTGGCAGTGGCTATGTGCTCTTCGAGACGATGTGGTAGGCACTATCGTCCGCGTATAGCGCCAGTTCAACATCGTCTTCCCATTCGCGCAGGTGGTCTGCCAGGGTAGGGATGTCATTGGTGTAAGCCGCGTACAGGATCGGCGATAGACAGCTGCCCTGTGGTACGCTCGGCTCAATGGTCTCGCTGCGGACTCAGCGTCCTCTACACAGACGTAGAACTTCCTATCTCTGGGAATGACGCCACTAGCCGCAACATAGCAGGAGGCCTTGTTTGAGTTTCTAATTTATAAAGTAATCCGGAGTGCCACACTCTGTCGAACGCCTTCTCTATCGAGAAAGACGCCCAACGATGTGCGGCCACGGTTGTACTCGGCCGCAAGGTAGTGCAGCACCCTGGTCAGCTGTGTTTTGCTGTTGAGTGGCCCTCCTGAATCCGTGCTGTTCCGCCCGAAGTTGTACGCAAAGCTTTAGCAACAATCTTTCGCACAGTTTAGCTAAGTGCGGTAGTAGCGTGATCGGCCTATAGCTGGCTGCTCTACGCCTGTCCTTCCGGGTTTCGGTAGAACAATCACTTTACCGATTTTCCAGTCCTCCGGGAAGTGGGATGTCCGCAATATACCGTTGTAGTCGACTCTCTACAAAGTATTCTGTTGGGCAGCTGTCAGGTGCTGCGTTGGTTATCCCATCGTGCCCGGCGCCTTCCTAGGTTGCAGGCGGGCCTGTCCTCCGCAGTTCAGCGGGGATATATACTCTCCTGCAAGCGGTGGCGCGGGCGTCGACAGGAACTCCTGTACGCGGCTCTCCTTCCGGGTATGAAGTTCCATGAACTCCACTTGCTGGGTTCGGCATAAATTGCTCCTCGGTGCTCTGCTAGCATATCCGCTCTACCTTTGGCCTCGTAACAACGTTCGCCCGCGTTGTTGGTCAGCGGGCAAACAGGGGTCTGGTTTTGTTAACTGTCGGTTCAGTTTGTAGAGCGACGTCTTTCTCCTCTGCTTCTATATGCCGCTCCCAGGCCTCTCCTCTGTGGGCCCGGACTGCAACCGACAGTTCATCCGTTAGGGTGTTCAATTTTGTTTTTAATCTAGGGCAGCGAGTACGCGCCCAGAGCTTTCTTAGCGCTCTTTTGCGCTTGAGCTGCACGCATATCTCTCGCGGCAGCTCTTCTCTCCTTCCTGTTACTGGGACGATCGTAGAGGCCGCTTGTAGAGCTTCTTGTATTGTACTGGTGATTTTCTTTGCAGCGGACTCTACGTCGTCCGCTGTGTTGATAGTGTATATATTGGAGGTCTCTCCATTAGGTGTGTTTCTGGTGAGCCTCCAATTAATCTTCCTTCTAAGAGCTCTGGGCAGCGTAGTCACTGCCTTGAGGCCAAGGTGAGTAGAATCAGGAGGTGCTGTGAGTTCAGGTCGTACAGCACCTCTACCACTATGGGCAGTTGACGTTCGAGCACGATATCTAGCCATCCGGATTATTTCGTGGATCTGTAGGGACGTGCGTTCCTCGGGACCTAAAACGTCGTAGTTGTTTCTTTCAGCGTCTTCATAGAGTACGACGGCGGGTGATCACTCTGGACCCCACGCCGGGTGTTTCGCGTTTAGGTCCCCCGCAACGATGGTAGGTGTTACGCCTTCCATTACCGTCCGGATGTCTGAGGAGCAGAATGGAGTCCCTGGCGGGCGGTATGCTGCGTAGATCCTTAGTTCCTCGCCCGCCGCCTCCATTTTTATGCCGATAGAGCGCATCGTTACATATGGTGGTAAATCCAGTTGTTGGTGGACGATGTCTCTCCTCACTAGTACCGCTGTGCCTCTGTAGGCGGTCCCGTGAGGATTGACCTCGTCCCTTCTGTAGATGTGGTAGTTGGGCAGCTTAAGATGCGTTGATGGATTTAATTTGTCTCTCCAGCAATATCACCTGTATGTCCTGTTGCTGGGTGACTGTGCGGAGTTCATGGATCTTATGTTGTATCCCGTCTGGATTCCAGTATAATAGGCGCAGGTTACTAGCCTCCGTAATGCCGAGCCAGTAGCTGCGCCAATGCCCTCATTATGGCCGTTATTGGGTCGGTCCCGGCTCGGATGTCTGCCAGGACCTGTGTGCCGACTTCTATCGCTATACCGACCAATCTATGTATCGCGTCGGCACTCTCTGTATTTGTTGATGGTGGTATTCTTGATGTGTTGTATGGCTCTGGTCTCGGCTGGGCTTGGGTCTCTCTACGTATTGTTGAGCGCGCTCTAATTGTAGAGCGGGCTCTATGTTCGGTAGAGCCCTTTCTGGTGCTCTACCTGCGGTGGTTCTCTGTTCCTTTACGGTAACCTGCGCCTTGGAGGCTATCGTGACCGCTGGCGTAGGGGTAGAGGTGACGGTTTGAGGAGGTTGTTGAGTTTTACTCTTCTTCCTACGCCCCCGCTTTTTCTTTTTTGGTGCTAGCCGCTCTGTAGCGTCATGGCGGGGGCTGGAGTCGCTCCGGTGGTCGCTCTGGTGCCGACTTCTACGACATCCATTTGTTGTTGTGGTTGCGGTTGCGGTTGCGGGTGCGGGGTGAAGTGGGGGGGCTGTCTGCCTCCCCTCTCCTCATGGTTGCCCACCCTCTTCTTTTACGACGGTCCTCAGGCGACTCTCTTGGGTCCGTCTCAGCCTCCGGGCAGTCCCGGAAGTGTAATACCCTGCTTCGGGCAATCCTCCTCAAAACCGGACATCGGCGATCGTTGGCAGTGTGTTTTGCACAGTTTGCGCATGTTGGTGTTTCGTCCCTACCCTCGGCATTGACTTGCGGCGTGTTCCCCGCGCATCGGACGCATTTGATTGGCCGAAAACAGTTATATGAGGCGTGTCCGAACGCGCAACGGTGGCATTGTGCTGGGCCCTCGTCGCCAGGCTTCTACCGTAACTCCTTTCATGTTGAGGGCTCGGTTATGTTGTAGAGGTCTTGGAGCCTTTCTTGGCTTAGGTGGTCTAACTGTGCAGTACAGACACCCCTGCCTGCCTCTGCGGGGGTTGCCTTCACATATCGAATAGGAATCCTAACGCCTGGATAGCCTCCCTATTTCCTTGGTGTCCGTATCTACTGGCAGCCCTAATGCCCACTTATGTGGCTTCTCCTCTTCGGGGGTGTAGCAGTACCAGGACATGGCTGGTATCTCCTTGGTGATCTCGACTAGGTATTTTTGTATGGCCCGGAATTCTTCCGGGCTCTGGGGGGAGAAGCGCACCCCCTTCCCGAACGGACGAGCATTCGGAGGATGTCCCAACTTTCTGTTGAGCACCTCAAGTGCTTCGTCCAGTTCAGGGAGCACTCTGCTACTATAGGTGGGTATCTGCCCTTTTCGGCCTCCTCAGTTGGTTTGGGCACTTCAGCCACCTTCCTAGGTACTGCTGGGGCTGCTGCCAGTTGCGCGTAGCTTGTGGATGGTCGTTGGCCATCATCCAGTGGTAATCCAGACGGGTTTAGTAGTGCTGGTTGTCCGTCCGAGGAGGCTAGGAGCATACGTGGTGCTATCCCGCCATATGATTCCTCCCTCCTGCTCATCAACGGCCGCGTTGCTACGTCGTTCGGTGAGATAGGAGGTTGGTTTTCGGCGATGCCGATTTTGGTGGCGATTTACGGCTTCTAATTGCCACCGATGGGGTGTTCTTCTTCGTCCGAAGATGATGGTAATGACGAGTCGGACGAGACAACGCACTGTCTTTTCTCGTAAATGGATGCCTCTGTCTCAGGTGGTGTATGCCTCCTGGCCGATTTCTTCGCCCGCTGCGGTAAGGGCGACGGTTCGCGTTCGCTCGTGCACTCAGGCGCGGTGAGCGCGAGCGCGGCGCGCGGTGCGGGCTCTTTAGGCGGCGATGAAGGCTTCCTGGTGGTTTTCGGAATCTGGCTGAACGAGCTTACGATCCTTGATCGTTCAGGGTTCGCGAGGTCCCTAACCATTAGTGGCCTGTCCAATATCCCCGGACGATCCGGGGGTTTCCTAACGCGAGGGGGGGGGGGCTCCCCCTTCCCCTTGCCGGTCATTATAGTTTACGTTGGTTACTACTGTTGTGAGTGTGTCCGTCTATGACCCTACCTAACGTAGCTGTAGTTGTAGTACACGACGTACGACGTTCGGTTCGGGTGGGAGCGAATATAATGGTCGCAACACTTGGGGCACTGCCTACCCCTTTCTTTATGAAAGGGTTGGGGGATGTGAGCACTCGCGCGCGACTGACACACAAGGCACGGAACGCGCTTGAGTGCCAAGAATCTGCCTAAGGGCCGGTGACCTCGACGCCTCGCGGAGTATACGGACTCGACGCTTAGCGGAGTATGTCGTACCGGCGGCTGTTTGGGACCACTGCTAATCCACAAACAACACACACTTAGGAGATCCTTTAGAGCTTTAGGTGTCCTACTCTACAACACAGGCGCGCGCGCACTTGCGGCGTTACCTTGGAGAACGCCGCGTGCCTCGTGCCGCTTGTTTATGGACGCCGCCAAAAGACACCGCGGTCGATACGTCGCAATAGTTTGCACTGCGTGGCAACGTCGCTTTTTAATGTTCAAGGATTCAAGTTCATTGAATCATTGACTTATGCTGGGGCTACACTAATGCTGGGGCTACACCTAACGAGAAACGTCAATGCTCATAAACGCAACAATTATTGCCTTAATTTTAACGCGATAAAGGGAGTGGCCACACTTGGACGATCAACGTCATTTCAATTTCAATGCCGTTGAACGGCGTTAAAGTTGGCGTTAATGTAAACTGACCATTTATTTTTAACTCAAAACGGGACACATTTATACTCCCCAGTTAGCAGGGTAACAATAAAAAAAAATTATGTTACTTATTTTAAAACTGTAACTTTATACAATTAGTGTTCACTATTATTATAATCACATTAATTATAATTATTTTTATTATAACAAATTGTGAATAATAAAAATTAATCACCAGTTCACCAGCTTCACTAAAGCCTTCCTAAGACAGTAATTATTAAATGCAACATATTTTTTAATTATATTTAAATATAATTAAAAAATATGTTTCATTGACATATATGTCCACTGATAAATATGTATATCAGTGGAACAAATTTGCTTTAATAAAGTTGGTGATGATTTTAAAAAAGAATAAAATTCTGGGCAAGTTTTTTTACATCGACCTTTGTTATCAACATCGCCTTGAGAACTGGAACCTGTAAGTGATTTTTTTCAGACGTCCACAATTCATAATAGAAAAATAGTTTTTCTACTGGAGCATTTGTACCAGGTAGACATAAAATATATTCGATTAAAATGCAAAAGAATTTATGTTGAAGATTGTTGGTGCGAAAGTGTTTGAATACCTACTTCCACCCAACGAATTTCTACGAAAACTTTTAAATTATCCCACTCGGTTATTTTTTGGTCGGTCCCGCTCACACACCGTTCGTGTCTGACGAACTTCATAGTTTAATTTTGTTATTTTAGTTGGTGTAGCCCCAGCATAACGAGAAATACCGTTAATTATCGCGTTGATTGACGTTGAATGTAGGTGTGGCCACGACTTAACGCGATAATTTTACAACGGTATTAACAATGCCGTTTGCCGTAGGGCGATAACTCGAGTGGCGGTACATCAAAGAGATTAACGCACGAATTAACGCGTTGAAGCGGCCACACTACGTTTGTCTCATTGTGCACGGTGAGCGCAACGGGGTTGCACGTATGGTTATGATGGAGTGGAATAATGAAAAAGTTATTACGTTTCTTGAGATTCTGCAAACAGAGTCATGCTTAGGCAATGATAAAATATAATCATATAATAAACATTTACACTCATCAAATATAGAGTATTAGCGTGTCAACGTTCATCTTGCTTGAAATTCAAGGAATATTGACGTAAAGTGACCACATGTTCTGTTTTTAACGGGACTGTCCCTTTTCTCGGTCACCTGTCCCGTTGTCCCCAAACAAAGCTCCGGGACGTAAAATAGTCCCGTTTTCATGAACCGCGCGAAAATTTTAAACTATGGAGTTCGTCAGACACGAACGGTGAGAGAACGGGACCGACCAAAAAATAACCGAATGGGATAATTTAAAAGTTTTCGCAGAAAATCGTTGGGTAGAAGTATTCAAACACTTTCGCACGAACAATCTTCACAATAAATTCTTTTGCATTTCAATCGAATATATTTTATGTCTACCTGGTACAAATGCTTCAGTAGAAAAAGTATTTTTCTATTATGAATAAATTGTGGAGGTCTGAAAAAAATCACTTACAGGTTCCAGTTCTAAAGGCGATGTTGATAACAAAGGTCAATGTAAAAAAACTTGCCCAGAATTTTATTCTTATTTAAAATCATCACCAACTTTATTAAAGCAAATTTGTTCCACTGACAAATATAAATATAATTAAAAAATATGTTGCATTTAATAATTACTGTCTGAGGAACTTGGCTTTAATGAAACTGGTGAACTGGAGATAATAATATTTTTTACAATTTGTTATAATAAAATAATTATAATTAATATATTATAGTGAACACTAATTGAGTAAAGTTACAGTTTTAAATAAATAACATAATATTTTTTTGTTAACCTGCTAAATGGGAGTATAAATAAACCCATGTCCGTTTTGAGTTAAAAATGGTCAGTTTACATTAACGCCAACTTTAACGCCGTTCAACGGCATTGAAATGAAATGACGTTGACCGTTCAAGTGTAGCCATCACTATCACGTTAAAATTAAAGCAATAATTGTTGCGTTTATGACGTTTCTCGTTCTGTGGCCCCGGCGTTAGTGTCCCAATTCTATAGAGAGTTCAAATTTGCTTAAAATTAAAACTCTACTTTTGACCTAATTACTGGACCGATTACGTTCATTTTTTGAATATAGTCAGCAAATATGATAAGTATGTGGTTTCATTTATTGCATATATGTGGGACCCCATTCTGTATATGCAAAAATGTACATCACATGAAAATGTCTCTTTTGAATACAATAAATTGATTATTTATCTTACTAAAAAAAATCAATAATAATTAATAATTTATATTTTTATATATAATAATTAAAATTATAAAAAGATAATTTATTTATTAATAATTAATAATTTCGTTATTTTCTTCTTTTTTCTTTGAATGATATTATACGTTGTGTTTCTTTGAATGATATTGTTACGCATATTAAACGTTGATAGATCATTTCAAACTAGCACACAACAGCCCGCTTTTATTGAGACAACTTAGCGATCGCAGCGCCTCACTTATTTTGTCCATATTTCTGGGACACTATTTTCAGCGATCGTTCTTCTCTCTAACCTCCATGATAGATGGTAGAGAGTAATTGTATGTGGCATAGATAAATAGATATGTAGTGTCAGTGGTAGCTAGCTAATGGCTATGAGGCAGAGCAGTGTGACCATCTTTAAAATACAGATCCTGCCTTATTTTGGTAAAACCTGCCAAATCATGCCAAAGTATGTAGGGAAAATGCCAAATACTGCCAACTTTATTTACACTGTGTTGCGCGCCATGTTTTTAAATTCTTTTTTAACAAAAATACACTTGAAGTTTAACATATTTTAGAAAGCACTGAACTTAAAAGTCATTACATCGATAAATTATTATACAAATGAATTTGTAAGTTTGTTTACCGCTAAAAGAACACGTTTGTCGTATCTCCTCAATTTCAGAGCACTTCCTTGTTGCCGCAGCCAGTAGAGGAATCTTCGGCGTCGCCATATCGAAGTCGTCACTTGAAGAGAAAGCTAAATTGGCTTCTAAAAAGCTTGGCGTACTCAGTAGAGCGGGACAGTATTTCATGCCTGCACACCGTTTGCAACTTACGACCGAGTTCTCTTTGATTGGCTCGATTCACTGGCGCTGCGTAGAGATGTTGCATCCCTTTGCATTTTCTATCGTATTTACCACGGGGAGTGCTCTGAGGAATTGTTCGGATTAATTTCAGCCACCAAATTCTCCTCCGGTGAATCCCACATGGCAACTTATGAGGCACCCACCTTTTCAACCTTTTCCCACGAGCATGTGTCATTTGTCTATGTCTGCGGCACAGTGTGATTGGCGTTTAGCCTTGTTTCATCAATGAATTAAAAATAAAATAAAGCTGACCCAATTGGTTATATTTTTAAATCTCGCAAAAATATTATTCTTTGCATTCATGTCTCTAAATAATTATTTTGCTTTTGTCTATTTTTTGTAGCAGATATCAATTTCTTTTCAAACGGTTCTCAATTACTCTGTACTACCATTGTAAAAGCTGGCACCTTCTAAACTTATTTGCAACTTCACCAAAGTGGGATTCACAAAAATTATAAAAAAATAGACTTGTTTAATGCATAATTCATATAATTTATACAACTCTAAAAATAAAAATTTTAATAAACAAATAATAAATAAAAAATGTAAAGGTTCGATTATTTGAAAATTTTTACGGATTATTCGCATTAGCATTAATTTGAATCATCCAAACACTAAGGTAAGGTGCATAACACAAACTAATAAGAAGTGCTAGGTGCATAATGACATAACATTGAAACAACGTCAAGCATAAAAGTTGATTCTGGTTAAGACTTTTATATTTTGCTTTGTTTCAAAGATTCGAATTTAAATTAGTGATAAAGAACTATACATGTCGTAATGAAATATACATAACTTTATAATTCTTTGAATTTACGTAAAAGGTTATTTTAAATCGTGTGAGTACGCTTGTACAAAGTTATTGCGGAATAATTTATGTGAAACGTCAAAAGGTATTTCTTAAAGTTGTTTGGGTTTAGACCACAAATTAAAAAAACCTAGATCTAGATTCGCGCCAAGTCAAAACTCTGAAGTCTGAAGTAACTTCCTACGTATTTATTTATCTATGGTCTAAAGTCTAGATTCCCGCCAACCAAAACTCTGATGTTTCTTATATAATATATGTTACTGTCCATATTTGGGTAAATCTTACGTTTTACCAACATCAGTTGGTAAATGTAAAATTTGGTATAAAATAAGACTTTTTTTTCGGGCTTTTACCATTAGAGTTTGGTACATAGAATACCAATGACTTGTACAATGCATGCCAAACTCTAATGGTAAAGCCAAAATCTTATTTTATACCATCTTCATTACCAACTGATGTTGGTAAAAGCATAAAAGAAAATCTAAGTTTACTCAAAATCAACATTTAAATAAAAGTAAATAAATAAAAGTAGAAAGTATTTATAAAAGATTGAAACATGTTATCTACTAAATTTTAAAACAAATTTATGATGAGTTTTTAAAGTAAAATACTGTAAAATAAACAAATATTTGTTTTCTTCTCACAAACATAATACCTACGTTGGCTAAGCTTACTATTCATTAATTTTTCATCATCGTCATCATTAAAGCCCTTCATAAGTCCACTGCTGAACATAGGCCTCCCCCAAGGAATGCCACAAAGCACGGTCCTGAGCCACCTGCATCCATTGACTTCCTGCACGTCTTACCAGGTCTTCACTCCATCTAGTAGGGGGCCATCCTACACTACGTCTACCACTCGAGAACCTTTCTTCCGCATCGGTTGTCGATTCTTCGAGAAAAATGGCTGCCCCATTGCCACTTCAGTTTACTAATCAGCGTTATTGGACAATGTCTTTTGTGACTCTTTCTCAACATTAATATCTTCTTTGTCATGTTTAATTACATTTTCGGCGGTAGGTAATATATATTTCCGCATTTAGCTTCTTCAGATCTTACAGCTCCAATCATATCTCTTACGATCGCTGAAGTTGTGATGCTCTTTTTCAATGGAAAACCAAACATTGCTTCGTATGAGGTTCTTTTGACTCCCTCATTATATGCTCTATTTTTCATTGCCTGGATGAATTTTAAGCCCTCTAACCATTCTATCCTTTACTTTATCTTAACACTGCGTATTTAGCTCTATCGAGATAAAAGATAATGTCTTTCTTACTTGTCACGAGTTCGTCTTGTAAATTTTGTCTCATAAATACTAGACAACAAAACGTACGTACTATGCGACCGAGTGTGTGTCGAGCAGAGAGAAGTGACACGGGGAGGGGGCAGGTGCTGCACACTATCCGCGAGCAAACATATAGACCTAGGATTACACTTACGCTACGCGAGCATGACAATGCGTTGAAAACTAGACATGACTATTTTTGACGTGTCTTTGGGGTAAAACTTAATTTACTAAATTAATGCTAGTAAAAGTTCGAAATTAACCATTACCACAGAATAGTTCATACTTTTACCATTAAGACTTCTCGGAAAATCTTGGAATTTACCGTAGTTCGAGCTTTTACAGTAACATATAGTTGAAGTACCGAGCTAACCAACCAAAGAGATTATTGTTGTTGTTACGATTCACCAATTAAGGTAGGCTAAGGTCTTAGGCTATACAGCCTAGTGTAATTTGTATTTCGTTCACGACATTCTACGCAATATGCTGATGCGTCACATTGCAAAGTTCTTGGGAGTTATATTTTCATATTCATTAGATTAGAAATTAACAAACCAAACTGCGGGTATTCCTAAAAGTAGAAAATTGTAAAAGGGAGTTAAAAGTGCAAAAATTAAAGAGCAAGCCAATGGTGCACTGTTTGGTGTATTTATATTCTAGAAACCGATAAACTTTTATTTCAAATGGAAATTTTAATTATAATGACATTGTTTATCAAATAACTACCCGTCCTACTGAGAAACATCTGGTGAGCAGAATATTATTAGCTCTCATTGGTGTATTGTGACTATATAGTCTTTGTCTACCTACCAGTCTATATATAGTAGAGGATCCTGCCTTCTCGCCGAAAATTGTTTGGCCGATTATCACTTGCCAACCAACGGTTCGCCTATTTTTCACTTTGACAACTAACGATTGTCAAATTTTTGTATGACAACGTTTCATTTGGTAGAATTATTGTTAAGCCATAGACTTGCTGGCGTATAGATGATCTGACAGCCCGAAAACGCATGACCAATTTTGATTTGTTATTGTGTGAGTTAGCTAGTGATGTACATTTTACTTAAAAGGCTATCGAAAAATTATTGTTAAGAAAGCGGTATAAAGACTAAATAAATAGTTTAGTGCACAGAACTGAATAACTTTCGTGCACTAAACTATTTTATCTTAATTTTTACCATGAAAGTTCTAAAATAACTAAAAATATTCAAATAACATGTTACCGGGAATAAGCTGCACCTACCTGCCTTTTCCATCATTCATAATCCATTACAGCCTGTAAAATCCACTGCTCAACATAGGCCTCCCATAGATTGCCTCATAGGGAGATATTTGCCATCGCTTGGCGAGGGGTTGTCAACCACAGTTTTTATTATTTCGAGTTGTTATCAGGAAGATGCTGCCCATCGCCTCTTTCAGTTTCCTTTGTCGCCTTTATGACACACATGGGACGATATTGGGTAGTGGAAATTCTTTCACCGCCACTACTTGCCTTTCATTCAAAATGCACAAAATTGCAATAATATCTGAAAAGGCGAGGTAAGTCTAATAACATGAAACAATGTTCTCCAATAATCAGATCGGAAAGTTATATTTTTGAGCTATGACTTTTGGAAAAAAATATTTAATGCCATGTACAATTTCCACGGAATTTCTTTCTTTTTCAACATAATATTGATTTTAATCAAATATAAATGAGTAGATACTTCATTAAGTATCTATTTATATATTATACATTTATAAAATGTTTTGCTGGTAAAATAAAAACGAGGGCACGGGTACGTGTATGACTGCTTTATTTTTATGTAATTATTACCTTTAATATTTACAAAACAGAATCGGAAACAGAAACAAAAAATCATTTAATAATTAATAAATACACAGAATTATTTTAAAAAAATTGGTTGCCTGTAAAGTCGGTATACGGGCGAAAGTTTTACGTGACAACGACTTTGAGTGGTAAAATAATTTTATTATGTCTCTCTCCTCTTAGGCGGTAACCATGCCAGTGGAAGGGACGCGTGCCTCTCACTCGCTCTCATTGTGAGCGCACGTGAGCGGGCGTAACGCAGTTTCTTGAAGTGTCACCCGGCAAACCAATTTATAAGACGTTGTCACGTCAAAACATGTAATAATTAATTAAGTACATCATAAAGTTTATTTCAACATCCGACTTTAATATGAAAGTAAACTTAATAATTTAAGTAACGAAATTTGTAGGAATAAGTTAAATAAGATTGTTCTGTTTAAATGCCAATAAGTAACTGTAATTAATTTGTTTAAAGTAATCATTTTGAAATGTTTTGCTAGTGAAATAAAAACGGAGACACGGAGTACATAATTACTGTTTTTTATATAAGTATTACTTATTATTTATTTTCATATAACTTATTGGCCTTTAAACAGAACAATCTTATTTAATTGGTTCCTACAAGTTACTTAAATTATTAATCTTACATTCATATTTAAGACGAATGTCAAAATAAACTTCTATAATATATTTCATTATTAAATATCTGTGCCCACCTAAAATATCTTGGTCCAAACTGTGGCACCAAACATAAAATAAGTCATATCTTTTTCAATATAAGCACAGCTTTTTCAGTATAGGCCTCCCAATACCTTTAGCGATTTTATTATTTTCTCGAATAAACTTTTCACATTTAAGACAATAGTGAATTACATCTTGTGAAGGATATGTTAAATAATAGCCTTCGATCTTAGATGAAAAATCTCTTTTTTATAAATTAATTTCTACTAACTTGAATTGGCGGGAAGACAGTACGGCATTGCAACACTATTCACAAGCAATTTTAATTTTTACTTTTTTTACCACAAATCCGGATATATACTCTACTATACGTTGTATTGTGTTTGATAAGGGCTCTTCATTGTGAGGTAGATATAAGAAATCAAAATCATTTTCACTGTGCGTTTCCAAAGATAAGCAAAATTCCTTTGTTATTTTATTATACATTAAAGATGTATTAATTTGCTGCTCGGTAGTCAACTTCGAATTAGATAAAATGGTTATATCTTCTAAGGCCAGACAGTTGCCACTTTCGGAAGTTTTTATTTCAGTGTGACAAAGCAAACGCTTGTAAGCTGACATAAAATTTCTAAGCGTTGGATTATTATTAAATCCACTGCGAGATCTAACAGCGCTGAAAAACATTTCGAGGTGGTCCTGAGACATTTTATAAAAAGGGATAAATTTCAATGCACCTTTTTCTATGAAATCAAGGTAAAGCCATTTTAGCGACCTTATGTTTATTAAAAACCCAAGTAGCCCTAGTTTTCTTGGTGAATAAATTATTAAGAAACCATTTTCAAATTTAAGGTTGCAAAAATAATCATATATTTCGTCCAAGTTATTAAAAATGTCATCTCTATTTTTTTTGTAAAGTGGTTTTTCATACCCATAATTCAAAAAAAGTCTTGAATTAAATATGTCAAATAAGTCATTAACGTGTGTAATAAATGTGACAATAGCCTTCGAATTCTGGAATTGTGGTAATTTTAAATCCTGTTCACAATACTCTATTGCTGTTGCTACTGAACGTGATAGTAACTGTGATGCTAGTTTAACCTTCATTTTCTGTTTAACGTAATTGATATGACGGAAGGTTAATTTGTTCGCTAAGTGAAGGCCTATTTCTTTCTGTAATTGGTAAAGAGCTTCTATGTAACCAAAATCAATTTTTGAACTATCCATCGATGAGGACTCTTTTTCGCCGAAAAGTTGCGAATCATTTTAATAAATGACATGCATCTAAAAATACAAAATATTTTCGACCTTTATGAACAAAATGTGATTTAAAATTAGATCCAAAAGAAAAATCGGTACCTAAAAGCTGGGCCATGTTTAGATTTGAAGCAATGCCATCAAATGTAATGGAAATGACTTCACATTCCGTAAGGTGTAATAAATCCAGACATATTTTGCAGATTTGCTTTTGTGAGGCCGTAAATCCACACGGAAAGTATCCTACTGAATTTTCCAAAACATTTAATGCCACCACCATAAAAACTAAAACCTGGTTCGCAATTTCAGCACCATCCATAGCCAAATCGTTGCCAAAATTTACAAATCCATAATGCTTCTGGCCTACCCATTCAGTGTATTCACGTATACTCATTTCATCAAAAGTGAGACATAGTTTGAGATCAGTATTCTTTTTTCTCATTTCTCTAATGGTGTTTAAAGATTCTTGAGTGAAACCAGGTTCACAGTCTAGTCTGGCATACCAGGTACGCAATGTGTTAACGTGTGGCAGACACAAATCAAATTTTTCACGTAAATAATTATATGCTCTTGGACTATAGAAATGTATTGTGACAGCAAATTTTCGTAATTCTTCGTTATATTTGGATGCAGACACTATTTTACCACATTTTTATCATTAACCCTGTTAATTAAATTCTGTATCAATTCATTGCTACATGCCATAGTGATATCGCTATAGTGATCTTTCAATCCTGGTCTTGAATGGATTTCTTCAAGCACGTTTTGCAATGTAACTATTTTTTTAGCCTGTCTTTTAGTTTTTGCTGCTAAACTACGTATTTTCTTTTGTTTTTCTTTCAGCTTTTGTTTTAATTTCTCGATTTTTGATAAAAGTTTTTTTTTCTTGGTGTAAATTGATCACTTCTTTCTTGTGATTTTAAAGGTGGAGGGGTTATGTCACGATTGACATACGATGAGGCTACTCTTTCTTTCATTTGTCCCTGATAAATAAAGTAATAATAAATTTATTATCATTTTAGCTGCATGAATTTTAAAAACATAATGATCTTAACATAGACAAGTCAAATACGCAGGAGACATTAAAGTGCATCAAGTGTCCGAGGATACAGATGCACTCTCTATTTCTCAATCGCAGTATGTTAAGAAAACGGTCACCCACCCATGGACCGACCGCAGCAAGTGCACCTTAATCTTGCAGATCTATTGGTCTACGCAACTGTTACTTAACTACAAGTTCCTCTTCTCTACGACTAACGCAGTAGGTAATGAACCACGCTATCAATTCCTCGGCACACTGTCATCGAGCATCAAGCATGAATCGGACATCAAGCGTTGCGCGTATCAAATACTATGGAATTTATACTATCCTGGTACAATAAACCGCTCGCCTCATGGCATCTAGTGGCGCTTCAGGAGCATTACTCAATAACCATACCTAACTACGCTAAAAGTTTTATATTATGACTTAGAATATAATCCAAAGCTCTGCACAACCCCTTGGGAAAATATATAATAATAGAGATAGAGTTTTATAATGTATAAAAATCTATCTCTATTTCCTAAAGTTTTGAAGTTAAATTTTGAAGTCTTATTGTAACAATAATATACTTACAAACAAATAGAATGAAAACCCTTTTAATAAAGTTGTTTTCACTCCGCTTTTCTTATATATTGCTCAATAAAATGTTTACTACAAATTGTAGAGTTCTTCTTAGATTCCAACCAACCCGCAATTAATGCCAACCATTTTTTCTAACTAAAGGATCCAGAGGAAATCTGTTTGACAAACGGCAAAATAAAATTTCGTTTTAGAACGCAAATCGAGCATTTAATTTCATTCTTCTTTTGTTGTGTAGAAATTATGTCTATCGATTCTTTACACAACATTAAAGATAAATATCGACATTAATTTTGATATAGTTGAGTCAATCCCTAGCGTACATGTAAAATATTTTGTTTAAAAATGAATTCACCAAAATCATACAAATTATCAACAATGTGACTTTTTTCTTTGCAAAATATCAAAATTAATGAAATAATTGAAATTATTATATATTTCAAACAGTATATAACATAAATTTTAACCAAAAATAGACGTGTCTTATTATTGACGACGTCTTGCGAATTTACCTGTGAAATGTGCAACCATCAGGATTACTTCTATTGTTGATACCACAGTCACTAACGGAACATGTAACCATTTTGGAAAACTATAAATTATACAAATTAACACTATTATAACCTAAAAACACACAAAATATCTACAAGCTTATTTCTTGCGTGCTGAATTGTGCCGATCTGTCATTCAAAATCGGTTACAGAGTCATGAGATTTGGTATCCTTTTCTATCATGCATTTTTACCATAAGGAATTTTCTTCTCCCTTGCACACTATGTAGTATAGCTGTATATTCTAAGCAGTAAGTGACCGTGAGTGAAATTTTTTCATTATTCCCTTCATACATGCTCTTTGGTTTAGGGTACTCTTGACCTGGCCTTTTTTCAAGACGTCCCTGATTTGGTCGAAAACGTCCTCCAGGCCCCTTCCAACACTTTCATTCACACTCGCCTTATACACTTTTTTCGTCAATCGTACAAAATAATAAATATAAAATCGTCAATCGTATAAAATATACATAATATAAATAGGTATATACTTAGATAAGTATCTACATATGTAAATATTTTTCTCCAAAGATCATATCTCGAAAATACAACTTTCCGATCTGATTCTTGGGGAGTTTTTTTGAGTTTATCGGTAGAGTCACCTGGGATTTTAGAATTAAAATCCAACAAAAGGCAGGTAGGTTCAGCTTATTCCCAGGAATATGTTATATGAATATTTTTAATTATTTTAGAACTATCATGGTAAAAATTTAGTTAATTTTTTAAGTTATTATATTTCGTGTATTAAATTTTTTATAATCTTTTTACCGCTTCCTTAACAATCATTTTTCGATAGTCCTTGTAAGTAAAATGTACATCACTAGCTAACACACACAATGACAAATCAAAATTAGTCTCGCGTTTTCGGGCTGTCAGGTCGTCTATACGCCAGTGTATTCTAAGTCTATGAGTAGAGATGAGTCGTACTAGGTAAATTGTGTACTAGGTGCACCTTATTCAATTGCATACAAATACTCGATCCAAATACCTGTTCCACCTAGTCCATGAAGTACGCATAAAGTTTAGTATTGTTGGAATAGGTTACACTTTAAAGAATGTTTAGTCTTTACGTACAGCCGATACGTGAAGGTAATGAATATAGTAATCGTCCTTCATACTTTACAGGCTTAAGACTGTCAATGTTAATTTATCTACAATCTAGATTGTTGGCGTATTTAAAAGGTTTCAATTACCTATCTACAATCATTGTTTTTTTTATATACGCGGAAAAAATCAGCCGTAATTTTTAAAACTTAATTGTATTTTACATATGTTATTCTCAGCCATTTGTTGGCCTTTGCCCGTAAAATGATTCCAAGATACACTAATTCCTTTAGGAGCCATTTTTTTTAAAACAATAAACACTTGAATGTCTTATTAAAAAAATCAAATCAAAGGTTCTTTAACCACACAAAAAAACTTCGTTATGAAAATCCATTGCTAAATAAAACCTAGACATTCGACTGCATATCATATAGTCTTCATTCGCATAGAGTATTTATAAGTACCTAGTGTATAAAAATATAAAATCTGCTTAGTATTTGGCTTAAGTCCCGACTAGTCTCGAGTATTGACATACAAAGATAGAAAGACTGCGGAATAATGTAGTTAAAAAAGGACAGAATATATTCTTGCATAACACGAGTGCGCTTCGCGTTACTTTTATATATATAGAAATATAGTTCAAATTCAAATGACTGACACACGATTGATTTAGGCAAATACGAGTGAGCGGCCAAGCAGACTAGCAGCTATGGCAACAACATGCTATCTCGCTTCTCCGCGCCGGTACTTCTTTGATTCAAGCGGGCCGCGGGTGCCGTGCCATGCCTAGGCACAGTGAGTGAGAATAGATTGATGAAGTATTTTAAAAGTTGAAACAGGTGCAACCTAGTTATGTTTAATATCTAGTGCCTGGATCTGTTCTTTATACGCTTCATCTCTATTATATAGCTTTATAACTGTCGAATTTGGTTTGCCACAAGGTAGCATACTCAGCCCAACGCTGTTCCTGGTATATGTCAATGACTTATGCCAGCTTCAGCTACAAAGGAAAATATTCTCATTTGCCGACGATACTGCATTATTCTTCAGTGGTAATAGTTGGAGGGAGGTCTTTGATTCTGCACAAAGCGGTTTTATTAATTGCTGCCTCTGGTTACAAAGAAATGTGTTGACATTAAACATTGCCAAAACAAAATACATAACCTTCACTCTTAGGTCAAGCCAAACCCTCCTCCTCCTCTTCATCACAGCCCATGTTTGCAACTCTGAGCCAACTATTTGCCATTGTCTCTATACAAAGAACTGACAAAATTAAATATCTCGAAATCATAATAGACCAAACCCTGACTTTCAAGCCACATTGATGTACTGGTCACTAGGTTACGCAACCTCATTTACATCTTCAAGTCTCTTAAAACGTAGCTGACTGCCGAATCATCAAGATGGTCTATTACGCTCTATGCCAATCGCTTATAGATTACTGCATCAGTTCATGGGGAGGTGCTGCTAAAACACACCTAATCGAGGTAGAAAGAGCTCAAAGGGCCATCCTAAAAGTTAGTGCAGGTCTCCTGTTCCGTCCAACAGTGGACCTCTACAAAAGTGGGATGTTCTAACAGTGAGACAAACATTCATCTTACAAACTGTCCTAATGAAACATTCCCAATGTAAATACGATCCGAGCTACTAAAGGACAAACGCAGAAAAGGCACTATATGTCGCACCTAATCCTTCCATTGTGTTACCTCACACAATTACTTCTGTTTCTAGGACCGTACATGTATAATAAACTAAATAATATCCTAAATTTCTATCCTTTACCTAAATCTAGTTGTAAATCCGTTCTAACAAAATATCTGAAAACTTTAGACTATGAATCGACCGAAAACTATTAAAGTCGCCTATATAATAAATAGTAATCTCTGCTCAGCCATGAACTCCCTATATTCCCACATCTTTTCCTCATTTTGGTTTAATATGCAATTATGTATATTATGTTAATCCCAACTCACGCACACACACGCGCACGCACAATCACCACATACACATACAGGCACGCGCGCGCACACATACACACGAACGCACTCTCACATACACACACACACATACACATACACACACACACATTGATGTGAAATCTGCAATTACTGTAGTTAATTTTGTTTATTTAGGTACATAATTATAAACTCCTTTTTGTTTTGTATTACTCAGATTGTTGCTCTAGCCGTGGGAGCCCTGGTGACCTGTAATACATGTTTTATACCTACATCAGGCACCAGTCTCTCAAGTTAGGTACCAGTCTGGCATTTCTGTAATACCTAGCATTAAGTTTACCTATTGTGGAGAAATAAATTCATTCATTCATTCATTCATTCATTCATTCATACTAAGGTACTCTACCTCAGTGTTACCAGATACGGTAATTACCGTCAATGCACGGTATTTTTACCAAAACACGGTCTACGGTAATAATCTATTACTGTGTCATTTTCTACGGTATTTTTTAATAATTATAAATTACCGTGTAAATAATAGACAGTTTTTAAATAATTTTTTGCTGTTTAGTGGTGCATAAAATATTATTTTTCTTTACAAAATCGTACAATAAGAGATCATAATGGGCAGCGATGAAAGTGACAATGATAGTTACGAAATTGATATTGACACTTGACCAATATCCTCCAAAATAACAAAAGCTGAGCAAAAAGGTGAGCATTACACACAAAAGTTCAAATATGAGTGGTTATGTTATTTTATTAATTTTAAATTATTTTGATCGCCTCTTTCTTGGTAATACACAGTTAACTAATGTTTTCATTGTCCACAGATAGCTCAGCTAAAGGATCAATGTAGAGAAAATATATTTAAATTTTAAATATCTGGTGAACATTTTTTCCTTGTCCTACTCCAATGCTGTATGTGAGAGTCTATTCAGTCAAGTAAATGACATCAAATCGAGGAAAAGAAATATACTGATTACAAAGACAATAAATGGAAACACTCTGACTAAACAATCTATTCGCGGAAATGGAGATTGTTTTGATATTACACCATCAAAGGACATTATCATAAAAGTAACTTCGTCAATTTATGATCAAGAGGTGGACTTTTTGGAAGAAAATTTTATTTCTAATAAAAGAATATGATAAAAATGTTGTGTTTTGTTTTTCATCCACACGGTATTATACACGGTAATTTCAAAATAAATCTAAGGTAGTAATTATACTTAAAACACGGTAATTTTAGTGTGCTGACACGGTAGTTTGCAATTTTCATCTGGTGACACTGTCACTCTGCTCTGTAATCTATTACCTTGCTACCATAGACTTAGGATATACTAGCGTATAGACCACCTGACGGCCCGAAAACGCGTGACCAATTTTGATTTGTCATTGTGCGTTAGCTAGTGATGTATATTTTACTTAAAAACTATCGAAAATGATTAAGAAAGGTAAAAAGATTATAAAAATTGTTTAGTGCATGAAGTTGAATAACTTTAAAATTAACTGAATTTTACCATGATAGTTCTAAAATAATTAAAAATATTCATATAACATGTTCCTGGAATAAGCTGAACCTACCTGTCTTTTGTTGGATTTAATTCAAATGTATAAAATCCCAGGTGACTACTGAAAACCTAAAAACTCCCCAATAATCAGATCAGAATGTTGTATTTTCGAGCTATGATCTTTGGAGAAAATATTTACTGCCGGGCAGTTTCCGGAATTTATTTTTTAATATTGTTAATATAAATAGGTAGATACTTAACTAAGTATATACCTATTTATATTTTATATATTTTATAAAATGTTTTGATGGGGAAACAAAAACGGGACATGGAGTACAACATATGTCTGCTTTATTTTTCATATAAGTATTACTTGTGATAATTACAAACATTTAATAATTAATAATTAAATAGATTATAAAGTTTATTTTAACATTCGACTTAAGTATGAATGTAAACTTCATAATTTAAGGAAGGAAACTTGTAGGAATCAGTTAAATAAGATTGCTCTGTTTAAAGGCCAATATGTTTATGAGGTTTCATCATGCTTCATGTTTATATTTTTCATCTGTCCCTGAAAAGTATAAAGTAATAATAAACTTATTATCATTTTAGCTGCATGAATTTTAAAACATAATGATCTTAACACAGTAAAGTGCACTAAGTGTCTGAGGATACAGATGCACCTCTATTCTCTCAATCTCGGTATGTTAAGAAAATGGTCACTCATTCATGGACTGACGAGGCAAGTACTTAATTTCGCAGATCTATTGATCTGCGCTATTACTTAACCACGAGTTCTTCTTCACGAATAACGCTGGGGATAAACCACGCTATTTAAGCCCTCGCGACAATGTCGTCGGCCATCAAGCATGAATCGGGCATTGACCGTTGTGAGTATCAAATACTATGGAATTTATACTATCACGTCTCATGCGCAGTCATCTAGTAGCGCTTGAGGAGCATTACTAAATATCTATACCTAACTACGCTAAAAGTTTTATCGTTATGATTTGGGAATATAACCGAAGTTCCGAAGCTCCGCTCAACCCTTGGGGAAAATAGCATGATGCTATAAATATTGTACTAGTGTGACCGTGAGGTTGTGCGGTTGGTTGTTACGTTATACATTTATTTTGGTTGATAAATAGATACTTAGTTGGGTTCATACTGGCTTAAAGAGGATAATCTCAAGATTTTTTGTCTTTAATGTACTACAGTTTTATAATGTATGAAAATCTGTCTCTATATTTATCTAAAGTTTTGAAAGTTATATTTTGAAGTCTTATTATAACAATATTTTACTTACTGGTACAAATAATGTAGAAATGACTTTTAATAAAATTGTTTTTATTCTACTTTTCTTTTATACTTTCAAGAAAATGTTTGCTGCAAATTGTTGAGTTCTTCTTTGCATTCCAACCAACCCGTCCAATGAACCTTAACCACTTTTTCTAATTATAGAATCCGGAGGAATCTGTTTGAAAACGGCAAAATAAAATTACATTTTAGAACGCAAACCGAGGATTTATTTTCTTGTTGTGTAGGCAAGTCTATCGATTCATTATAAACATTCAAGATAAATATCGACATTAATTTTGATATAGTTGAGTCAATCCCAGCGTACATGTAAAATATTTTGTATAAAATGTATTTACCGAATTCATGCAAATTATCAACAACGTGACTTTTTCTTTGCAAAATATCAAAATTAACAAAATAATTGAATATATCCTATATTTAAAACAGTATGTAACATAAATTTTAACCAAAAATAAACGCGTCGTAACATTGACGATGTCTTGAGAATTTACCTGTGATATGTGAAATTATCAGGATTATTTCTATTATTAACAGCACACTCACTCACGGAACAATTAACCATTTTGAAAAAGTTACTTACTAAAAATAACCACTATTATACTTTAAAAATACAAAATATTTCGAGCTATTTCTTGCGTGAATTGTGCCGACCTGTCATTCAAAATCGGTTACAGAGTCATGAGATTTGGTATCCTTTTCTATCTTGCATTTTGCCATTAGGATTTTTTCTCCCTTGCACACTATGTTGGTCTATACAATACGGCCGACGTATCTTGGCGAGTCCGACCTTCGCGCAGAAGGTTGCAATAGCTTTTTAAGGAACAAAATGGTGGCATGAGGCGACGTACGGGGGTGGTCTAGGCTAGAGATTGACCATAAGTAAACACAATCGACCCTTTAGTCATAAAATATCGCAATCGATTAGTTTTATTTAGTTATTGATTTTTGTTTATATAAGATATTAAACGAAATAGATTTACAAATATAGTGAATTTTGTTGATAATAAACAAGATTTCGACTTAAATAAAAAAAAAAACTAAAACATATTATTTTCTCAGCTGAAAGACATAATGTACTTAAATATCAATTATCTATTAACGTCTTCTTGAGTAACGACTATTTGAGAAAATTTAGAACCTCCTTATAAATTGCAAATAAATATATTTTTATGTCTTAATTTTAATCGATTTGAATAAAATCGATTAAACAACACCCTCAGGCACGCGTGTTGACATCCTTTCTGGTTACTTCAAAGCTTCGTGCTTATTCGGCAATGCTCACACGTAATATTTCTCAGTCACACGTTAGCATTGGTGTCGTGTTCGTGTCGCTATTCTGTCTTGAGCACAGTCGGTTACAAAAGTTTTCGTTGTTATTGTTGTTTGTTTTATTAATAGTGTTAAGTTTGTTTTGTTTGTTTTATTTGTTTTATTTGTTTTATTTGCAAGTGTCAGTTAGCACTTATATTATTCGCCAAACATGCCACCAAAACATAACAGTGGAATAAAAAGTATTAAATGTAAATAATATTGTATGTGTTTGTGATAAAATCTGCCCTATCGAAAGGTGAGGTATCAAATTGAATCTTTAATTTATAATGTCTCCAAAGTGTTTTGATATTTTTGGTCACTGTATTAGGGAAATTTTATTTGTACATTGGTATATATAAAATTACAATAACAGTTTTCTTCACGAGTGTTCATGCGCTAAACTCGCAGAGCCTATATTCAGACTCGCCAAGATACGTCGGCATTGTACGCTAGTATATCCTAAGTCTATGCTACATATTTATTTGTCTATGGTCTATTACTCATCATGGTTCGCAGCTAATGGACGTATTGTTTATTTCATACCTCGTTGTTAATTGCGTAAAGATGGGTCTATAAAGTTTCCAGATATTTTGCACACCTGTGTGCCTTCACAGCGTAACAAACATGATGTGTTATGACAGTATTTTGTGTTTATTTTGATTGGTCTTTTACATGGTTACACCATGAAATCATGACATTCTATTCCTTCATTGCTTTCACTTTCACTGTCTGCGATTTATGAGTATGACCTAGGCCTGTATCATATCATTTCTTGGACTTTTAATTTGCACGTAGTCTAATTTACCTATTATTATCAAATAGGCGCGTAGTTTGTTTACATAAGATCATCATCATCATAATATTATTATGGCTCATAGTTATTATTTCCATATATCGGACACTGAATGCGTAAACTTAGAAGGCGATGGAATAGAACGTTACTATGTCAATGTACATATTAGTGATTTTACTTATGTCTTTGATTTTATTAGTTTAACTCTGTTAAAATTTGTGATATTTATGAAATTTGCTAAGTGGTGATCCTCTATCGACTGCAAAGATTGTAATTTTTTATATCCACTCTATACGTTTTTTGCTGATTATTGGCGGGAAATCCATCCAAGAAAGCTAGTTTGGTAAGTATTCCAAAGAATTTGGCAAGTTGATGCATTGTTTGCAAGACTTATGTTTACATTAGTTCACAGCTGGACATATGTCCAGCTATGTGATTTCTGTCATACCACTATCATTTTTCTCTGTAAATAATTTACACAGTGTCACAGGTTAAAAGTTGAAATTTTATATTTATTAATAATTTATAACTATCTATAAAAATTTAAATTGGTATTTATCAAAACACATGCTATTCTATAAACTTCACCAAATATTTGTCTATATTTAATCAATTTTTCAAAGTAATTTTAATTTAGTGTAAGTTAAATTACTGTAAGCATTATCTTTATAATTTACTAAATCAGATTCCTCTTTATGTTTGACTTGTCCTTTTGATAAATAAATTTAGTTTACAGATTAATTCAACATGTAAACATAACATGGGAGCTCACGAAAGTGTAGTACTTCAAATGATTACAGTTCAAAGATTCACTTTTTAACATACATGTACAAAGTTTCAGTACTCTGAAATTCATAGTTTTTGAGAAAGTTAAGAGTAAAATTACTATTTTCTTTAATGATTTTGAAAAGTAGTTTTGATTAAAGAGTGGCAAAAGTAGTTTGACTAAAATATTGGTCAATAGCACATAACAGTAGCACATATCAAGAACATCAACAGTTGGTTGTTGTTGATACTTTTCCTGACTCTAATAATAAGGAATCTTGACCAAGATTGGTTAAACATTTTTTGGACCAGACCTACAAAGAAAATTATTACAATTAATAAATTGAATTTATATTATGTGCAGTATATACATATTATGCTTACAATGACATTTATCTAGATTAATTTTCAAATTATTTATGTCAAGGCATTCTATCAGTGTGTCAATTGTATTAACCTCTCAATCATGGAGACTAACCCCTACCCGCTGATCGCGGAGTTGTTTAATAAAATGGACGGCTGATTGGGCGCCGTCCGCCTTAACGCAAATTTCTTGATTCTGGTATATCAAATACTATAACATGAATATTTCTGAATTCTTTATGAAATTTTATAAATGGTATATACATTTAATAAAGTCCCAAAGTAATTAGTGTAAGTAAATGTTGAGTAAAGTTAAAATTGTCATATTTCTCAAGGAAACAAAGTTTTTTAATAGTTCAATTTTGTTTTATTTTAACCTTAAATCTATTATTTACAATATTTTATGTGCAAAATCATAGGCTACAATACAATTTTTTATCATAAAACGATAAAAATAAGTTTAGTGCCCCACAATCAACTTACACGGATGTAGAATGTAGTTCGGACTGGATGTGGCATTAATGCATTAGTCAATAAATAAATATATTAAAAAAAAGTAGGTTCACACATAATCGAAAAAAATTTTTTAATGGTTTTAATTTGAATTTTACAAAGTATATACAAATAAAATGTACATTAAAAAAACCGCTAAAAAATATGTTTCTGAGGTGACTTTAAAATACCACAAACTGTTTATATTAATATAAAAAATAAATAAATTTTTTAAATATTAAATATTTAAAGATATTAAAAAATATATGTAAATACTTTCTACTTTTCTTTTTTAGTAAATTGTTTAAAAACATTCCGAAACCTTGTGTTAACACACATGGCACATCCAAATGCCACATCTAGATTTTCCTAAATCATCGAATGATCTTGGAGTCAAACAAAGCTCCGTTTGTCTGCTCGAGGACGCTAGTTTCTTTACCAATCTAACAATTCATCTGAATTTGCACTTTATGCAGTATGGCAAACTTTAGTTCCTTTTCGCCACTGGCAAACGGAGAACTAGTATCCACTACTGCGGGCGCCTCAGAAATGGACACCATTGCACCTATTGCATATTTTATATTGAAATATTAAATACACTTTATCCTCATTTTGATGTATTAAAACTGTGAATGATGAACAATTATACATATTTTAACACAAAACTGACAGTAAACACTAAATTTTTACATACATTTCAAGTCAACTTTCCGCAACCTGCATGTTAGTTCTAAGATAGCGGTTTGCTTAATACAAAAAAAACCATTTCACACATTACTAAATGAGATAAAACACAAAATGAGGTTATAAATAGGAAGGTTCTTTACCTAGGCATTGTTTAAACACAATTCACCACACAATCAATCAAAATTTGTACGAAATAATTGCAAACAACCATGAAGTTAGCGCCACAATCACTCTGATGGCTGACTCAAGGGACAGACGAAATCAACAGATGATATTGATAAAAATCCTACCAAAGTGTGTAAGCTGGGGTTTTTATGCTATCTTTTTATCCTGTACACATCGACATATGGTAGAATGAGTTAGACATAGTGCATAATGCTTTGTTTCTTCATTAAAAAAGGGTAAAAACACTTGGACACCCGCAGTCAACGTGAGATATTTTTTTATAGAATAAGGGTGACAAACGAGCACACAGTCCACCTGATGGTAAGTGGTTGCTGTGGTTCATAGACATCTACATCTATCTTCGTTTGCGAATTTAAATGCAGATGCGTTGTCAGCCGAGAGGACTAAGATAGAATGCCTCTTTTCCAGTAAAAAGGGTCTCCGGTTCTCACACTCACCATACGAAACACAGCAGCATTAAGCTGCTATTTTACGCTGGTATTTTGTGAGAGCGGTCCTTCCTCGGTCGAGCCGACCCATTCGTGCTACAACTATACTATTAATATAGCTGCAGCATTCTACCACGTAAAAAAAATTTATATATATAATATTTTATATATATAACTTGGACATAAAAATTTTATGTCCAAGTGTTGAGACATCCGCAGTTGAAAGGTTAATAATATCATCTTCATGATTTTAATTGCATTATTATCTTTATTACAAGTCACAATTGAAATGCCATCAGCATATAGAATACATTTATATAATAGGAAATTATATAATAGAAAATTCAAGACATTATAAGCCCATTTTGTGTAGATCGGACTAAAAATTAATAATTTGAAACTGAAGGTAGCTGTGGTTAACTATGACATTGGGACGTCAAACACCTCAGTCCCCGTGACTATTGGTGGAGGTTCTGGAGTCAAGTGAGATAACAAGTTTCATGCTATTTTAGGCGTTTTTTTTAATTGCAGAACTGTTGATTTGCTTTAATTAATCTTAATTTGTGTTGGTTGTGGTTTTAAAAGTAAGTGTTGATTAGTTGTTTAGATTTATATGGTTTCCTTTAAATAAAATGGAGGAGGATCCTCCCGATCCGGATGGGGTTTGCAACCTCGTCCTCCCATATCAGTGGATAATAGTAACATTGAGCAATTAATCGAAAACGACTGCAAAGCAGCAGTGAGATACATTTAGCTCACAAAAATGGTTGATAATAACCCACACAACCTTTACCATCGATCCAATCTATATATTCCCACCCTGATTATATTGAAAAGTCTAAATACTCTGATGAGGATTCTTCACCTTTATAGTCCATGTGAGTAAAATAGCGAATGACTTATCATCCGGAACAGTGTTAAAACTTTTAAATTTGGCCACTTTTCACAATAATATAAAATATTTTTGTGATGGCGTCAAGCGAGTAGTACGCAACAGAATATCTGTTGAAAGTGCAGCCGACGCCAATATCATCGATCATCCAGCCCTTTCGGCAGCCAAATATGAAACTGTGATACCATCATATAATGTCACCTGAATGGGAATAGTTAGACAGGTTCCTGTAGAGTGGACATTAGAAGAATTAGTCACTTCCATTAAAGTCCCTCTGGTTTTGGTAAAGTTATGTTTCGACTGAATAGACCATCTGTTAACGAGCAATAATCCAATTTGGATCCCCACTCAGACTGTTGTTTTGACTTTCTCAGGACAAAAATTACCAACTCATATTTACTGTTTTATACATCATTGCCCAAAGAGACCTATGTTTTACCTATCATCCAATGCCATAAATGTTGTCGATTTGGTGATGTAACTTCCCAGTGTAGGTCTTCCTCGTTGTTTTATATGCGCTCAAAACCATGAAGGAGTTTCATGTTCTCGCCTAACTCCTACTTGCTTATTTTGCTCTGGTTCCCATTCAGCAAAAGATCCTTCTAGCCCTGAACACTCCAGACAAAAATCTCTAAAATTAGTAATGTCTCAAGAAAATATTTCTACTGGAAGCCTCGGTCAGATTCCTCCAGTGAGAAGATCTTTTGCAGACACCACAAGAGCTCTCAATCCTAATATCCAACAAATCTCCCATACTGTACCAAGTGATCCATCTACATCACCTTCTCCGAATCCCCAGACATTCTCGAATTCAGCATCAGGTATTGATATGACAAATCTGCTCATGCAATAACTGAAACCCCCGCTCTTCTTTACCTAATGGATGTGCCTTAACAGAGAAAAATTCCATTTCCCAAATGATAACCTTTTGAGCTTTTAATTTCCATGCTTATTAGTATGTTACTCGCTTTAGTGATACTGAACTTCCATGTAATTTACGTCAGAAACTTACTGAGCTTTCCTCCTTAGCCTGTAACATATGCAGTCCCAACATTAATAAATTTCATCCTTCATTCTTGCCATCCAGGAGACGTGGCTTAGGCCTGAGTCTCATTTTAGGGTTTCAGACTATGCATGCCTCCGGGATGATAGGAGTGATGGTCGTGCTGGTACCTCTATTTTCATTTAAAAAACAGTTACATTTTCACAAATTTCTCTCCCTTCTCATAGTCCAGCAATAAATGCTATTGCTATTAAGGCCCTTGATATCTCTATTCTCTCTGTTTACATTCCTTATCCTGATGTAAATGTCTTAACAAAACTTGCAACACTTATTTCTTCTCTGTCACCTTTTATGGTTATTTTAGGAGATTTTAATATGAATCATACTGTTTTGGGCTCCCATCTTTGTGATACACTGGCTCTCTTATTTTTAGATCTTATTGATAATTTTAATCTCTATATTCTAAATGACGGGACTCCTACTCGTCGAGTATCCCCATTACAAAATGTTAGGTGTACGTAACTATCTGTTCCCCAGATATTGCTTCCCTTCTTTTGTGGCAAATATTACCTTCTAGCCATGGCAGTGACCATTTTCCTATATTCATCACTCCTCCTACTTCCCCTAGAATAAATTTTCCATTTTGCCCTAGACTAAAGTATAATCTATCCAAAGATAATTGGCAATTATATTCTTCAGTCTTAGAACGAGAGGTTTCAACTCTTCCCCAATTAACAAGGATAACATTGTTCCTGTATATAGAGTTCAGAAATACAATTTTTTCTGCTGCTAATAAGTCAACTTTAAAACCATTCAAAATAATTATCCTTCCCTCCTTGGTGGGACCAAGATTGTTCAGCAGCTTGTAGGAGAAGAAAAGAGGCTGAAATTATACTCCCGTTCTATGACTGCAGAGAGAATTATATCACTTATAAAAAATTGCTGCAGAAACCTTAAAATTACTGTCAGACAAAAAGCGAACTGGTTGGTTTAAATTCTGTGAGTCATTGTCACCTAGGACCTCCCATCTTTGGTCTGGAGAAATGTTAAAAAATATAGCTGTGCAGTTTTCAGTGAAAATGTAATTTCTAATGATCCTTCCTCATGGATAGATGAATTCTCCAATAAACTTGCACCACAAACAGTCCCATCTTATGATGAATGCCTAGTTTTTAATTCTGCTTCTTTACAAATATATGATAAATTTGATTCTTCTCAGAAATTGTTTACTGTTCTCGATGGCCTTAAAGACACTCGCCAGGTATTGATGGGATTCCTTATTCGTTTATAATTAATAGTAGCGAGAATACTAAAACTGTTTTATTATCCATTTTAAATTTTATTTATATTGCTGGTGCTCCTCCTGCTGAATGGAAATCCCAAATCATTTTACCCATTCTCAAACCAGGTAAGTCTAGCAATGACCCTTCCAGTTACCGACCTATTCTTCTTATTTCTCCTTATTTCTATTCTATTCTTCCTTATTTCGACCTGCCCTTTCATGTACTTTGGCAAAAATCTTGGAACATCTAATAAAAAATCGTTTGGAATGGTTTTTGGAAAGGAATAATGTCTTACCTAAAAGCCAATTCGGTTTCCGAAAAGGCTTAAGTACCATGGATAGCCTTAGTACTTTGGTCACAGATATTCGTATTGCTTTTTCAAGACATGAATTTCTCATAGGAGTTTTCTTGGATATTTCGTCTGAATATAATAATGTGCTTCTTCCTGTGCTCAGGCAGAAAATGCTTAATCTGAGCATCCCAGTGAGGATAGTCAATTATTTCCCAACTCTCTCTAGATCCATATCTATAAATGTTCTTTCCTCTTCCTCCAAAAACTATATGGAAGGGACTTCCACAAGGCTCAGTGCTTAGTCCTCTCCTTTATTCTATATATACACATGATTTAGAACTTTCAGTAAATTCTTTTTGTAATGTCCTTCAATATGCAGACGATTTAGCTCTATACATCTCTTTAGACAACTTCACAGTGGCATGTTCCCGTCTAAACTCATCCATGAATTATTTACAAGAATGATTAATTAATCATGGCCTCTCCTTATCTGTGGCCAAAAGCAGTGTGGTGATCTTTTCCCGTCAAAGGCGAGTTCCCGATATATCTGTTGCTTATGATAATCAACCTATTCCAGTTAGAGGTAATGTTAAATTTTTGGGAGTTATCCTCGATTCGAAATTGGCCTTCAGTCACCACATTGAATATATAACACAAAAATGCGAAAAAGATATAAATATTCTTAGGTCTTTGTATGGTGTTTGGTGGGGGCTCCATGTTTCTCTCAGAAATTACTGTACAATGCTTTAATACGAAGCCACCTTGACTATGGATGTTTTCTTTTGGAGCCTTGCAATAAACCATCCCTGAGAGTAATGGAAAATTTAATCGAAATGTCTTTGCATTATTACAGGGGCAATGAAATCTCACCAAGAAATGTTCTTCAGGTTGAGTGTAGATCCTCCTTTAAGATTGAGAAGGCAATATCTTTCAGACAGATTTTTATTTAAGATCTGCCAGCTTTCAGATCATCCCCAATTCCTAAATTGCATCTTCTTTCAGAGTATATCTCATCTGGCTGTTTCTGGACTCATAAGGACTCCTGCTTGTTTAGAAGTTTTGTAATTTTCTTCAGCTTCCTTACCTAATCTTTCAATGTATAAATCCACTTTTGATGTTCCTTATGAGGCAATTGTTTACCAACCTGACATTCATCTAGATCTAGGTATAGAAAAGGATTCTCCATCGGCAAATTTAAAATTAAAAGAATTATTCTTATATATATATATATATATATGTCGTGAGTCACATAATCTTAATAAAACAGTTATTTTCACAGATTCAAAAAGTTGCTTGTTAGCTATTTTGTCCAATCAATTCCATAACAAACATAAATTTCCACTAATTCTCAAAATAAAAAATACCCTATACAGATGCCATGTTAAAGGAATGCATGTTTCAGTAGCCTGGATCCCTTGCCACAGTGGTATCTATGGAAACGAAACAGCTGATGTTCCCGCTAAAATGCAATTGCTAATGGCATTCTACAAAATTTAATTTACTCACATGACCTAATTTTGCTAGCTAAAAGGAAACTAAATGAGAATTGGAATAAATTGTGGGGAGTGTCCAAAAATATTAAGAGTAACCACTATGCTGCCATCCAAGAGGTTATTCCTCCCAAGCCTTGGTTTTTTTAAATTGAACAAAGCAATTAAACATGCAACTTCAATCATCTGTAGATTGAGAATTGGACATGCCTGTACACATGTACATCTGGCAAAAATCAGAGTTAGGGATACAGTTTGTGTGAATGTGGCTTAGATGAAGGCTCCACAAACCTATAATAACCTAATTTTTTTTAACTGTCACAAACTATCCTCCTCCCTTTATGATTACCTTCTCCGTATATTCCTCGACCTATAGATTTTAATTTCTTTTTAACATATACTAGTACTTTTGTGTATATTTTATGTGATTTTAGTAATACTAATAACATGAAATTTTAAATCCTTGTCGCTTTTAACATACTAATTGGATTCTAACACATGTGTTTGTCATTCAAAATTCTAGGAGGAAAAGTAAATCCTTGTATTACCACAGACTCTTATTTTAATTAAACTCATGTTTTAATTTTCCACTAATACGTCATTGGCGAATTTTACCAAACCGCCACAAAAAAGAAAAGAAAGAAATGACTATGGGTGCTGTAAAGTACTCAAAATGTCGGGAATTTAAAATAAGTTCATATAAGTGATAAAATCCAAACTTAGTTTCATTTAAATGTGTAGTGTTCATTGTAAACATAAGAAATCATTATATCAAGTTCATCCTGTCGGTCTTAAAATCTAGTTTGTCCTAACATCCGGTTCGGCCGGTGGTAACAATATTCATTTGACTAGACTTTTGACTATAGTTATGATTATAATTAGCTTGGTCGGAATTTCAGTAAAAAATATGCAATTTTGAGAAAACATCACAGCAGGGGTTCCCTCTCTTACCTACCTCTTCCTGGTTAATCAAACCTCTTTCCCTTATAATATGATATGACACATGCTCCAGTTATTGACTATTGAATAATCAATAAACCAATGAGGGATCCACGACTTTTTTTTTGCCACCAGCTGCCAAGCCACTTAGGAGTGAGGTGAAATATTTGATAGATTTCACGGCGGGGAAGATTACAGAGAGGAAAACTAAAACAGGGGATGGGCAGCAGGATCTTCCTGTAAACAACTAAAAATTATAAAAAACCGCAGATGCCCATCCGCTTGCCAAGCGTGGCAACTATGGCAAAATCCCCCTAATGAGACACTAATGGAGGTCTATGTTAAGCAGTGGACATACAGGCTGTAATGGATGAATGAATGAATACATGTGAATCAAGCAATAGGTATACCTGATAGAAATACTAAACATTTACCAAAATATTGAATAAAAACTACTTTTACGGATTTTATTGCGTTTGATTCTACTTATTTTTAATTCCCGACGTTTCGGGTGCTTTGCAGCACCCATGGTCATGGGGTACTGAGTTGATTGACGTCCTGATGTCAGAGTTAACCTGGAGTACCTTCAGCTTTTTAATTATTACTTTTGGTCCGATCTACGCAGAATGAACTTACTGTATCTTGAAGTCTTAATTTAAATAGAGAAGGAGGCTATGTACCACCACCTGCTTGGGATCTTCTAATTAATAAAAAACATGCGTGAGCATCGATATATATGTACTACGTACTAGATTTGGCATTCCGAACATTCACTATGCTCAAATGAACTGTACTGCAATCACTAAAGGTGTACACTAGGGTGGAGCGAAAAATTTTTTTTCGTAATTGTTTTAATACCTGTAAAAGTTGCTCTTATAGCTTACAAATATTCTCACAAAATTTTGGTTGACATATGATATATTTGAGGTGCCCCAACATCATGAACTTTAGAGAAATTCACGAAATTTTGTCAAAACACACGAATGTCTAATTAACGCTAAGTCATATTGAGAGGTCACCTGTTGGTACAAGACATTCAATTTTGACCTTGAAATGTGTGCGGTGAGGGGGTTGTGGGGCACGGGGAGGTGAATACTACTCTCGTCAAACGTCGTTCGAATGCCTTTAGTGCACCGCGCGCGCGATTTAATACTATTACACTTGTGAAAAGCATTGATTTTAACGACTTAAATCAAGAAGTAAGACTCATGTGTAGTATTTTCAATTTCCTGCTCATAGTTAATGCAATTTAGATCAAAATTGATTGAATTCATACCTATTATTTCTCTTTATTACAGTCAAATGTCGCAAGTAAAAACACGACAAAAGACATCCTGTCCTGTGTTTGGTTTACCAGAGAAGTTACCCGTAGCTCAATTACCAACTTATAATGATGTAATGAAAAATTATTTATTCATTAAATATGAATTAAAGCCTGACAAAAAAACAAAAGAGCCGACAATTCATGACATATCCGAAAGATTGGCTCAGGAAGTTTTAGAAATTTATGAAAAGCGTCGCTGCCAACAGTCAGTCTTAAGAGAGTATTACAACTTATTCGATCCTACCATGACAAATATAGAAGCTTAATGAAACCTTATCGAGGCCGTCAATTAAACAAAAAATATCAAGAGAAGATAAATACATTCATAACTGAGTCTCATAGATTATTTGATGTTTGCAGTTGCAAATGCAAACTTATTTCAGATTGCACTTGTTCAAAAGACAGTCGTGTTCAAGGAAGAAATAAAATTTTTACTCGACCAAAGGACAACAAGAAAAATGATGATAGGTGGTGTAGATTTGGTTACAACTGTAAAAAATAAGAGAAAACTAGAAAGACAAGAAAAAAGTTTATTGCGTAACAAAGAGATATTTGATCCCAACAAACCGTGTTGTTCTCGTTCGTTGCCTGATGATGATGACTTGACGATCGAAAGCACCAGTTCGCAACAATAGCGTAGCTTCTAGTCCTTATCAATCGCCAAAACACGTAGCGAGACTACCAAAACCCCACCACCACCAAAAAGAAGTTAAATTTATCATCATTAGCCCTCGCTTGCGATTGTACTGGAGTCTCCGACAGAGCCGCTGCTATTATAGCTTCTTCTGTGTTAAAAGATGTTGGCATTATTTCGACGAAGGATCCAAGCGGTGTCATTGATCGTTCTAAGTTGCGTCGTGAAAGAACTAAAGTCAGATCATCTTTACAAGACGCAGATCGTAATAAAATCATACGCGGTATTTATTTTGATGGCAGAAAGGATAAGAGTTTAGTTATTAAGAAGGAAGGCAAATTTTACAGAAAAAGAGTAACAGAAGACCATTATGTGATTTTATCGGAGCCAGGAAGTGATTATTTCGGGCATGTGAGTTGGGAACCGCTAAAGGTATTCAAAGTACAATTATACGTCACCTGAAAATGAAATCGGTGGATCTGAATAAAATAGCTGTTGTTGGTTGCGATGGAACAGTCGAACACAGGTTCCAAAGGTGGTGTTGTTCGTTTGATGGAAGAAGAACTTAAGAAACCATTACAGTGGTTTATCTGCCAATTGCATTCAAATGAGTTACCACTGCGACATCTGTTATTACATTTGGATGGAAAACCACAGGCCCTAAATGCTTTTCAGGTCCTATCGGCTCTGAATTACAAAATGTGAAACAATGCCAATTGTCGAATTTACCGTCATTCCTTCAACATTACCTGAAATTCCTAGAAATGATTTGAGCACCGACCAAAAATATCTTTATGATGTGATGAACGCTATCAGCACTGGCGTCTTTCTTCCGATTTGGCTAATATCGAACCTGGACCCTTAGCCATTCTAGATGGCTTACAACAGCAAATCGAATTCTAAGATTATATGCTACTAAAACAGACCCCTAGAAAACTTAATGATATTAACATACGTGATGAAAGTTTATGGTCCGATGGTTCACTATAAAGTGTAATCCATCATGCATAAATGGAGCTAAGCACCTGTGGCAAACGATTAGCCTGACTCGCTATTTGAGCGCGGATTTGAAGATAGTCATTGATAAGGTACTATACGAAATGGATATTTCTGGCACCCAGAAAATATTCTTATTGCTATGCTTGGAGATGACAGAGAAATTATTCGAGAACTAGCATGTCAACAAATTTTGAAAGCTAGAGCAGAGAATGATCAAGGACTTCGAACGTTCAAAGTGCCTCCTTTAAATTTCGATGCTGAAGATTATACTGACCTCATTAAGTGGCAAGACTGTAAAATAACTGAGCCACCTCTGACTTACAATTTATCTGATGAATTCTTGAAAGAGATTGTCAAATGCGGTTTGAGTCAGAGTATAAAGATTTCCATGCCACACCAAGCCGTAGAGCGCTGCATAAAATTGGTGACTGAAGCTTCAAGTGCAGTTGTGGAGAAAATAAACGAGACGGTTTCATAAGGGCACGATTATTATCACGTCAGCAAATGCCAAATTTTGATACAAAAACAATTTAATATTTAATTACTGTGTTTCTGAACGATATCCAAATCTATCATAATTACTTAGTTTTACCTTATTTTTAATATATGTATTTTTATATTTAACCAGACTTTATTTAACTGATTCCTAAGCTGTTACTCTGTTGATGGTGTCTACTACACTAACACATAGGTATATATAGAGTAGCGTAAGGAACTTTGTTCCCGCCTGGTGTTACGACATTCATCGCTTTTTCAAATTTTCAATTGTGTTGGGGCACCTCAAGACATCATGATAAGTAAATATATTTTGTATGTAGGATTTACTCAATGAAAGGCAAATTTTATCGCTATGCAATCAAAAAAAAACAAAAAAAATTTCTTACATTATCACTCCACCCTAGTGTACACCTTTAGTGTCATTTCAATATTCATAGAGGAGCTGCGCTAATAATACGAGATTTCAAATTAAAGTTTAAACCTGAACGTAATTATTAATTCAGTAGTGAAATGAGTAAAATTATTTGTTGTTCAAGTGAATAAATAGGTAATAATATTACAATAGAAAAAATAAATTTCTTCATTTATATGCCACGCTATCTACAATCATAGACTAAAATCTACTATCTCCCGCGCATGCGCGAAAACAGAGTAGTGCACATTTTTTGTTTGGAATATCTTCTCTAGTACGTAGTACATAGAACTCAATGTGCGTGAGTGTCGTGGAACACTCGGTTGGAACGAAGTTCCTTTCGTAGTATATTATTATTGATAAACGTATTATATTATTGATTAACAAATACAAATAAATGAATTACTAGCGTCTATTAAAATGAAGCGTCTTTTAAAATAATATTTCTTTCATGGCAAGATAAAAAGAAGTGCGAGGGAGATAGATAGTATTCCATCTCGCTCGCACTATAGAAAGGGGGTCGTGACGGAAAAATCTTACACTTTTTATCGCCTAGCCCCCAAATTCGTATCGTGCGATAAGGAACTTCGTTCCAAAAAATTAAAAATAAACCCAAGCATACCACTGCAAGAATTCAAGACAGTAAGTTCATTCTGCATAGAACGGACCAAAAATAATAATTAAAAAGCTGAAGGTACTCCGGGTTAACTTCGACATCGGGACATCAATCACCTCTGTCCTCCATGACCATATTTGTTTTGAAAAATATTATATTGATTTATTGGGTCTTGAAAATCGTTTTATAGCTAATTTAAATAAAACCAATAAAATTCTTTAGAAATAGAAGGGCTTTGCCCAGATGTGGGATTAGTGCTGTCACTTACTTTTCTTAATCTAGAAACCGCATTGTATAATCCAAGTTCGAAACGAAAAGGACGTACTGACATTGTATATTTTACACAAACTATTGCAAGCTACTTTCGACCTCCTTTAAGTTGAAAACTTTAAGATCAGTACACTTGTAATTTTATATTTCTAATAATAAACCTATTAAATTGCCTTTTGTATCCCTTTCTCACTCATCAAAAACCTAGATCACTTCCAGGTGATTTGAAAATTGAAATTTGTCATCAAGTTTTGGCATTAGGCATATATAAACCAAAAAATCCTTTAACTTAAAGCACTTTACTTGAAACTGACTTTATCAATTACTTTCTCTACATTTAATTCTTTTTATTTTAATAAAAAAGGAAATCAGTAAAGCGCTAGAAATAATGTTGAAGGTTATGTATTTATTTCACTACATATTCAGCTAATAATGTAGTATGTGAAAAGAGGGCAAGTTTGATATAATGTTCAGGGTTATCTTTGCAGTATAGCAGTTCCTTAAATCATCTTTTAAATCTATTAAAGAATGGTGTACATTCATATAACTATTATTGGCCATTACAGTACTCACCAATACTGGGCTGGGACCCTCAGTCAGAATATTTAGAGATGGTTTTTCTGTTATCTGTCAGATGCCAAGTTTTGTTATGGCTTGATTTTAATCGGTTTTCAGGGCAGTCTGCTATTAAACAACTGGACAGTAGCAGAAAAAATATACATTAGTAGCAGAAAATTTAGTTGATCAATAATATATAACATGTTTGTTTCAGTGCCAAGATGGCGCCTCAACGGACAGCTTTGTCCTCAACCACTATCACCATCTCTATTGGTTCACCATCCGCACCGGCTTGTATTTATTTCAGTGGTATGTATACTGCCATTTACTATTCAATATTATGTTTTATTGTGTGAGAAATTTTTTTGAAATCATTTAAAGAAAAAAATGTTAGTTGTTTGCTTGTTTTAAACACGTTAATTTATTTAAAGAAAGAAAATTATAACTTGATTTTCTTTAGATTCATTACATTACCCAGTATTAAAAAAAAAAAACTATTAACAATTAGATTTAACTGGTACTAAGTTTTAATAAAATATTTAGCGTGGCAACTATGGCAATATCCCCCCTATAAGGCAATCTATGGGGGAAGTGTATGTTCAGTGTTCAGCGTAGTTCAGTGGACTTTAAAAGGCTGTAACGGTATCGGTAACAGCTTAATTTATTGTTTTGTATGACAAACTTATGTGATATAAAATGATACTGTATACTTCTACTTGGTTATAATGGAAAGGTAAAACTTGATGTTTTATGAACTATAAAAATTGTTTGTAATGGCAGTCTCAGTAGCTGAATTTACAACAATAATTCCTGTTTAGAATTTAACAGTTTATGCCGTTATTTTCTTTATTTTCAGCTTACTAACAAACTCTGATTATGAATAAAGCGCATGGGATTGGTCGCTGCTTCGGCCACCGGCCTGCTCACTAATGAAGAATGCTCTATGCTGCTCGATGTCGATCTTTTCAAATCTGATGATGGTATGTATTAAACATGACCTGTTACGGAAAATTGAAAATTATAAATTATATATGTAAATCTCGAATCTTTAAATATCATGATAAAAGTAACTATAGAATAATTTAAGAATAACTAAAAGCAACAAAAAAAAAAACTAATTTTCTCTTCTCATGGACTATTTTTTAATTTTTTACGTCAAATTATTTAAAGAAGACTTACTATAGAAAAACTTGACTTGACTGCCTCGTTGGTTTAGTGGTCATAAACGCGATTGCTCCGAATCCAGGGTCGTGCCTCATCATAGAAACCCGCTTAAGACGATTTTGAAGGACCCAGCCAAAATCGCGACTTAAGGGAAAGCGTATTATGATAGGAAAATAAAAATATAATTTAGAAATTTAGTGTAGGTATTGAATTATAGGTATATTTATAAATTTGTTAGAAAGTTATAATATTATACATAACATGTATATATATTTAAATATGTTACATCATAGTTAATTATTATTTATAATGACATTACTTAAAGTAATCACTTATTTTGGTTTGACAAAGAGATTTTATGCATTAGTAATGACAAGGCTTTCAATATAACTTAACTTTTGCAGCGCTTCACTTTCCCGAAAGCGACAAGTGTTGCAACAATAGATACATAGCGCCTTAAACTGATTACTGCTAATAATGCCTCTGCGTTTGACAAAGTCGGAATTGACTCTCCTTCATCTTTATCGTCATCACTTAGACCTCTTTGGGTGTTATTCACATCTTCAATAAGATCTTCATTGAACGGGTTTCAGACGGTGCAACATTGTCATCAATGGAAGAATATCCAGGAAAACCCTGAAAACCCTGCGGGTTCTTCTTCCAACACGACGTCAGCTTTGTTACTGGAAACCTGTTTTCTTGAAACAAATTTGTATGGTTTCAGGCTTAATTGCTTGCCATGCCGCTGTAATGTTTAGGATCGCATCATGCACAGTCAAGGGTTGTTTGCTGTCAGGGTTTTCATTTCTTTAAGATAGCGATGTAACAATTGTATCAATCGTGTTCTGTAGCTTTGTTTAAAGACTTATATTGCCCTGATCCATCGCTTGCAATTCGCTTGCATTCGGAGGTAAGAAAAAAGCTTGATCTTCTTTAGCTCAAAATCTTTAGGTGAGCAGTTATCAATGAGAGAATTATGCGTGCTACTCGGCTCGGCTCAGGTGTTGCACAGATGGCGTATTAGACGGAAGACGAATCGTATTAAGTGTAAATGTATGAAAACATGCCTCAAGTTGCAGGGACTGATATAAATGGCGTATTATGCGAGGAATCGTATTATGAGTTTTACTGTATTGGATTTTTCTGTTAAGAAATTCTCAGTAGCAGTCCAGAGTCAGGAAGTTGGCGGTGATTGAACCCGGGCCTATAATGTCTTCCTGACCGTTTTTTTTTTTTTTTTTATAGGATAGGTACGAGCTCACAGTCCACGTGATGGTGTGGTTGCTGTGACCCATAGACATCTACATCTATCCTCAATAAAGAATCAAAATGCAGATGCGTTGTCACCCGTGAGGACTAAGATGGAATGCCTCTTTCCAGTAAAGGGTCACCGGTTTCACACTCACCATATGAAACACAGCAGCAGCTGCTATTTTACGCTGGTATTCTGTGAGAGCGTGGTCCTTCCCGGTCGAGTTGTCCTATTCGTGCTACAACTATACTACTAATATAGTTGCAGCATGGCTCTACCACGATAATAATTTCGGTCTGGAAAACATTATTATAGAAAACTATATCCTTAAGACCATGGGTACACATATGTGCACCTTTAATTTATTCAAATCAAGACCAGTAGTGACATCTTTTGACAACTGCTAGTACTTGAATGAGTTACTATAGGTTACAGAGTTTCGATATATGTCCATAGACGACTGCCAAGAAAGTTTGTCGGTTTTTTTCATTTAAATTTGTTCGTTGGAATTTTTTCAAAAGACTCGACTAGCAATCTTTGAATAACGATAAAAAGGAATCTTCACTTTAGATCGATATTTTGCTGATTTGTTTTGTTGAATTATTGGACTAACGTGTGAAAGTAAGTTTTATGTTTATTAAAATTTTTTTCGTGTGTTGTGTTGTTTTATTGGCACATATGTGTACCTCAGGACTAAAGATTACTTTTGTATGATATACGACCGTTTTCAGCTTGAACATGGATGACCGGGCGATTGAGGATTTCCTGAATGACAGCGATCTGGATTTTCTGAAGACGATGATGATGAAGAGTACTTGTCGCCAGATGTCTTAAGAGCACTTCAAGAGTCTCAAGAAGCGGAAATTAGTGGTGGAGGCCTAGAAGAAGAAGCACGTGAAGAAGCGGTGCAAGATGACGAAAATACTGAAGAAGTAAGTCAAAACACATCACGATTATTGTGGCGAAAGAACGTAATGCCTCGCCGGGCCAGATATTGCAGATGACGTACTAATTTCACAGAGTGCAGACATGAATATTTTGTATTTTTTTTGAGTATTTAGGGCTAGACTTTTGGGGATTACTAGCAGAACAGAGCAACCTGTATTCAGCTCAGAAAAGAAATCTAAAATCAATAAATACAAATTCTATTGAAATGATCCACTTTGCTGGCGCAACTGATGATGGGCACCCTCAAATATCCACAAGGAAAGCTCACTGGACTAGAGATCTTGTGTACCCATAGTTAGGGATACAATCAGTCGTGATCGTTTTTTGAGTTCAGGAACTATCTGCACTTAGTGAAGTAAACCAGCCAAATGCTAATGACAAGCTGTGGAAAATCAGGCCACTGATAGACCCCATTTTGAAAAAATGCCAGTTTGCCACGCCTAAACATATGTCAATTGACGAGCAAATGATACCATTCTCTGGACGATGTGAATACCGGCACACGCATTTCTGCAAGCCAAATCCACTAGGCCTGAAGAACTTTGTGCTGGCTGCCCGAGACGGCTTGGTATTGGATTTTGAAATCTATGTTGGCAAGGATACATTACCAAATGATGTAATGAAAATCTAGGACTAGGAGCGGTATTGTCGAAAACTATGTCACAATAAACGATAGCTGTGTTCTGTACACAGATAGATTTTACAAGTCTGAAGCTGGCAGAAGTTTTGCTAGAAAAGATAGCCCAATTTTTCTAACTGGTACCGCAATGTCAAATAGGATTGGACCAGTAGCGAAGAAACTGAAGAACGACAAGGGTTAGAAAGAGGACAGTGGGATGAAAAGTAAGAGACGACGAAAATGTGTGTCAAAATGGATGGACACAAAGGCCGCAATAATGTTATCTACATGTTCAGGGAGCGCTCCTGCAGATACCTGCAAACGGTGGCAAAAAAAAGAAAAGGAAGATAGACGTAGCCCGCCAGAAGCAGTCAGAAATTACAACACCTGCATGGGTGGAATAGATTTGTGCGACAGACTAATTGCTTACACATCAACCTGCAATGCGAACAAGAAAGTGGACAGTAAGAACTTTTGCCATTTTCTGGATTTGTTGTCGTCAATTGCTGGATAATGTACACCCGCTGTTGCACCGACGAAAATGTCCATCGCAAAGACAAGTTGGGCTTACTTCAATACAGACTGAATCTAGCCAAAGTGATGATGAAGTATAAGCGCGGAAGTGTTGAACCCAACGTCTTGCTTCCTGGTTCCAGATCTTGTCCCAGCGCCAGCCCTTCGACAAGATCCAGCTCGACTGCTACCAGCGAAGGACTACAGTGTACCGATGAACCACCTACAAAAAAACATCGGCCAGTTATACCCCAACCACAACCTGAAATAAGGTTGACAATGTGGATCATCTGCCGCGATTTGTGGACAGTAAGTCCGCCTCAAAATGCCGTCATCCGACGTGCTCCTCACGCTGCCGCACCATGTGTGTGAAATGCAATAAAATTTATGTGTGCTTAAAATAATTGTTTTGAGAGTTACCACAAAAAAAAACTTTGGCCCACGTTAAAACCTAAGGTACACATATGTGCACCATGTTTTTTTTAACTTCTGTAAAAAATATTTTTTGAAAAACAATCGTGTGTCTTATTTTATACCCCTACAACTATAATAAACCATAAAAAACATTATAATCACATTTGGTTCAAGTTCAGGTCTTAAGAGGATATATGGACAATATTTTATAAAGTAAGGCGTTACATTTGACGTCTTTTTATATTTAGTTGAATATATTTCTGGATGCAGACCATTTTAGGAATGCGTCCTTGAAATTTTGCCCATAGTCACCAAGTTGGTGAGTGTTGAGTTGATACCTCGTAATCTGTGAAATGTGGGTGTAGCATTTCTGAATGGATGAGTCTGCCGCCAGAGCCTCGTTCGTAAATCAACAGGATGCACACGTGAAGGCGAGAACTTTACATCTAAATTTAAATAATGCTGATTTCATATATTTTTTTCCTTGTACTCCATTTGTTGTTGCATTCTTAATAGTTAGTAAGTAAACAGTCCACTGACGAACATCAGCCTTTTTATTTTTCATTAATACTCCCACATTAACTTTTCATGTACCGCGCTCCCTAAAACAAAAAATGGCCCTTTGTATGTCCTCAGCGACTCTTATGCAATTGAGTTTTTGGAAAAAATTCAGGTCTTTTGGGACTATCCGCTCGGCAACATGTTTCATACCCAAGTGATTATTTAAAATGGTACGGATCGACTCGTGAGACACAGAAAGCTCGGCGGCTATCTCTCTCAAACTTGAATGAGGATTTTCAGTCACTATTTCCTTCACTTTTGCGATGTTAACTTCAGTTGCAGACGTTGATGGAGCTGTGTCTCGCCAGCAACGCAAAGTCAGGAATTTGCATTTAGAAAAACCCAAAATTAGGGCCTTTTTAGGTGTTAATTAGGTGCCAAGTTTAAAATTAGTGTCTAAAATTTTCACCGCAACGAACTGTTAAAATTTGCGTTGTTAACAATGAAGTTATTACGGTACGATAAATATTAATAGCAAGGAATTAAGTACTTAGGTGCTGCAAGTAGGCAATGACAAGGCGCCCCTAATAAAAATAAAGTCGTTATTCAGAACAGCAGATGCAAAATTCAGGTTTTCTGAAAATCAGAATAGAATCAAAATTACTTTAGATAAAGCCCAAATTAGGGGCTTTTAGGTGCTAATTAGATACCAAGTTTAAAGTTTAAAGTTACTAAAATTTTCACCGCAACGAACTGTTGAAATTTGCGTTGCTGGCAAACGTATCGCTACACTTTTTATTTAAAAGTGTTGGTGGCAATTGAAGTGCTTTTACATAATTTTTCCAAGGGTGCGTCAACTGGCGCATTATCGTTCCCAACTTTAGTCTGTGTAATTTAGGTTTAGTGATATTTGGATGGATATTCTCCCATCAGCCGGTCAGCGGTAACACCCTGCATGTTATGAAGTTGCTATTTGGGAAAATATGTGATATTTTCCTACTAACACCAACAAGATTATATCATTATTTCATAACGATGACGATACAAGACTTATGACAATTTTATCTTTTCTTTAAAACATGTTGTTTAATTAGGTACTGTGGTGTGTTAGCAGTGTAAGTGAATTTATCGCCACTACCTGCGAATGTTGTAAGTGTGGACTAAGAGAGTTGTCAGAGTAATCTACTACTGAACATGGGCCTATCTCGGCGAAGTGAGAGTAAGTTGACGATCGCAATACCAAACGTTTCGCATCTATGACGTTGCTGCCCGTCGCCGATCTGGATATCTTACGTCTATCGGGTGCCATAAGACCTTTTATTAGCATTTTCTATAGTCACTTCTTACGACCGAGACTCCAGAGACGAAATGAGTTGATAGATTTTTTACATCGCTATTACACGGCTATGTTACATTTCGGGTACATTATAGTATATATTATCAATATATTATTATGTATTAAATACGAATTTACCTGTTCTATTTTACACACGATAACAGAGTTGTCATGTTTTATGGGTCAATAATTAACCCTTATGCACGCGTTAATCACGACTTGATTATTTAATTGCGGATCTAATTACGTACTTCCAGTATAAAATATTCCTGAGTAAGTTTTTGAGTATTAAGTTTATTTTTAATTTGTTGAGTTAGAACGATTAGGATAATTTGTATAAAATGAAATGTTTTAATTGTAATTTCATTTCGAATACAGCTTTTAATCTATTTACATAATTAGGCCTAGATTTTCAGGCTACTCGTATTTAAAAGTCGATTTATTCGTCGTTGACCTTGGTAGTGTTATATTTACTTGAGAGTTTCATCATAGACAAATGACCTAAAAGTTTTGTGGTTCACTTACGCTACAGCGAATACATAGAGTTAGTGTCATGATTATATTATATTAATATAAATTATAATTATTTAGCGAATGTAATTAATTAACGTTTATATTATAACTCGCCTTAGCTGTTTGTAGGTTCGGTACTAATTTTACAATCGATTAAACTGATTTCCGTTGAGGTAGAAACTTGAAACTTTATCATAGTCTAGAACTGAACGACATTATAAAATGCAGAAAAGAAATATTTTAATAAAAATATTTTTGAAACGTTTAAAAACAGACAGAAAAATTTCTCTTATTCCCATATAGATAAAATGAGAACAGGCGGTATGATATTGCATAAATAGACAGTGCAATACAATTGCGGTGACTTATGTGAACTATTCATGTATCAATTATTGTCTATTGCAAGAGCCTCGCATTTTTCGTTTTATTTTTTATTAGGTTATATATTTGTATGGGACTAGAAACAAATTATCAATACTTTTAGTCCGTTTTAAATACGTGTTGTATTAAAAAATTAAATTTAACACAAGAGCCGTGGTAGCTTCAGGTGCTTAGTGTCGCTGTAATTTCACAGTACGCGGGCATCCCGGTTCGATCCTCGCCGGCACCAATGAAATTATAACTGTATTTAAGTCCTCATTTACCACGTGCTCGACGGCTAAGGAAAACATCGAGGAATATCTGCATGTCTGATAAATTAAAAAAATATATTTCGAAGACATTTGAAGTCCGCCAACACGCATTGGGGGCAGCATGGCGGACACTTACTTGCCCTAATACCCACTAAGAATTGAGCGGAGGCCTGTGCCCAGCAGTGGGACGTTGTATATAGGCTGTAACTTTACTTTCCTAAATTTAGCACAGTTCGAAAACGAGAAGATTCTTTTTTTTTATGGGTATACTCAAGGGGTGGTCTCATATAAATTGGAACGACAAATTCCATCCCTACAGGTGGAAAATAGACATTATATTATTACATTGAACTAGTGATATTCCTTAGATCACTCAAAATGATAAAAATATCCACAACAGTTTCTGAAGTCGGAGCTTAAATTCGATACTATAGATATAGACTTTAGAAGCTAATTAAAGTTATTATGTGTGGAAATTATTGTTTAAATTTATTGAGTATTTTTAAATTATAGTATTATAAATTAGTAAGTAATTTTGGGAATTTTATAAATAGTTAGTGGCGCTGACTCGTTATAATTGATTTATTTTTGATTATTTCCGAAATTATCGTTCGCATTGGTGGTGTTTTTCGCACGGGCAAAATCCCTCATACTGACACTGCACGGGGCAAACAGAGCGATAAAACCATGGCGACCCTGCCACGCTATCCGTGGACTTCCACAACATCAGGACTTCACTCGAACCTTAACGCCGTCCACTACCATCTAGAGATTTGACCGAGACAGGTGTCCCTCCGGCTGATACTTTGTATTTATCCTACCGGGGTACAAATTAGAACACTTTGTGCCCCGGCTGAGCCGTATACGTCAGAGAGGATATCTGTCCTCGATGCCTCGGCAGTCTTGAAGGTACAGACCTGTCCATCCTCGCTGCGCGTAGACTTACCTAACATAGATGGGCGCAGACGATCGAGTCCAAGGAGGAGGCATTGGCCGTTAGTTTGGACATAGCGAAGGCCTTCGATCGGGTCTGGCACAAAGCGCTTCTTTCGCAGCTTCTTCCTATGGGCTTCCCAGAAATTGTGCAATTGGATCACCAATCTAAAAAATCTGGTGATCTGCCTCACTTCAGTCCTAAAAAGAACAAATACTTATAACATATAATTTCATCAACTTTAAAAAAAATCGTGTTTTCTGTTAAGAAAGTTCATCATTTATTGCGATATATTACTAAAACTAAAGGCATTGAATTAAAAATGCAAAGCGTAATTTTTTAGAAAACTTTCAATATAATTAAAGTCTATATAAATATATAAGGTGAAATTAAACATGATATCGAAACTTAATTTTAAAGTGGAGATAACACATAATTATTTGAAACAAAACTCTGTTATTTATAATACGGTCATTGCTGAAAGATGAAAAAATATGAGGGATGACGTTTTAGGAAGTTGTTGATGCAATGAATATATCGTACGTGCGTCTAAAACTTCGTGAATTAGACAGAGCGCAGCCGTACAAAGTTGGATACAAGGGGGTAAGAGAGGGCTGGGACATTACAAAGCTTGGTTTTAACCGTTAATTGTTACTACCTAACCTAATTTGTGAAAACCGGTATTCCACAAAACCGGTTTTGGGGTCAATGACCGAAACCGGTTTAGAATTTGAACCGGTTTGAGCCCCCGACGTAAATAATTTTTAACGACATCATAGTTAGTATGGTCAATGTTATCATTTGGTTATCTTTGTTGTAAGTATAATTATTTTGGAAAACTTACAACTAACATTAACAGTAAATAAATGAATAACAACCGGAAGGTCATTTAAAACTTTTCACGTATAGACAATATAAGCTTAAAACAATAATTTTAGTTGGTAAAAGATAAACATCAGCTAAGACAAACACAGTAAATTAAGAAAATTTTACAGAGGAACACTCAACAAAAGAATTTTTTCGCTAAAATATTTTTGATTCGAGAAACACTGATATTAAACAGATCCAAGTCAACACTTAGAAATCTCATTAAAAGTTCTGCATGCACGTATCATAAAAAAAATATTGCCTGTATCTCCGGTTTTGCGGCACATAGATTAAGCGAGGCTTTCTTTCTTATTAGAGTAGCTCTTGTTGTAAAGCCTAACTTACTCAGTAGCTCCGGATAGTCAACATTACCATTTGCCAATTTAAAAAGATAAATCATATCTGCTATGCGCCTATGTTAGTACAGAGGCAGAATATGAAATTTTTTACACCGCGAAATGTAGTTATCAGTGTAAAATTGCGTTCTAAATTGCAGAAAACGTAGAAAAGGCTTTTGTACTTGCTCAATCCTATGTATATAAATGTTATAATTTGGGTTCCACATTTGAGAGGCGTACTCCAAATGGCTGCGAACAAGAGCGCGATAAAGTATCTTATATGTTTTAATATTATGAAAATCGGTAGAAAATCTTAAAACGAATCCAAGTGCTCTCTATTAGCTATTTTAATGATATTTTCAATATGTGCATGAGTATGTCAATGAGTAATTTAGAATCGAAAAACACACCAAGATCTCTTACTGATTGTAATCTCTCTATACTAGTGTCTTGTAATTTGTAGTGAAAGCAGTAGGGTTGGGTTTACGGGTAAAATTATGATAAAACACTTGGACACATTTAAGTTAAGTTTGTTGTGTGAACAATATCGTTAAAGTTCATTGAGATCACGCTGCAGATCAAGGCAGTCAGAAGTTTTTGTGATGGGGCATAAAATTTTCATGGCATCAGCATAAAGGATTATTTTGGAGTAAGTGAAGCAGGAACCTATATCATTGATAAAAATCGCAAAAAGCAATGAACCTAATAGCGATCCCTGCGGTATTCGTGAAGGGATTCGCACAGTTGCTGACGTATAACCATTGAGGACTACTGTCTGACAACGATTCTCAATATAAGGTTTAAACCACGTAAACAGATCGCCGCTGATACCTACTTCGAGTAGTTTGCCGAGAAGTATAACATGATCTAAACGGTCGAACGGCTTACTGTAGTGTATAGACTACGTCCACTTGTAAGCGCTCAAACATGATGTCAGTTAAATAGTCATAACAGACAATAAGTTTAGAAACAGTAGATCTACTCTTTAAGAAGCCGTGTTGACAATCAATAAGTGTTTGTTTAATGCCATGCTATATAGACGAGTATACGATTTTTTCAAAGATTTTGGTGAACATACAAAGCTTGAATATTGGCCTATAGTTGTCTGCACGGTCTTTTGGACCTTTTTTTATGGACAGGGGGTAATAAATGCAGATATCCAAATAAGAGGTACTCTTTCTTCCGGTGCCTGATTTTGAGTTCTGACAGCCCTAGGCTAACTATAAATATGCGCCTCCCCAGCGATCTGTTCTGTCTGTGCCTTCCCAGCCCACAAATATATTTACTAGATTTTTATATTTTACTATTTAGCTTTTCATCCTGCGGTTTCGCCCACATTAAATTAAATTTTCCTGATAGTAAGTGTCGACCATCGTCCATGAACAACACCAGGAAAATTGCAGGTATGTTGCCGGTGGTCTCTAAGTTGTATCGGTCCGGAAAAATCGCCGATTGTAGATGATTCCTCAAAGACTTCTTGTGAGGAAGAAAACTCCTAGTAAATCGCACATTCATGGCAGAATGCCAAGCATCCAGATGGTGTGGATGATACCGTGAGTTTTGTGCCGATGTGCGTTGGTGTAATTTAGCGTTGGAATTAATCCCAACAATTTGTCTGAGCACTACCCGTGAAAATGCATAGAAAAGCAATGCAATGCAACATCTCTTCGCAGCGCCAATGAATCGAGCCTATCAGAAAGAACTTGGTCGTCGACGATCTGAGCCACTCTTCGCTGGATGCGGTCAAGTGGAAGGAGCTGGCACTGAGTGCCTGGTTCAGAGATGAGAACAGTAGGAGTACTGTTCTCATCTCTGGACGGGACCTACTGAACAGTAGGTGTACCTCACATGGAGATGTGAAGGTGAACTTTCGCCTTGTAAAGTTGCAAACGGTGTGCCGGCATAAAATACTGTCCCACTCTGCTGACAACGCCAAGCTTTTTAGAGGCCAATTTGGTCTTCCCTTGCAAGTGACCGCGGATATGAACGTTATTCGATATGTCGACACCGACGATTCCGATGCTGGCTAAGGCAACGAGGGGAGTTCCTCGAAATTGAGGAGATACGACAAAAGGGTTCTTTTTTTGTTTAAACTGGACTAGAGTTGTCCCCAATCCAAGATTATATTTATTAAAGACTCGACTTTAGACACAAGTTTTTTCCGATACTCGATGACGTGTTCCCGAGAAATATTAGCACGCCCGGTGTAAGAAGCATCACCAGTGTTA
>JAGSMP010001240.1:0-61096 GCA_029286625.1 Parnassius orleans | reverse complement strand
ATATATTTACTAGATTTTTATATTTTACTATTTAGCTTTTCATCCTGCGGTTTCGCCCACATTAAATTAAATTTTCCTGATAGTAAGTGTCGACCATCGTCCATGAACAACACCAGGAAAATTGCAGGTATGTTGCCGGTGGTCTCTAAGTTGTATCGGTCCGGAAAAATCGCCGATTGTAGATGATTCCTCAAAGACTTCTTGTGAGGAAGAAACTCCTAGTAAATCGCACATTCATGGCAGAATGCCAAGCATCCAGATGGTGTGGATGATACCGTGAGTTTTGTGCCGATGTGCGTTGGTGTAATTTAGCGTTGGAATTAATCCCAACAATTTGTCTGAGCACTACCCGTGAAAATGCATAGAAAAGCAATGCAATGCAACATCTCTTCGCAGCGCCAATGAATCGAGCCTATCAGAAAGAACTTGGTCGTCGACGATCTGAGCCACTCTTCGCTGGATGCGGTCAAGTGGAAGGAGCTGGCACTGAGTGCCTGGTTCAGAGATGAGAACAGTAGGAGTACTGTTCTCATCTTCTGGACGGGACCTACTGAACAGTAGGTGTACCTCACATGGAGATGAAGGTGAACTTTCGCCTTGTGTTGCAAACGGTGCCGGCATAAAATACTGTCCCACTCTGCTGACAACGCCAAGCTTTTTAGAGGCCAATTTGGTCTTCCCTTGCAAGTGACCGCGGATATGAACGTTATTCGATATGTCGACACCGACGATTCCGATGCTGGCTAAGGCAACGAGGGGAGTTCCTCGAAATTGAGGAGATACGACAAAAGGGTTCTTTTTTTGTTTAAACTGGACTAGAGTTGTCCCCAATCCAAGATTATATTTATTAAAGACTCGACTTTAGACACAAGTTTTTTCCGATACTCGATGACGTGTTCCTGAGAAATATTAGCACGCCCGGTGTAAGAAGCATCACCAGTGTTACAACCAGTAGCAGCTCATAGTCCGCCAGATACAGCGGCAGATTTATACCTTCAGTCTTTAGTATAACATAAAATACAAACATTGTAAGTAAATTTAATAGGCATAGTTAATTCTTACCACCTACCTAGTTAATTACATAAGTCTCAATTGTTAAATTTGATTTTATAAGTTAAGACTAAAGGAAACGAATAGTTATAATTTCATTGGATACATCTTGTCGACGTACCTTATTGTGTTGGCTGTGCAATTTTCTACAGGAGATTGTCACTTCGCTTGAGCGGGTTGGCAACCGCAGCTATTGTTTTATTTGTTTATTAGAAGACGCTACTGACCATCTCATCTTCTTGTTTTCCTGTATCGCCTCTTACGACACCCACGGGACGAAGTGGGTAATGGATATTATCACGCGGCCTCTACACGGAGTTCTACAAATTGTATTAATTATGTCGATTTTATAAGCGGTAGTCGTTAAATGAGTATTTATGCATTTAAAAAATAGTCTGATAGAAGAATGTAAGTGTTTCAGGTTTCGATATTTTCCTTTCCACTCATATTGAAAAGGAATGATTATTTGTTTAACAGTTTTATTTTAAATACATCTAACTTTATCTTAATCTATTCCCATAGATAGGATTGTCATAGTCAATTTAGAGAATTACGATAGGTAATTTTGTTATTTCAATTCATTCATTCATTTCATTACAGCCCTTCACAAGTCCACTGCTGAACATAGGCCTCCCCACGAATGCCAAGCACGGAGTCCCTGCATCCATTGACTTCTGCATGTCTTACAGGTCGTCACTCCATCTATGGGGAGACGCTACACTTCGCCTGCCGGTACAGAGCTGCCACTCGAGAACCTTTCTTCCCCATCAGTTGTCGGTTCTTCGAGCTATATAGCCGGCCCATGCCACTTCAAATCCTTTGGCTATGTCAGTTACTCTGGTTCTACTGCGGATATCCTCATTTCTAAGTTTATCACGCAGAGAAACCCGAGCATAACCCTCTCCATGTCCTGAGCGACGAGCTTCCTCATACGGCCAGCAGTGAAGGACCACGTCTCAGTTCCGTATGTCATCACTGGCACACTGGTTGTACAATTTCGTTTTGAGGTTTTGAGGTATGCCTGAGAAGAGAGATGGGTCGTAATCTCCCGAACGCTGCCCAGCCGAGTTGGGTCCGTCGATTGACCTCTCGGTCAAGTTGGACTTACCTAGTCGGACTATTTGTCCCAGGTAAACATATTAGTCAACAACTGAGCTTAGTACTCCCAACAACTACCGGCATAGGTGTGACATGGACATTAAACATGATTTTTGTTTTGTCCATGTTCATCTTGAGACCTATCCGTTGGGAGACACTATTGAGGTCATGAGCATAGTGCTAGATCCTCCAGCGATTCTGCCATAAGGACTATATCGTCAGCAAATCGAGGTGGTGATGTATTCGCCATTGATGTTAATACCGTATCCTTTCCAGTCCAGTAGCTTGAAAACGTCTTCCAATGCAGCGGTGAAGAGTTTCAGGATATTACGTCACCCTGTCTTACACCTCTCTGCAGTTGGATGGGTTTCATACTCTGGTTCTGTACTCGGATGCCATCGTAGCCCTGTACAAACACTTCAGCACCTCGATATACCGACAGTCCACTGGCACCGCTGAAGGACCGCACCCGCCAAATTTCGACGGAATCAAAGGCTTTCTCATAGTCCACATACGCAAGGCAAAGTGGCAGATTGTACTCGTCGGTCTTCTGCAATTTGCCGAAGAGTATGTGTTGGTCTATGGTGCTAAAGCCTTTTCGGAAACCGGCTTGTTCGGGAGGCTGGAAGTCGTCGAGTCTGCATGCGAGACGATTCGTAATGACTCTCGAAAACAGCACGTAGACGCGGCTCAGAAGGAAATCGGTCTGTAGTTCTTCAAAGAGCGTTGTCGCCTTTCTTGAAGAACAAGACCACCACACTTCTGCTCACGCCTCCGGTGTAATACCACCATGGAGAACGGAATTAAGAGCTTCTGAAGGACTTCAAGTACCGGTTTTCCACCCGCTGAAGCTCCGCTGTAATTCCATCCTCGCCTGGGGCCTTGCCGTTTTAAGGTGCTGGAGAGCCATTCTAATCTCGCTCAGACTGACGTCCGGGATATCATCGGAATAGTGTCGGATAAGACTTGCTCTTGGATCGTTACTCACACTTGCGCGTGGCTCCAACGATGACGTGTACAGCTGCCCATAGAACCTCTCAATCTCACTCAAAATCTCAGGTGTCCAGAGCGATGCTGCCACAATCGGTCTTCAGCTTCGACAGTTGGCTCTTTCTGGCAGACAGATCTCTGGCAAAGACTTTGGACCCTGGTTCCGCTCGATCGCTGCCAGTTTCACCCTCGCGATCACTGAGACATCACTGAACAGTTGTCGTCTGGTCGTCATAATGAAGTCAATCTCATTTTTGTCAGACCGTCGGGGCTCGACCAGGTCCACTTTCTGTGGGGCCGCTTTTGGAAGAAAGAGTTCATCATAAGGTCCCTCTTTCTCCATAAAGTCGGCCAGCTGCTAACCTTAGGTTCCGTTGCTATTCGAATTTCCCTACTTTCAGCTCACCGCTCTCTCTTGTGCCTAGTTTTGCGTTGAAGTCTCCCATTAACACCGTATAGTGGGTTTGGAGGAATGCATGGCTCTAGAGATATCCTCATACATTTCCTCCACCTCCTCATCCGGGGTGTGCCGAGGTTGGTGCGTAAACCTGTATGACCTTCAGCGAATACCGTTTGGTGATTCTGAGTGTAGGTACGCAACCCTCGTCGACACACTCCCGATCTTTACAACGTTGTTAACGAGAGACTTGTGGACGATAAATCGACACCTCCTTGGGACAGATGGTCGCCCTCCCGGTGATAGAATAAGTTGCGGATTCGAGTTACCGTGTCCTCCCCTCTCTCGGACCTCGGATAGTCCTATTATATTCCAGCGTAACATCTATCTCTTCTTCAACTCCAGGATCTTCTCGTCAGTCCTCAGGGTGCGTGCGTTATATGTTGCCAAGGTCGAGTCGTCGTAGGTGGCAACCGAACCTCCACCGGAGATTCTTAGCACCTGCCCCGCCGTTACCATGGTCGCCACCGTAGCCAGGAATAGCGGGGCCGCCGAACTGGGGGCCGTTTCTTTGTGTCGTCGCTCATGGGGGTATATTGCCATAGTTGCCACGCTTGCGAGCGGGTTGGCAACCGCAGTTTTTGTATTTTGGCTTTTATCAGAAAGATGCTGCCCATCTTCTGTATCAGTTTCCTTGTCGCCTCTTACGACACCCACGGGAAGATATGGGGTAGTGGTATTCTTACCCCACTACACGGGAACACTATTTCAATGGTGTGGAAAAATTAAATAAAGGCACTTATCGTTTTTGAATCAACATGGAGAACATTGACGAAGGAAGATCGAACTAAACAACTAAAATGCGATAGTAAATTTATGGTCAAACACAAGTCAAAGACATTAGATGGTCAAGAATTGGAATCAAGTCTTGTAGAAGCCTTTGCTTCTTTTTCGATTTACTATTTAATCAAAACTTTAATGAGGTCCCGATAAATCTAAACTAGCAATATACAGCATATGCTTTCACCAATGTCGTAACAGCTGAATTATTTCCCTTTGTCTATGCCGTCCAATAGATATATATAGAAAATAATGAAGATTTTGTATAAAAAAATTACTAATAAGATCGATACCAACTGTTATTTATGTTAATAATTATTATTGTATGATAAATACTTATTATAATCTAATATATAACAAAAAATAAATCTTTTTTTTGTTTGTTTTTTTTTCACTTAGAGATATTTTCCTAATTAGGTATTATGTTATATTGTGTAATGAATAAATTATATTCTTTTCTATTTTAAACATAATATAATAAGGAATAAACTTAAAATGATGTTTTGTTGGAAGAAAAGTAAAAAAGGTAACGCAATTACTAATTTTATTATTCTTATTCATAAAACAGGCTACAAGCAGATGTACGGGATACGACAAAAAAAAAATAAAAAGAAAATGAGGTGACATCAAAAACTTTTTCTATTGGATGTGGTTATATTGTTTAACAAAGCTTATTTAGCTCGATTCATCTTGAAGCAAATGTAATGGAAAACTTTAAATGCTTTTGTTCAATTCCATTGCAGATTGTCGTCATTTAATTCTTTGACAATTAAGTACTAATATCGTAACAAAAATATGCTTTATATACATTTGACATAAGCGATTATAATTAACACGGCAAGCGCAGGGTGTACCCAACAAAAGGAGTGACTTACAATTCATACTTATGGAAAGATATTTAATATACTTTTAGCACTAGTTAAAAAAAGCCTTGCGCCGGAATAAACCATAAATATACCCAGCATATTTTGTGGCAATCACTGGGTTGACCTATTATTCATCACACCATTTGTGATTAGCTGCAGAGATGCAGTTTTTGTTGCAGAAACGGTGCTGAAATCCCTGCCAGCGCAAGTTGACTGTCGGTATATCGGTATACGATATACCGACTATGACTGCTTCGTTGATCCAGTGGTTGTAATAGTGCGACTGCTGATCATGTGGTTCCGGGTTTGAATCCCAGGTCGGGCCAAAAAAAGTCAGTTAGCTGAGCGAGCTGAGCTGTCAGTGAGCTTTTCCATCAAGAATTTCTCAGTAGCTGCCCGGAATCAGGAAGTTGGCGGTGTCTCACTCTCGTGCCTCGGAAAACACGTAATCCTGCGCCTGATCTTTCTCCGGTTGTGTCGGTTTGCCGACTCAACGGACTATGAGAGTGAGGGAATAAAGAATGCACCTGCATCTGTGCTTGCGCATACACTCGGGCACTATAATCCTGTCCTGCGCCGATGGCTGGTCTCCGTTGAGAGTGGCCGCCGTGACGGACATTATTATTTCGGAGAGGGTGTTTTCACCTCAGACCTTAGACTTGAATTCAACTACATAAATTAAAGCAAATACGGCGTGAGTATTTTTTATGAGGTCTTATTTCGTTTTCTTCTATCTGCATGAATTTCCTGACAATTCTGCATGTATTTATATAGCAGCTTTTGCAGTGTAACGTGATTCTTTTAGTCCTAATAATTTTAGCTGGAGGAGAGATGATTTGGGATTACGCCTGTTGTGGAGAATTATAGAACTACATATTTTTCTTGTCCTTGATTCTAGTCACTTCATCATTGAGCTCCGCATACTTACTAATTTTTCTGTGATTATCTTGTATGTTGTGTGTGTTGTGGACTCCAATGTCTATCAGGTAAGTAATTTTATTTATTTTGTCTTGTAGGATTATATCTGGTCTGTTATAATGGATTGTCCTATCGGTAAGAGTGGCGCGGTCGTAAAAAAGCTTATGTGTGGTATTTTCTAGGGTAATTTTTGGTGTATAATTGTAGTAAGGAGTGTTGGTATTTTAAATGAGTGCGTTTTTGAGTGCTAGTTTTTGGTGAATGACATTGGCCACCTGCCTGTGGATGTAGTCGGTCTGCGTCAGAGTTGTGCATGCGCCTGTTATATGTTGGATGGTTTCTGGATGGATGTGGCATTTACGACATTTGTCATTAATTACTGTAGGATCTTTGATTATGTATTTTCTGTAGTTTTTTGTGTTTATGATTTGGTCTTGAATAGCTATTATGAATCCTTCGGTTTCCGGAAATAAGTTGCCTATTTTCAGCCATTTATTTGAAGCTAAATTATTTATGTGGGCTTGGTCCAAGTCATGGGGTGCCAACCGTAGAGTACTTTCCTCTTCCAATCTTCAATTGTTTGTGTCTGCTGGTTATCATTGGTAGTGTTTTGGGGTTTCTATGATTATTATTATATATACCGTATATATATACTACTATACATATATACTGTATATATATATATAACAAACTACTGTATACCGGTGTGGAGAAGTGCACACAAAAGTAAATTAATTGATCTTGAAAGGTTTCAAGACTTATAGATTCTCCACAGAAAACCTTTATAAACTTTGCAACATCTTATCGGTAAGAAAACTGTACATTCTAAATTTGACCTTAACTCTTCACTGAACACTGTCGTATGACCTATTAAATCGATTTTCCGATTATATAATTTATTATAGAATCGCTGGAGGACCTAAACACATTGTAGCGGCCTCTGATGCCTCCCAACGAATAGGTCTTAAGATGAACATGGACAAAACAAAGATCATGTGTAACGTCCATGTCACAATGGACTGCCGTTAGTTGTAGGGGTACTAAGCTCGAAGTTGTTAACGAGTAGGTATGTTTACCTCGAGATGTCAATCGACGGATTCAACTCGGCTTGGCAGCGTTCCGGAGATTACGACACATCTTCTTGTCTTGAAAACAATGTTCTACAGCCAGTGCGTGAAGCGCAAGGTTGCTCAGCGAGATATGAAGAGTGCTATGCTCGGGGTTTCTCTGTGTGATAAATTTAGAAATAAGGATATCCGCAGTAGAACCAGAGTAACCGATATAATCCAACGGATAAGTAAGCTGAAGTGGCAATGGGACGGCCATATAGCTCGAAGAACCGACAATTGATGGGGAACCAAGGTTTTCGAGTGGCAGCCTCGTACCGATAGGCGATGTGTGGGGCGGCCCCCCACTAGATGGAGTGACGACCTGTTAAGCCATGCAGGAAGTCGATGGATGTAGGTGGCTCAAGACCGTGCTTTGTGGCATTCTTTGGGGGAGGCCTGTGTTTGGGTATTTTTCCTTTATCACAGATAACAAACGTTCAAAAAAACTCATTCATTAATTCATTAATTACAGCCTATCAAAAGTCCATTGCTGAACCTACATAGGCCTACCCCATATAATGCCTCCATAAAGAGAATACTCTTGGCAGTAATTTTGGTAACTGCAGTTATAATGCAATATAGGTATTATTTGTTTCTAAATTTATTTAATATACACGTTTATTGTAATAATATTAAATTTAGATTAAAGAAATTAAATTATATAGAAAATGTAGGTATTATTTAAATAAAATAAAGTAATTGAAATCTTTGGGTATTTATATACGAATGCATAAAGTATTTATATTACAGAAACGATACACGTGTGAAAACTAATCCCACTTGCCTTATTGTGTTTTTGAAACCTCGAATCGCAATTTTCTCACACATTTACCTATTTTTAGTTCAACACAACTATTCACTCGGCCGACGACACATCACACAGATAAATAAATGACATAAGCCGCGTACCGGGTATATTTATTTATCTAGAGGTATATGGCTGCGGCTATATCCTGAGCAGTAACGCGTTGGTGCATAAACTACTAACCAAGTGAAAAAGCAAGCTGAGATAAGTTGAAATGAAAAGTGACAGATCGTCTAATCCAATCGTAATGTAATTTATTACGATTGGATTTTAAGGGTTTTAATTTTTTACGCGGAACCCTAATTCTTTTTCTACAATAAAAATAGCCTAAGTTACTTCTTATAACATCAGCGATCTGCCAATGAAAATCCCGGCAATCGGTTCATTTTGGACACGAGCCAGAACAAACAGACAGACGGATTATTACTATTATTATTATTATTGATAGGAGGACTAGGTGGGCCGATGCTTTTTCGTTGCGCGACATTACGGCAGAAACTGTTGCCAAACATTTATATGAAGGTTGGATTTATCGTTACGGTTGCCCGATGAAGTTAACTAGATACCAAGGTCGCCAGTTTGAGAGTAGTCTTTTTAACCAGCTGTTAAAAATGATGGGGGTTAATAGAATTCGAACTACTCCTTATCACCCGCAAAGCAATGGCGCTGTCGAACGTTGGCATCGTTCTTTAAGACAGCTTTTCGGCTCGCCTCACATGGGTCTTGCGTAGAAGAGCTACCCACGGTATTACTGGGGCTTCGCGCGGCCGGCCGCAGAGATTCAGGGGTTAGCGCCGCCGAGTTAACTTTCAGACGAAACATACGTCAACCGGGAGACTTTTATGACATCTCTTCGAACAACCGTAACGTCAACGACCGTTGTTTAGTAGATAAGATTAGAGATACTATTCGTAGTTATAAAGCCTACATCTGACGATTCACGTAACTGTAAAAGTTTGTTTGTGCACAAAGACTTACGCAACTGTGATTATGTCTTGGTTCGGGACGATTCAATACGTAAACCTTTGAAACCATCCTACGACGGTCCATATCGCGTGATAAAAAGGGCTTCAAAGGTTTACCTAATTCAATTACCCGATAGGCAAGTACAGGTTTCTATTGACAGATTAAAGCCTGCATATGTGTTAAAGGAATGTGATGGTAACATAGCAACGACACGCAGCAGTAGCGCTGACAACGCAGCGGATGTGGTGCCTGCGCATGTACGGTTCGCGTTACCGCCGCCCACGCCGGTGACGACGGCGTCGCCCGGCCCTAACAACCCGATAACCGTGAAAACAACGCGGAGTGGTCGCATTGTTAAGTTATTATGGATGTGAAAGTATTATTTGCAATGCAAGAATATTCTGAATGAAAATATTCTGCACCTAACGTGCAGAATATTTTCATTCAGAATATTCAAGTTACATTATTTAAGTTAAATGTAATTTTAGATGTATTGTATTTTGTATTTTGCGTGTACTGCAGTTTCATTTAGGTTTAGGTAGTTAGTTTAGTTATAATGTATTTCGTTTCATTTGAAATATTTCCTTTGCAGAAGCATTACTGCGAAAGGTTTTACGATTTTTACCATGGGTAATTATCAAGAAAAGCCAGTTATTGTTTCTCAAGGTCAGAATACTGTAGAGAATAAAGTGGATAATATTCAAATATGGTTATATGTAATAGCCAGTTTTATGGGAGCTATAATCTTGTATACTATTTGGGTGAAGTTTAATAAGGAGTTCAAAAACTGGCTTCGCCATCAAGTTTTCATGGCCAGCGTTCCGATATCGGGCCAGAATATGGGTCAGATGATAGGCGCCTCTAGCGCCAGTCTGCAGCACGATGTTGTACCTATCTACTTAGTTACTAAGACTTTCTGTCAGTAGCTAGTTGCCCACCAACTGTATTGCGCGTGCCTCTATAAATAAATATGTCGTAAAAATAACTCGATCTTTCATATGGTCACCCGTAGGGAGTATGGAGTCAGCTCCTAAACATTTATTTTATTCACATAAAGTATTTTCAGTAAGTTTCGAGTCAATCACCCCGTAAAAACATTCACATAAACTATAACACCCTATTTTACTCACTTAGGGGTAGAATTTTCTTAAATCTTATCTTAGTGGATGCCTACGTCATAAAAGGCAGTTACTGTCCAAATATCAGATTTCTACGTCAAGCGGTTTAGGTTGTGCGTTGATAGATGCTTCAGTTACTCAGGACATTCTCTTTAATACATAATATATATAAATTTGATTTAACTATACAATTAAAACAATACAGTTAAAATGCTACATAATTATATAATATCAATGATATTACACAGTGCTGTTTAGTTCAGTAAAAAGCAAAGTTACAGATTTTATATTTACGTCTCACTTGTGGACACAGGATTCCTCTCATTTTTAATAGGGTTTTAGGGCAAGGAAATGTCCGCTGCGCTGCCCCAATGCGTGTTGGCATACACATGTCTTTGAAATGTTTTTTTTTAATTTCTCAAACATAGATTTCCTCCTAATGTTTTCTTTCACCGCTGAACACGTGACAAATCAGTATTGTTACTATACGATGCAATACAGCAATTAATATTCAATGAAATGCAACAACACACATTATTTACATTATTAGTAACTTCCAAAACTTTTACACTGATTTTCCAATTTTTCAATATCAATTAAAAGAAAATAATAGTGGCCGTTTCATATATACATTAAAAATACTGAATACGAAATAAAATGGGGCAATGCGTTTTCAATATCAAAAAAATACATTTATCCGGAAATAAATCTAAGTGTATAAAATTTACAACATCAAATGTTAAATATTTAAAGACAAATGTGTTTTTAAATGAGTAAAATTGAGCCTTATCCATTCCGCAGGTTTTCTTGACATACCTTGACGCAAAATATAAGTGGGTATATATCTTAACTAAATGCAGACTCTGCAACATATTATGCTGTAATGATTAAAAGTTTCACTAAGTTGGGATAGCTACCTTAGATTAATTTAGTTATTTCCATAGCATATTATTAGTTTTGATACTATTTTTGTTTAATTAATATGGGCATAAGAAAGTTTATTATGAGAATCATCAGTGTGTATGGTGGGGGGGTTCAATAAATTTCCCGTCTTTACACTAATGTTTTTATTTCGCTGAGCACACAGGAATGACAACATAGAAATAGCACAATACAAAAGGTAAATAGACAAGAAGATATAGCACAGCATCCAGAAGCAAGAACTTTAACAACTAATGTTTACTACTTAAATAGCACTGCGTAGGCGAGAATTAATAGATGTAATAGAAGCAGTAATAGATGCAACGATGTAAAATGACCAAAAAGTATAGGTGTAGGCGCAGCATCCGAACATATTTTACATATTTCTCGCTATGTCACCCACATTATCTTTATAAATAAGTCTGGTGTTCATAATTCTTCTCCTCCTAAACAAACGGCTTGACCAATTTTAATGATATTTTTATGGGGTACTAATGGGGTCACCTGGATGGTTCTTAGATGTTGTTGAATCTGATAGTAGTCGCTGTTGTCGAGATCGAGGAATCGCCCGTTCCCAGCCGGGGCGGATCGCTAGTAAATGTATAGAAATGTATGATGCGTGTCTGGTTGTACATAACATGGTTTACTAATAACATCTTTATCTTTAACCATGAAATAATATTTTACATTGCATTTAAAATTGAATAAAAATTATATTAATACTCACCAAGCAACTATAACAGTATATACTCCTATTCTAATACAACATTTTAAAAATAAAATACCAATTAATATATTTATCTTGAAAAAGATATTTACCTATTTCTTTAAATTATTTTTGTTTTTTTTTAGGTTTAAAAATATTTTTAATTTAGTTAATAATTTTAGTATAAATTAATAGAATAAATTTATTCTTTCTTAAGTTTTCAAAACAAATGCATACATTCCGACACACATTCTGTAAGCACTAGGAACACAATCTAGTAATAGGTACCAATTACCCGACTCCACGGAGATTTGTACGCTTTTACAACAAGGTATCAGAAAATATACAAAGTCTCTGTATTACCAAGACTAATATTTTTACTAAACAAAGACTGTACAGCAAGGGTTATTATAACATTGTAAATGCATACATGACTTATAATAACTTCTGGGAATGAGGAAATCACTTCCAAGTTGTTTCTAAAATGAGTTTGTAAGTAAAAGGGAGAAGTACTCGTATACGTGGTAGAGCCACGCTGCAGCTATATTAGTTGTAGCACGATTGGGTCGGCTTGACCGGGGTTCACGTTCACACAGAATACCGGCGTAAAATAGCAGCTTAACGCTGCTGTGTTTAGTATGGTGAGTGTAGAAAGCCGGAGACCCTTTTTACTGGAAACGAGGCATTCCATCTTAGTCCTCAGGGGTAACAACGCATCTGCATTTTGATTCTTAATCGAGGATAAATGTAGATGTCTATGGGCCACAGCATCCACTTACCATCAGGTGAACTGTGTGCTAGTTTGTCACCCTTATTCTATAAAAAAAGTTAACAAAATACAGTCCATATACGGCCCACTGTTGGGCACAGGCTTCTGTTCGGTCGAAGGTTATGAAGAAATTTGTCTAACGTGCCGCTACAATGTGTTTTATCGGTCCTTTTATGTCTACGAAGTAAGTATTTTTATTCCTCAGACATGCAAGTTTTCTTGCAATGCCTGTTGTTGCCGAATTCACTGCCGGACACATTAAGTCAGCGCTTAAAATTCAATGAACAAAATTTCGTAGGTGCCGGCGTGCTTAGAACCCGGGTCACTCTCGTCCTGTGAAAGTTACAGTTAACAGCCCTGAGCTACACGACTCTTACTCGAGATAACTATGTTATAGTATTATTTCATGGCGATACTTATTTTACCTTTTTTTCAAACTTAAATAAACAAGAAACATCTAATCAGATTTCTTAGAAATATGAACAACAAAATAAGTAACTACGTTATAGTACGTTCACGCTAAGAAAATAGTGAGTCATCAATGCAACTGCACGGTAAAGGTGAACACAATGAAGTAACAACTCAAACAATTTATACATATTTTAAAAGATAAAGTTTAATAATAAAACTCTTAAATTAAACCAACCATGCTTTTGTTATAGTTTGCTTGCTTTGTTTGCTGGTAAATAATTTTCTTTTAAGAAGCAATAAAATTAAACGTACAAAATTTACAACACCAATATGCTAAACATCTCAGTACCACATCGCTGTTGTTAGAAAACTAAATAACTAACACATGTTGCGATATCCACTTTATTGCATTTACGTAAAGTTTAATTCAAGTTGCATCTTTCTGTGTTTATTAAGTTTTGATAATCATAGTTTTCAAAAGGTTATGCGAAAATGAACTTTGCGAGACGCCACAAATAAAAATTAAAGAAGATTTAAGAAAAAAGTTGCAGAATAAAAGTAGTCAAACGCAATAAATGCATCACTTCGAAAGCAAATGAACTACTTATAGTTGTTTATTTGGTTTTCCCTTGACACATTTATGGAGCATAAATGTGTCAAGGGAAAACCAAATAAAGAGCAATACAGTTCGGAAAAATTAATTTAAATGAGTTATATAATTTTTCGATATTGATAAATGGGTACTATTAAAATTGAATAACATTATTCAATTAAGCTCTCTGACTGTTTTGTTTACAAATTCAGAACAAATTTAATTAAATATGGGATTTATTTCAATACTATTGAAACAGCTAAAATATATAATAACTTTGGTTTCCAAGATTTTAATTAAATAATCTTGGCGCGAAATCCACAAAATATCTGTAGTAATTACCACGCTTATTGCCCAATATGGACTGTAATTATTGGTAAAAGAGGCATTGCCGCAGCAATTAATAAAGAAAATCTCAGAAGAATGGCTGTTGTTTCGTAGATTCACCTAAGTCAAATACGTAATTGTGCATAAATATCTAAAAGATTGTGTTTTGCCAATATCGCATAAGCATTAATTATGGTGAAGTGTAAGAAATGCAATAAGGCTGTGTCGACGGCGAAAGATGAGATTAGTAAATGCAAAGGCTCATGTGAAGCAGTCTTCCATAAAAAGTGCGTCACGAGAGCTACCTTCAAAAATGAAAAATGTGAAGATTGTGTTTCCCTACCCGGATCGCATCCTAGTTCGCCTAGTGTTGATGAACCGGATATTGCAGTGACCCTCGCTGATATGAACAGGAAAATGGAGGTGGTGTACAAAATGGAAGAAGCTGAGTGAGCTGGCCGATCTGGTTGATTTTGTATCAGAAAAGTATGATAATTTGATGGAGTACCAGAAATCGACCGAAACAAAATAAAATCCTAGAAAACATGAATGCATACTTGGTGAAGTGCAATAAATCACTGGAAGAACGTGTGAACGAGCTGGAAGAAAGACAAGGAAAAAGGTGGAGTTGGCTGGACTGGAAAAGAAAGAAAATGAAGATGTGGCGAAAATAATAGTCCAAATTACTAACAAGCTCCAGATGGATGTTAGTCAGATTGAGCACGCAGAGGGTAGGCCGTGAAAACCAAACGCCGACAAACCACTGCCAGTAGTTAACGCTAAGGACAAAAAAAGAGGCTCGTGATAAGTGGTTTGTAAGTCGCAAAAACGCGACAAATGGCGAAATTTATGATACAAATAACGACAACCGTATTTATATAAATGAGAATCTCACTAGATATAAAAGGAACCTTCTATGGGTTACTAAAAACCAACTTAAAAACCTACAAGTACATTTGAGTACAAGATGGAAAAATACTCATAAGAAAAGTGATGAACAAAAAAAATTATGTCAATAAGGAGTGAACGAGATATTGAAAATATATAGAAAGCAATGTAAATACGGCGACTGGCTAGATGTTGTTGTTGGTACCTGTATGCCTGACGCACACATAGTGCAAGTAAACACTGCGAGCTAAACTAACATCAAGTAAAGTTGATCGTTTCGATGCAATTATCACATTAGAATGTCAATTTACTAGATTTAAAACAGCGAACTCCTGGGTGCAGAGTACATCTAGCAACAACAAATATTTACACATTTACACTTAAATATTCGGTCATTAAGAAAAACTTTAATGAATTGCAATTTTTGTAAAAATGTCTGAAGATTAGGAATACTAGTGTTGACAGAGGTTAACATTAAGGAAGGAGCTATCACTATACCACATGAGGGTACAATCTATTGGCAAACACGAGGAGACTATAAAGGGGTGTGCTTATTTATGCTAAGGAATGTCTTATTTTCAATGCGAAAAACCTGACGAGTTCACTGGAAGGACTTCATGGTAAACTCCTGTTAACAACTCAACTCTAAATATAATTGCAGTCTACAGACCACCAAAAACGAATAGGTTTTTATTCGTTGATGAAATCGAGCAGATAATTAAGAAGATCCCAGCGAGTGAGGAAATTATCATGTTAGGTGACGTCAACATTAACTTGTTAGGTGTGAGTGAAAATCAACTGGTGTCAAAATATAGGACTGCCTGTGTGGACTAGGCCTACAGTGCGTAATACCGATTACGGAGGTGACGCGAGAGGTTATCGTCGCGGGTGTAAGAAAATGTCGTGTATCGATCATGTTTGGTGCGAACAAGACAGTTGCGAGACTGCCATTCGTTTGTTATTGAGTGCTTCATGTCGGATCATCACGTGGTTGGAGTCTCGGTACCGTTACATGTGACGCAACACTACACTGACAGTGTGGACTCGGACACTCGGTATGTGATTAATAATAAGCTAGTAGCTAAGCAGATCACTGATTACGATTGGTCTCAACTGTTGCTTATTGATTGTCCGTTAAAATTGTATTGTAAGTTAGAAAATGTTTTCAATGATATTTATAAAATAGTAAACTGTAATGCCAAAGATTAAAAAACGGGATACACAACCGTGGATAGACAGAGATTTGAATAAAATGTTAATGCGTAGGGATAGGTTATTTAGGGATTGGAAAGAAACACCAAACAATAATACGAAAAGACTAGAATACACACGATTTAGAAATAAAGTAAACAAATTAATATTTAAAGCAAAAAATAGGTATCGGCAGGAAGAAATCAAGAACTGTAATGGAGACCCAAAAAATCTGGGACAAAATTAATAGCTGGACAGGTAGGAAAAAAGCAAATATAGATGATATTGTTAAAAGATACTTTGGAAATAAAGACACAATGTATAATATATGTAGTCAATTTGCAGATACGAGTACATTTACTAACGAAATTATTGCTATTAAACATAATTGTAGTATTAAGCTATTAGACAGAAGTAAATATGTTAGAAAGTGATGTCACATTTCGCTTTAAGCCAGCTACCAGTGACGCAGTGTGCAAAGTGATCGATCAGCTGAGCTGTGATAAGGCGCCAGGCACTGACTGCATTCGAGTCATAGACTTAAAAATAATCAAGAATGATATCTCACCGGTCTTATCGCACTTTGTCAACCTGTGTTTGTTGAAGGGGTATCTAGCCTACTCAAAAGCTTTAATTAGGCCCATCTACAAGCAGGGAGAGCACTCAGTGTATGCTAACTATAGACCGATTGCTATCTTATCGGTCATTAATAAAATAGTTGAGAAGATGGTAGTCGGCCAGGTTAGCGAATTTTTAGAGCAAAATAGTATATTAGCGGATGCACAGCACGGTTTTAGGCATGGTCGTAGCACCGTAACAGCACTATCACAATTTTCCGAAGATATGAACAGTAGTCTCGACCAGGGACATCAGGTCCTGGCGCTGTTCATAGACTATAAAAAAGCCTTCGATACCTTGGATCATGAGGTGCTATTGCAGGCCATGGATGAGTGTGGAATCAGGGGCCCCACAAACAGGTGGTTCCGGAGTTATCTGAGTGGCAGAACCTTACAGACCTACATCTCTGGTGTTGGTGGTAAAGAAGTGGCGGTACAGCTTGGTGTACCGACTGGCTCCAGTCTATGGCGGTTGGCGCTATAATTACTGACGCTATTGACGTTATGCATGTCAATAGCGTCAATGTGGTGAAGAAATGTCGGGTGTATATGTACGCGGACGACATGTGTCTTATGTACTCCTCTAAATATACAAGAGATCAGGGCTGTGCTACAGGCAGACTTCGATAATATTATCCGGTGGGCTCACGATAATGGTATCATACTTAACCTTGATAAGACGAAAGTGATGCATCTGTATTCACCGCACAACAGTGGCAAAAAATCAAGAGCGTGGATATAGGTATCGTGGGTCACACGTATGAGTGTATGCACATCAAAATGTAAATTGTGTTTGTCAAAAGCTAGAATATGTCAGTAAATTTAAGTATCTAGGTCTGTGGGTGGACCGCATATGAATTGGAAAACACAGGTTGACACAGTGTGTACAAAGCTGGGCAGTGTTGAGTAAGTTTTATATCCTGAAGGCGCCATTGAGTAGAAAAACGCTGCGTGTCCTTTATTTTGCTCTCGCTGAGTCATTGCTAACCTATGGATTAAATACGTATGGCCGTACATTTAAAACCTATCTTAACAGTATAAAATCGCTGCAAATTCGTTTTGAAATACCTTGTTAACCCACAAACAAAAGTTGCCTGTAAAGAAAATTATGAAAAACTTTTGTTGTCTGTAAGGTGCTTCCTGTACATGAAAAAAGGTCAAGTACCTGTTGGTTCTAGAACAGTTCTATAACGACCAGTTTAAAGTACAAGTGCAAAATAGGTAATATACCAGAAGCGTTAGGAGCGTAAACTCAGCGCGACCAATAGTAAAATTACTGGGCAAAAGAACCAATAAGTATTTGATCCCTATACTTTTCAATAATATCGATTGGCTGAGAGAAAATAATACTAGAATAAGTAAACGAACACTAAAAAATAAATTAAAAACTGTTTTCCTTAATGAAGTTGTTGCAAGATGTGAAAATACTAACTAATTTGTTGTTGTTTTAATATAACTATTGACAATTACGTATATTAGACCTTATTTTAACGATTTAAACATTGTTGTGATGTACCCATAAAGAGTCAGAAAGTCAGAAAGAGTGAGCACCTGAGGTGCGACGGCTAAATGTTAGTATTAAATAATTTTGTCAGCGCGGTCCGCTGACCGGGGTGTGCTGCTATTTACACTGTTTTATTTTCATTAAATTGTATACTTACGTATTTGAACCAAATGTATTAAGACAAGCGCTAATCCCGCCGACAAACTGTTACGCAGTTTGGTGGGTGTGAAAAATGTACTAAAGGTTTGGTCCAGAATAAATGATTTATTATTATTATTATTATTATTATCTGATGTACTAGACGAAATCGTAACTTGGCTTGCTCTTTTGCTACGTCTTGAAATATATTAATTTTATTTTAATATAATATGTATAAATAATACTTATTGAAAGTCATTCTTACTTTTAATTTATAACGGATTCGGAAAATACCTTTGTCCTAGGAAGAACCAGCAAGTAACACAGCGAGTATTTTTTACCGATCATTCAAGTATTGATTCGTCTTACGAAACAGGTCATTCCGGTCGATCATTCATATGGATCATTTAGAATTCCAGTACTCTGTGATGTGTGAGACCCGCTCGATTCTGTCGATCGTCGGACATTACTATCTATGCTCGGTGGCGGTTCGCGAGTGCCTTTACACGACACGTGCTTTCGCTCGTGATCGGAGTATACGCGATTGAACGCCGAAAAGCTTGCACCCGCAATCGTGAGTGATTGTTTTTATCCATTTTTATGTGTGTTGACTCTTTCGCGGGTTATTACTTCTATATTTTAATTCGGAAAGGAAAGAACGTCGTGTAAAGGCTAATCGCGCGTGGTTACCGCGCCCTGGAGTGTATGAAAATCATGCAGTTTTGATAAATCGCGCGTTGTAAAGACTAGTTTTCTACAGAAATGGATAAAATGGTTAGAAACAATATTACACAAGCAGTTATGTAAGCTGGTCTAAGCGTGATTAATTTAAGAAAAAAAAAGAAGATAATATATTTATAATGGTCCGTACATGTCGATGGGTACATAGTTCTTAGAGGTGACATTTTGATTCTTAATCGAGGATAGATGTAGATGTCCATGGGCAACAACATCCACTTACTAACAGTTGAACTACGTGCCCGTTCGTCACCCTTATTATTTAAAAAAATACAATGGCGTACGAGCACCCTCTACGGAATCCAAGAAAAAGACGTGCTGAACTTTTTCAGAAAGAATATAATACCTGCCAAATTACACTACGAGACGACAATACGGAAATAATTCTGAATAGTCATTTAGAGCCATTGCTCAGCTCAGGTGATTAATAAGTGACTGCTTAGGATAGGTACACACTATTACTATAACTACAGACCACCACAAGTTGATGGTACGCTGGACATACGTCTAACCCATAGATTACCACAAAGTACATTCCTAGACCACCTGCATCCATCGATTAACTGCGTGTTTAATCAGGTCGTAGCTCCATCTAGTGGGGTTCACCCAACATTGAGCTTGCCAGTACGAGGCTGCCACTCAAGAACTTTTCTTTCCCAATGGATGTCACTTCAGCGTACTGATCCCCTGGGTTATATCACTTAATCTTATTTTTCTGCGGATATCCTCGTTACGGGTTTTATCCCTTAGAGAAATTCCGAACATAGCTCTTTCTATCGTGCGTCACTTTGAAAATTTCTCATACGGCCAGCAGTAAAGGACCACGTTTCAGTTACGTAAGTCATCACTGGCAACATGCACTAGTTGTACACTTGCTGTCTTTATGGTTTTGAGGAATATCGGGCAAGAAGTTTTGACGCAGTTTACCGAACGCACCATAGTTGAATTTGTGATCAAAGTTGGACTTACTTAATAGAACATCGTGTTCCAGGTACCGGAATCTTAACATCTATCCGTTAGAAAACTTCTGATGTAGTTGAACATAGTAATAAGGTCCTCCAAGAATTCTACCGTAATGAAAATATCGTCACCTAAACGAATATGAGTGATGTGTTCACCGTTGATACGTTTCGACGATAGAAAACGTCTTTCAATGCAGCGGTAAAGAGTTTCGGGAATATAACTTCACTCTGTCTTACACCTCTCTGCATTGAATTGGTTTCATGATGTGGTTCTATATACATTACTGTGGCACCGCCCAAATTTCGACTAGATCGAAGGTCTTCTCATAGTCCACTTACGCCAGATACAGCGGCAGATTTATACCCTTCAGTCTTTAGTATAACATAAAATACAAACATTGTAAGTAAATTTAATAGGCATAGTTAATTCTTACCACCTACCTAGTTAATTACATAAGTCTCAATTGTTAAATTTGATTTTATAAAGTTAAGACTAAAGGAAACGAATAGTTATAATTTCATTGGATACATCTTGTCGACGTACCTTATTGATATTGATATCTATAATTATTGTTTTCCACCGTTACGGTCACCGTTACACTGACATAGGTTACTGCAGAATTTTTTCCCCCATAGATTGCCTCAAAAGCAGGAGGAAGTTTGTCGCCACGCTTAGCAGGCGGGTTGGCAACCGCAGCTATTTATTTTTAGTTGTTATTAGAAAGACGCTACTGACCATCTCATCTTGCTTGTTTTCCTGTATCGCCTCTTACGACACCCACGGGACGAAGTGGGGTAATGGATATTATCACGCGGCCTCTACACGGAGTTCTACAAATTGTATTAATTATGTCGATTTTATAAGCGGTAGTCGTTAAATGAGTATTTATGCATTTTAAAAAATAGTCTGATAGAAGAATGTAAGTGTTTCAGGTTTCGATATTTTCCTTTCCCACTCATATTGAAAAGGAATGATTATTTGTTTATCAGTTTTATTTTAAAATACATCCTAACTTTATCTTAATCTATTCCCATAGATAGGATTTTCATAGTCAATTTAGAGAATTACGAATGGGTAATTTTGTTATTTCAATGGTGTGGAAAAATTAAATAAAGGCACTTATCGTTTTTGAATCAACATGGAGAACATTGACGAAGGAAGATCGAACTAAACAACTAAAATGCGATAGTAAATTTATGGTCAAACACAAGTCAAAGACATTAGATGGTCAAGAATTGGAATCAAGTCTTGTAGAAGCCTTTGCTTCTTTTTCGATTTACTATTTAATCAAAACTTTAATGAGGTCCCGATAAATCTAAACTAGCAATATACAGCATATGCTTTCACCAATGTCGTAACAGCTGAATTATTTCCCTTTGTCTATGCCGTCCAATAGATATATATAGAAAATAATGAGATTTTGTATAAAAATTACTAATAAGATCGATACCAACTGTTATTTATGTTAATAATTATTGTTATTATGATGATAAATACTTATTATAATCAATATATATAACAAAAATAAATCTTTTTTTTTTGTTTTTTTTTCACTTAGAGATATTTTCCTAATTAGGTATTATGTTATATTGTGTAATGAATAAATTATATTCTTTTCTATTTTAAACATAATATAATAAGGAATAAACTTAAAATGATGTTTTGTTGGAAGAAAAGTAAAAAAGGTAACGCAATTACTAATTTTATTATTCTTATTCATAAAACAGGCTACAAGCAGATGTACGGGATACGACAAAAAAAAATAAAAAGAAAATGAGGTGACATCAAAAACTTTTTCTATTGGATGTGGTTATATTGTTTAACAAAGCTTATTTAGCTCGATTCATCTTGAAGCAAATGTAATGGAAAACTTTAAATGCCTTTTGTTCAATTCCATTGCAGATTGTCGTCATTTAATTCTTTGACAATTAAGTACTAATATCGTAACAAAAATATGCTTTATATACATTTGACATAAGCGATTATAATTAACACGGCAAGCGCAGGGTGTACCCAACAAAAGGAGTGACTTACAATTCATACTTATGGAAAGATATTTAATATACTTTTAGCACTAGTTAAAAAAAGCCTTGCGCCGGAATAAACCATAAATATACCCAGCATATTTTGTGGCAATCACTGGGTTGACCTATTATTCATCACACCATTTGTGATTAGCTGCAGAGATGCAGTTTTTTTGTTGCTTAAGAAACGGTGCTGAAATCCCTTCAGCCGTGCCAAGTTGACTGTCGGTATATCGGTATATATACCGATATACCGACACTGTGACTGCTTCGTTGATCCAGTGGTTGTAATAGTGCGACTGCTGATCATGTGGTTCCGGGTTTGAATCCCAGGTCGGGCCAAAAAAAGTCAGTTAGCTGAGCGAGCTGAGCTGTCAGTGAGCTTTTCCATCAAGAATTTCTCAGTAGCTGCCCGGAATCAGGAAGTTGGCGGTGTCTCACTCTCGTGCCTCGGAAAACACGTAATCCTGCGCCTGATCTTTCTCCGGTTGTGTCGGTTTGCCGACTCAACGGACTATGAGAGTGAGGGAATAAAGAATGCACCTGCATCTGTGCTTGCGCATACACTCGGGCACTATAATCCTGTCCTGCGCCGATGGCTGGTCTCCGTTGAGAGTGGCCGCCGTGACGGACATTATTATTATTTTCGGAAAGTGTTTTTCACTTCTCAGACCTTAGACTTGAATTCAACTACATAAATTAAAGCAAATGCAGCGTGTGGTGAGTATTTTTATGAGGTCTTATTTCGTTTTCTTCTATCTGCATGAATTTCCTGACAATTCTGCATGTATTTAATATAGCAGCTTTTTGCAGTGTAACGTAGAGGATTCTTTTAGTCCTAATAATTTTAAGCTATGGAAGAGATGATTTGGGATTACGCCTGTTGTGGAGAGAATTATAGGAACTACATATACTTTTTCTTGTCGCCAGATTCTAGTCACTTCATCATTGAGCTCCGCATACTTACTAATTTTTTCTGTGATTGTCTTGTGTATGTTGTGTGTGTTGTGGACTCCAATGTCTATCAGGTAAGTAATTTTATTTATTTTGTCTTGTAGGATTATATCTGGTCTGTTATAATGGATTGTCCTATCGGTAAGAGTGGCGCGGTCGTAAAAAAGCTTATGTGTGGTATTTTCTAGGGTAATTTTTGGTGTATAATTGTAGTAAGGAGTGTTGGTATTTTGAATGAGTGCGTTTTTGAGTGCTAGTTTTTGGTGAATGACATTGGCCACCTGGTTGTGCCTGTGGATGTAGTCGGTCTGCGTCAGAGTTGTGCATGCGCCTGTTATATGTTGGATGGTTTCTGGATGGATGTGGCATTTACGACATTTGTCATTAATTACTGTAGGATCTTTGATTATGTATTTTCTGTAGTTTTTTGTGTTTATGATTTGGTCTTGAATAGCTATTATGAATCCTTCGGTTTCCGGAAATAAGTTGCCTATTTTCAGCCATTTATTTGAAGCTAAATTATTTATGTGGGCTTGGTCCAAGTCATGAGGGTGCCAACCGTAGAGTACTTTCCTCTTCCAATCTTCAATTGTTTGTGTCTGCTGGTTATCATTGGTAGTGTTTTGGGTTTCTATGATTATTATTATATATACCGTATATATATACTACTATACATATATATACTGTATATATATATATATAACAAACTACTGTATACCGGTGTGGAGAAGTGCTACAAAAAGTAAATTAATTGATCTTGAAAGGTTTCAAGACTTATAGATTCTCCACAGAAAACCTTTATAAACTTTGCAACATCTTATCGGTAAGAAAACTGTACATTCTAAATTTGACCTTAACTCTTCACTGAACACTGTCGTATGACCTATTTAAATCGATTTTCCGATTATATAATTCTTATGGCAGAATCGCTGGAGGACCTAAACACATTGCTTAATGACCTCAACGATGCCTCCCAACGAATAGGTCTTAAGATGAACATGGACAAAACAAAGATCATGTGTAACGTCCATGTCACAATGGACTGCCGTTAGTTGTAGGGGTACTAAGCTCGAAGTTGTTAACGAGTAGGTATGTTTACCTCGAGATGTCAATCGACGGATTCAACTCGGCTTGGCAGCGTTCCGGAGATTACGACACATCTTCTTGTCTTGAAAACAATGTTCTACAGCCAGTGCGTGAAGCGCAAGGTTGCTCAGCGAGATATGAAGAGTGCTATGCTCGGGGTTTCTCTGTGTGATAAATTTAGAAATAAGGATATCCGCAGTAGAACCAGAGTAACCGATATAATCCAACGGATAAGTAAGCTGTAGTGGCAATGGGACGGCCATATAGCTCGAAGAACCGACAATTGATGGGGAACCAAGGTTTTCGAGTGGCAGCCTCGTACCGGTAGGCGATGTTTGGGGCGGCCCCCCACTAGATGGAGTGACGACCTGTTAAGCCATGCAGGAAGTCGATGGATGTAGGTGGCTCAAGACCGTGCTTTGTGGCATTCTTTGGGGGAGGCCTGTGTTTGGGTATTTTTCCTTTATCACAGATAACAAACGTTCAAAAAAACTCATTCATTAATTCATTAATTACAGCCTATCAAAAGTCCATTGCTGAACCTACATAGGCCTACCCCATATAATGCCTCCATAGAGAGAATACTCTTGGCAGTAATTTTGGTAACTGCAGTTATAATGCAATATAGGTATTATTTGTTTCTAAATTTATTTAATATACACGTTTATTGTAATAATATTAAATTTAGATTAAAGAAATTAAATTATATAGAAAATGTAGGTATTATTTAAATAAAATAAAGTAATTGAAATCTTTAGGTATTTATATACGAATGCATAAAGTATTTATATTAATACAGAAACGATACACGTGTGAAAACTAATCCCACTTGCCTTATTGTGTTTTTGAAACCTCGAATCGCAATTTTCTCACACATTTACCTATTTTTAGTTCAACACAACTATTCACTCGGCCGACGACACATCACACAGATAAATAAATGACATAAGCCGCGTACCGGGTATATTTATTTATCTAGAGGTATATGGCTGCGGCTATATCCTGAGCAGTAACGCGTTGGTGCATAAACTACTAACCAAGTGAAAAAGCAAGCTGAGATAAGTTGAAATGAAAAGTGACAGATCGTCTAATCCAATCGTAATGTAATTTATTACGATTGGATTTTAAGGGTTTTAATTTTTTACGCGGAACCCTAATTCTTTTTCTACAATAAAAATAGCCTAAGTTACTTCTTATAACATCAGCGATCTGCCAATGAAAATCCCGGCAATCGGTTCATTTTGGACACGAGCCAGAACAAACAGACAGACGGATTATTACTATTATTATTATTATTGATAGGAGGACTAGGTGGGCCGATGCTTTTTCGTTGCGCGACATTACGGCAGAAACTGTTGCCAAACATTTATATGAAGGTTGGATTTATCGTTACGGTTGCCCGATGAAGTTAACTAGATACCAAGGTCGCCAGTTTGAGAGTAGTCTTTTTAACCAGCTGTTAAAAATGATGGGGGTTAATAGAATTCGAACTACTCCTTATCACCCGCAAAGCAATGGCGCTGTCGAACGTTGGCATCGTTCTTTAAAGACAGCACTTTCGGCTCGCCTGTCACATGGGTCTTGCGTAGAAGAGCTACCCACGGTATTACTGGGGCTTCGCGCGGCCGGCCGCAGAGATTCAGGGGTTAGCGCCGCCGAGTTAACTTTCAGACGAAACATACGTCAACCGGGAGACTTTTATGACATCTCTTCGAACAACCGTAACGTCAACGACTGTTGTTTAGTAGATAAGATTAGAGATACTATTCGTAGTTATAAAGCCTACATCTGACGATTCACGTAACTGTAAAAGTTTTTTTGTGCACAAAGACTTACGCAACTGTGATTTTGTCTTGGTTCGGGATGATTCAATACGTAAAACTTTGAAACCATCCTACGACGGTCCATATCGCGTGATAAAAAGGGCTTCAAAGGTTTACCTAATTCAATTACCCGATAGACAAGTACAGGTTTCTATTGACAGATTAAAGCCTGCATATGTGTTAAAGGAATGTGATGGTAACATAGCAACGACACGCAGCAGTAACGCTGACAACGCAGCGGATGTGGTGCCTGCGCATGTACGGTTCGCGTTACCGCCGCCCACGCCGGTGACGACGGCGTCGCCACCGGCGTGGGCAACCCGATAACCGTGAAAACAACGCGGAGTGGTCGCATTGTTAAGTTACTATGGATGTGAAAGTATTATTTGCAATGTTAGGTGCAGAATATTTTCATTCAGAATATTCAAGTTACATTATTTAAGTTGAATGTAATTTTAGATGTATTGTATTTTGTATTTTGCGTGTACTGCAGTTTCATTTAGGTTTAGGTAGTTAGTTTAGTTATAATGTATTTCGTTTCATTTGAAATATTTCCTTTGCAGAAGCATTAGTGCGAAAGGTTTTACGATTTTTACTATGGGTAATTATCAAGAAAAGCCAGTTATTGTTTCTCAAGGTCAGAATACTGTAGAGAATAAAGTGGATAATATTCAAATATGGTTATATGTAATAGCCAGTTTTATGGGAGCTATAATCTTGTATACTATTTGGGTGAAGTTTAATAAGGAGTTCAAAAACTGGCTTCGCCATCAAGTTTTCATGGCCAGCGTTCCGATATCGGGCCAGAATATGGGTCAGATGATAGGCGCCTCTAGCGCCAGTCTGCAGCTCGATGTTGTACCTATCTACTTAGTTACTAAGACTTTCTGTCAGTAGCTAGTTGCTCACCAACTGTACTGCGCGTGCCTCTATAAATAAATATGTCGTAAAAATAACTCGATCTTTCATATGGTCACCCGTAGGGACCCTTGTGGAGTCAGCTCCTAAACATTTATTTTATTCACATAAAGTATTTTCAGTAAGTTTCGAGTCAATCACCCCGTAAAAACATTCACATAAACTATAACACCCTATTTTACTCACTTAGGGGTAGAATTTTCTTAAATCTTATCTTAGTGGATGCCTACGTCATAAAAGGCAGCTACTGTCCAAATATCAGATTTCTACGTCAAGCGGTTTAGGTTGTGCGTTGATAGATGCTTCAGTTACTCAGGACATTCTCTTTAATACATAATATATATAAATTTGATTTAACTATACAATTAAAACAATACAGTTAAAATGCTACATAATTATATAATATCAATGATATTACACAGTGCTGTTTAGTTCAGTAAAAAGCAAAGTTACAGATTTTATATTTACGTCTCACTTGTGGACACAGGATTCCTCTCATTTTTAATAGGGTTTTAGGGCAAGGAAATGTCCGCTGCGCTGCCCCAATGCGTGTTGGCATACACATGTCTTTGAAATGTTTTTTTTTTTAATTTCTCAAACATAGATTTCCTCCTAATGTTTTCTTTCACCGCTGAACACGTGACAAATCAGTATTGTTACTATACGATGCAATACAGCAATTAATATTCAATGAAATGCAACAACACACATTATTTACATTATTAGTAACTTCCAAAACTTTTACACTGATTTTCCAATTTTTCAATATCAATTAAAAGAAAATAATAGTGGCCGTTTCATATATACATTAAAAATACTGAATACGAAATAAAATGGGGCAATGCGTTTTCAATATCAAAAAAATACATTTATCCGGAAATAAATCTAAGTGTATAAAATTTACAAATGTTAAATATTTAAAGACAAATGTGTTTTTAAATGACTAAAAATTGAGCCTTATCCATTCCGCAGGTTTTCTTGACATACCTTGACGCAAAATATAAGTGGGTATATATCCTAACTAAATGCAGACTCTGCAACATATTATGCTGTAATGATTAAAAGTTTCACTAAGTTGGGATAGCTACCTTAGATTAATTTAGTTATTTCCATAGCATATTATTAGTTTTGATGCTATTTTTGTTTAATTAATAGGGGAATAAGAAAGTTTATTATGAGAATCATCAGTGTGTATGGCGGGGGGTTCAATAAATTTCCCGTCTTTACACTAATGTTTTTATTTCGCTGAGCACACAGGAATGACAACCTAGAAATAGCACAATACAAAAGGTAAATAGACAAGAAGATATAGCACAGCATCCAGAAGCAAGAACTTTAACAACTAATGTTTACTACTTAAATAGCACTGCGTAGGCGAGAATTAATAGATGTAATAGAAGCAGTAATAGATGCAACGATGTAAAATGACCAAAAAGTATAGGTGTAGGCGCAGCATCCGAACATATTTTACATATTTCTCGCTATGTCACCCACATTATCTTTATAAATAAGTCTGGTGTTCATAATTCTTCTCCTCCTAAACAAACGGCTTGACCAATTTTAATGATATTTTTATGGGGTACTAATGGGGTCACCTGGATGGTTCTTAGATGTTGTTGAATCTGATAGTAGTCGCTGTTGTCGAGATCGAGGAATCGCCCGTTCCCAGCTGGGGCGGATCGCTAGTAAATGTATAGAAATGTATGATGCGTGTCTGGTTGTACATAACATGGTTTACTAATAACATCTTTATCTTTAACCATGAAATAATATTTTACATTGCATTTAAAATTGAATAAAAATTATATTAATACTCACCACACATACATTCCGACACACATTCTGTAAGCACTAGAAACACAATCTAGTAATAGGTACCAGTTACCCGACTCCACGGAGATTTGCACGCTTTTACAACAAGGTATCAGAAAATATACAGTCTCTGTATTACCAAGACTAATATTTTTATTAAACAAAGACTGTACAACAAGGGTTATTATAACATTGTAAATGCAAACATGGCTTATAATAACTTCTGGGAATGAGGAAATCACTTCCAAATTGTTTCTAAAATGAGTTTTGTAAGTAAAAGGGAGAAGTACTCGTATACGTGGTAGAGCCACGCTGCAGCTATATTAGTAGTATAGTTGTAGCACGATTGGGTCGGCTTGACCGGGGTGGGACCACGCTCTCACAGAATACCAGCGTAAAAAAGTAGCTTAACATTGTTGTGTTTAGTATGGTGAGTGTAGAAAGCCGGAGACACTTTTTACTGGAAACGAGGCATTCCATCTTAGTCCTCAGGGGTAACAACGCATCTGCATTTTGATTCTTAATCGAGGATAAATGTAGATGTCTATGGGCCACAGCATCCACTTACCATCAGGTGGACTGTGTGCTCGTTTGTCACCCTTATTCTATAAAAAAAGTTAACAAAATACAGTCCATATACGGCCCACTGTTGGGCACAGGCTTCTGTTCGGTCGAAGGTTATGAAGAAATTTGTCTAACAAGCCGCTACAATGTGTTTTATCGGTCCCTTTATGTCTACGAAGTAAGTATTTTTATTCCTCAGACATGCAAGTTTTCTTGCAATGCCTGTTGTTGCCGAATTCACTACCGGACACATTAAGTCAGCGCTTAAAATTCAATGAACAAAATTTCGTAGGTGCCGGCGTGCTTAGAACCCGGGTCACTCTCGTCCTGTAAAAGTTACAGTTAACGCTTATCCCCTGAGCTACCACGACTCTTACTCGAGATAACTATGTTATAGTATTATTTCATGGCGATACTTATTTTACCTTTTTTTCAAACTTAAATAAACAAGAAACATCTAATCAGATTTCTTAGAAATATGAACAACAAAATAAGTAACTACGTTATAGTACGTTCACGCTAAGAAAATAGTGAGTCATCAATGCAACTGCACGGTAAAGGTGAACACAATGAAGTAACAACTCAAACAATTTATACATATTTTAAAAGATAAAGTTTAATAATAAAACTCTTAAATTAAACCAACCATGCTTTTGTTATAGTTTGCTTGCTTTGTTTGCTGGTAAATAATTTTCTTTTAAGAAGCAATAAAATTAAACGTACAAAATTTACAACACCAATATGCTAAACATCTCAGTACCACATCGCTGTTGTTAGAAAACTAAATAACTAACACATGTTGCGATATCCACTTTATTGCATTTACGTAAAGTTTAATTCAAGTTGCATCTTTCTGTGTTTATTAAGTTTTGATAATCATAGTTTTCAAAAGGTTATGCGAAAATGAACTTTGCGAGACGCCACAAATAAAAATTAAAGAAGATTTAAGAAAAAAGTTGCAGAATAAAAGTAGTCAAACGCAATAAATGCATCACTTCGAAAGCAAATGAACTACTTATAGTTGTTTATTTGGTTTTCCCTTGACACATTTATGCTCCTCAAGAGCAATACAGTTCGGAAAAATTAATTTAAATGAGTTATATAATTTTTCGATATTGATAAATGGGTACTATTAAAATTGAATAACATTATTCAATTAAGCTCTCTGACTGTTTTGTTTACAAATTCAGAACAAATTTAATTAAATATGGGATTTATTTCAATACTATTGAAACAGCTAAAATATATAATAACTTTTGTATCCAACATTTTAATTAAATAATCTTAGCGCGAAATCCACAAAATATCTGTAGTAATTACCACGCTTATTGCCCAATATGGAGAGTAATTATTGGTAAAAGAGGCATTGCCGCAGCAATTAATAAAGAAAATTCCAGAAGAATGACTCTGATGTACTAGACGAAATCGTAACTTAGCTTGCTCTTTTGCTACGTCTTGAAATATATTAATTTTATTTTAATATAATATGTATAAATAATACTTATTGAAAGTCATTCTTACTTTTAATTTATAACGGATTCGGAAAATACCTTTGTCCTAGGAAGAACCAGCAAGTAACACAGCGAGTATTTTTTACCGATCATTCAAGTATTGATTCGTCTTGCGAAACAGGTCATTCCGGTCGATCATTCAAATGGATCATTTAGAATTCCAGTACTCTGTGATGTGTGAGACCCGCTCGATTCTGTCCGATCGTCGGACATTACTATCTATGCTCGGTGGCGGTTCGCGAGTGCCTTTACACGACACGTGCTTTCGCTCGTGATCGGAGTGTACGCGATTGAACGCCGGAAAGTTTGCACCCGCAATCGTGAGTGATTGTTTTTATCCATTTTAATTCGGAAAGGAAAGAACGTCGTGAGGCTAATCGCGCGTGGTTAAGTACAGCAAACTGCCGCGCCCTGGAGTGTATGAAAATTATGCAGTTTTGTTAAATCGCGCGTTCTAAAGACTAGTTTTCTACAAATGGACAAAATGGTTAGAAACAATATTACACAAGCAGTTATGTAAGCTGGTCTAAGCGTGATTAAATATTAAAATAAGAAAAGAAAAAAAGAAGATAATATATTTAAAATGGTCCGTACATGTCGATGGGTACATAGTTCTTAGAGGTGACATTTTGATTCTTAATCGAGGATAGATGTAGATGTCCATGGGCAACAACATCCACTTACCAACAGTTGAACTATGTGCTCGTTCGTCACCCTTATTATTTAAAAAATTACAATGGCGTACGAGCACCCTCTACGGAATCCAAGAAAAAGACGTGCTGAACCTTTTCAGAAAGAACATAATACCTGCCACACACTACGAGACGACAATACGGAAATAATTCTGAATAGTCATTTAGAGCAATTGCTCAGCTCAGGTGATTAATAAGTGACTGCTTAGGATAGGTACACACTATTACTATAACTACAGACCACCACAAGTTCATGGTACGCTGGACATACGTCTAACCCATAGATTACCACAAAATACATTCCTAAACCACCTGCATCCATCGACTAACTGCGTGTTTAATCAGGTCGTAGCTCCATCTAGTGGGCTTCACCCAACATTGAGCTTACCAGTACGAGGCTGCCACTCAAGAACTTTTCTTTCCCGATGGATGTCACTTCAGCGTATTGATCCCCTGGGTTATATCACTTAATCTTATTTTTCTGCGGATATCTTCGTTACGGGTTTTATCCCTTAGAGAAATTCCGAACATAGCTCTTTCTATCGTGCGTCACTTTGATATTTTCTCATACGGCCAGCAGTGAAGGACCACGTTTCAGTTACGTAAGTCATCTCTGGCAACATGCACTAGTTGTACACCTGCTGTCTTTATGGTTTTGAGGAATGTCGGGCAAGAAGATTTGACGCAGTTTACCGAACGCAGCGTAGTTGAATTTGTGATCAAAGTTGGACTTACTTAATAGAACATTTTGTTCCAGGTACTCGTCAACAACTTCAAGTGTGATATTCCCAACAAATACCGGTATAGGTGTACGTTATAAATGATTTTGTTGATGTTTTCATGTCTTGTCCATGTTCATCTTAACATCTACCCGTCAGGAAACTTCTGATGTAGTTGAACATAGTAATAAGGTCGTCCAAGAATTCTACCGTAATGAAAATATCGTCAGCTAAACGAATGTGAGTGATGTGTTCACCATTGATGTTAATACGTTTCGACGATGGAAAACGTCTTTCAATGCAGCGGTCAAGAGTTTCGGGAATATAACTTCACTCTGTCTTACACCTCTCTGCATTGAATAGGTTTCATGCTGTGGTTCTATATACATTACTGTGGCACCGCCCAAATTTCGACTAGATCGAAGGTCTTCTCATAGTCCACTTACGCCAGATACAGCGGTAGATTTATACCCTTCAGTCTTTAGTATAACATAAAATACAAACATTGTAAGTAAATTTAATAGGCATAGTTAATTTTTACCATACCTACCTAGTCAATTACATAAGTCTCAATTGTTAAATTTGATTAATAAAGTTAAGACTAAAGGAAACGAATAGTTATAATTTCATTGGATACATCTTGTCGACGTACCTTATTGATATTGATATCTATAATTATTGTTTTCCACCGTTACGGTCACCGTTACACTGACATAGGTTATTGCAGAATTTTTTACCCCATAGATTGCCTCAAAAGAAGGAGGAAGTTTGTCGCCACGCTTGGCAGGCGGGTTGGCAACCGCGGCTATTTATTTTTAGTTGTTATTAAAAAGACGCTACTGACCATCTCATCTTGCTTGTTGTACTGTATCGCCTCTTACGACACCCACGCGACGAAGTGGGGTAATGGATATTATCACACGGCCTCTACACGGAGTTCTACAAATTGTATTAATTATGTCGATTTTATAAGCAGTAGTCGTTAAACGAGTATTTATGCATTTTATAAAAAATAGTCTGATAGAAGAATGTAAATGTTTCAGGTTTCGTTATTTTCCTTTCCCACTCATATTGAAAAGGAATGATTATTTGTTTATCAGTTTTATTTTAAAATACATCCTAACTTTATCTTAATCTATTCCCATAGATAGGATTGTCATAGTCAAATTAGAGAATTACGAAAAGGTAATTTTGTAATTTCAATGGTGTGGAAAAATTAAATAAAGGCACTTATAGTTTTTGAATCAAAATGGAGAACATTGACGAAGGAAGATCGAACTAAACAACTAAAATGCGATAATAAATTTGCAATTTGGGCTGGAGAGGGAGTGGTGGCAGACCTGCTGTACACCTTGTTTAATTTGTGTTGGGAACTTTAGCGGGTACCGGGAGACTGGTGCAAAGCCGTGATAGTCTCACTATATAAAGGAAAAGGATCGCAGCAGGACTATAGAAACTACCGTGGTATCAGCCTTCTTAGCATTGTGGGAAAACTGTATGCTAAGGTACTAATTGAAAGAGTTATGAAAGATACTGATGGAAAAATTTGGGATGTGCAGGATGTAGAAAGGAATGGGATGTACGGATCAGGTCTTTTCCATGCGCATGATCGCGGAGAAGATTTTGGCCAAAACCAAAAGGTTTTTGTGCGTTCGTGGACTTTAAAAAATGACAGAGTGGACAGGAATGTGTTATGGCAAACACTGAACTCATTTGGGTTGAGCTGGGTTGATACAGGCATTGAAGTATCTGTACAGTGCTTGTGTCAGGATCAACAGGACTACTCGGACTGGTTTGGCATCCATAAAGGGTCAGACAAGGCTGTGTGCTTCCCGTGGCTGTTCAACCTATTTATGGACAGTTGTTTGGAAAATTTTAAAGTTGAAGAATGCGGGTTAAGAATGGGTGAGTTAACCGTCAAATGCCTTTTGTACGCCGATGATCAAGTCATACTTGCGTCGTCGGCGGCCGAGTTGCAAATGATGGTTACATTAATGAACAGTTAATTAAAAGAAAGGGGAATGAAAGTGAACGCAAGTAAGACGAAAGTTATGGTTTTTGAAAAAAAAGAAAGTAAAACGATATGTGAAATAAGAATAGAAGGGGAATTGGTCGAGCAAGTAGATGAGTTTGTGTATTTGGGATGTGTATTAGCAGGGATGGTAGATATGATAAGGATATAGAACGACGACGCACTCGGTTGTGGAAAGTCAGAATGTGTTCAAAAAGGCATGTATGGCAATTCACAATGCTGTGTTAGTCCCTACTTTAATATATGGTAGTGAAAGTTGGGTGTGGCAGAAGAAGCACGAGAGTAGAATAAATGCTGTAGAAATGCGGTCATTAAGGAGTATGTTAGGGATGAATTTGAATGACAGAGTGAGAAATTGTGTGATAAGAGAAGATGAAAGATGATGTTGTGACCAGGATTAAGAAAGGAATGCTTCGGTGGTTTGGTCATGTAGAAAGAATGAATGAGGAAAGAGTGACAAAGCAAATTTATGTGGCAGAGGTGAACGGCAGAGTCGGGAAGGGCCGCCCTAGGCGAAAATTTGTCGACCAAATTGGCGATATATTGAAAATGGGCCAAATTAAGAGTACCTTTAACCGACGAGCGTGTATGTGTAGATATATGGATGTGGAGGAGGCGAGAGAGGTATGTCAGGATCGTGCCAAATGGAAGTCCATAATCTCTGCCTACCCCTCTGGGTGACAGGCGTGAGTGTTTATGTTAAATTGATGGTCAAACACAAGTCAAAGACATTAGATGGTCAAGAATTGGGTCTTGTAGAATCCTTTCCTTCTTTTTCGATTTACTATTTAATCAAAACTTTAATGAGGTCCCGATAAATCTAAACTAGCAATACACAGCATATGCTTTCACCAATGTCGTAACAGCTGAATTATTTCCCTTTGTCTACGCCGTCCAATAGACATATATATAAAATAATGAAGATTTTGTATAAAAAAATTACAGTTATTCTGTGGAGTAATAAGTACTCATAAGATCGTTACCAAACTGTTATTTATGTTAATAATTATTATTGTATGATAAATACTTATTATAATCTAATATATAACAAAAAATAAATCTTTTTCTTTATTTGTTTTTTTTTTCACTTAGAGACATTTTCCTAATTAGGTACAACTTTTCCTTTTGACCACCAGTGACTTTTAATATGTATGTGTATTATGTTACATTGTGTAATGAATAAATTATATTCTTTTCTATTTTAAACATAATATAATAAGGAATAAACTTAAAATGATCTTTTGTTGGAAGAAAAGTAAAAAAGGTAACGCAATTACTAATTTTATTATTCTCATTCATAAAACAGGCTACAAGCAGATGTACGGGATACGACAAACAAAAATAAAAAGAAAATGAGGTGACATCAAAAACTTTTTCTATTGGATGTGGTTATATTGTTTAACAAAGCTTATATATCCCGATTCATCTTGAAGTAAATGTAATGGAAAACTTTAAATGTCTTTTGTTCAATTCCATTGCAGATTGTCGTCATTTAATTCTTTGACAATTAAGTACTAATATCGTAACAAAAATATGCTTTATATACATTTGACATAAGCGATTATAATTAACACGGCAAGCGCAGGGTGTACCCAACAAAAGGAGTGACTTATAATTCATACTTATAGAAAGATATTTAATATACTTTTAGCACTAGTTAAAAAAAGCCTTGCGCCGGAATAAACCATAAATATACCCAGCATATTTTGTGGCAATCACTGGGTTGACCTATTATTCATCACACCATTTGTGATTAGCTGCAGAGATGCAGTTTTTTTGTTGCTTAAGAAACGGTGCTGAAATCCCTTCAACCGTGCCAAGTTGACTGTCGGTATATCGGTATATATACCGATATACCGACACTGTGACTGCTTCGTTGTTCCAGTGGTTGTAATAGTGCGACTGCTGATCATGTGGTCCCAGGTTTGAATCCCAGGTCGGGCCAAAAAAAATCAGTTAGCTGAGCGAGCTGAGCTGTCAGTGAGCTTTTCCATCAAGAATTTCTCAGTAGCTGCCCGGAATCAGGAAGTTGGCGGTGCCTCACCCTCATGCCTCGGAAAGCACGTAATCCTGCGCCTGATCTTTCTCCGGTTGTGTCGGTTTGCCGACCCATCGGACTATGAGAGTGAGAGAATAGAGAATGCACCTGCACCTGTGCTTGCGCATACACTCGGGCACTATAATCCTGTCCTGCGCCGATGGCTGGTCTCCGTTGAGGCTGGCCGCCGTGACGGACATTATTATTATTTTCGGAAAGTGTTTTTCACTTCTCAGACCTTAGACTTGAATTCAACTACATTTACGGACCGAAACCAAAGCAAATGCAGCGTGTGGTGAGTATTTTTATGAGGTCTTATTTCGTTTTCTTCTATCTACATGAATTTCCTGACAATTCTGCATGTATTTAATATAGCAGCTTTTTGCAGTGTAACGTAGAGGATTTCTTTTAGGCCTAATAGTTTTAAGCTATGGAAGAGATGATTTGGGATTACGCCTGTTGTGGAGACGACTATAGGAACTACATATACTTTTTCTTGTCGCCAGATTCTAGTCACTTCATCTTTGAGCTCCGCATGCTTACAATTTTTTTCTGTGATTGTCTTGTGTATGTTGTATGTGTTGTGGACTGCAATGTCTATCAGATATGTAATTTTATTTATTTTGTCTTGCAGGATTATATCTGGTCTGTTATAATGGATTGTCCTATCGGTAAGAGTGGCGCGGTCGTAAAAAAGCTTATGTGTGGTATTTTCTAGGGTAATTTTTGATGTATAATTGTAGTAAGGAGTGTTGGTATTTTGAATGAGTGCGTTTTTGAGTGCTAGTTTTTGGTGAATGACATTGGCCACCTGGTTGTGCCTGTGGATGTAGTCGGTCTGCGTCAGAGTTGTGCATGCGCCTGTTATATGTTGGATGGTTTCTGAATGGATGTGGCATTTACGACATTTGTCATTAATTACTGTAAGATCTTTGATTATGTATTTTCTGTAGTTTTTTGTGTTTATGATTTGGTCTTGAATAGCTATTATGAATCTTTCGGTTTCCGGAAATAAGTTGCCTATTTTCAGGCATTTATTTGAAGCTAAATTATTTATGTGGGCTTGGTCCAAGTCATGAGGGTGCCGACCATAGAGTACTTTCCTCTTCCAATCTTCAATTGTTTGTGTCTGCTGGTTATCATTGGTAGTGTTTTGGGTTTCTATTATTATTATTATATATACCGTATATATATACTACTATACATATATATACTGTATATTTATAACAAACTACTGTATACCGGTGTGGAGAGGTGCTACAAAAAGTAAATTAATTGATCTTGAAAGGGCACAAAGATCACTTATTAAAGTTATGTATTTCAAGACATAGATTCTCCACAGAAAACCTTTATAAACTTTGCAACATCTTATCGGTAAGAAAACTGTACATTCTAAATTTGACATTAACTCTTCACTGAACACTGCCGTATGACCTATTTAAATCGATTTTCCGATTATATAATTCTTATGGCAGAATCGCTGGAGGACCTAAACACATTGCTTAATGACCTCAACGGTGCCTCCCAACGGATAGGTCTTAAGATGAACATGAACAAAACAAAGATCATGTGTAACGTCCATGTCACAATGGACTGCCGGTAGTTGTAGGGGGTACTAAGCTCGAAGTTGTTGACGAGTAGGTATGTTTACCTCGAGATGTCAATCGATGGATTCAACACGGCTTGGCAGCGTTCCGGAGGTTACGACACATCTTCACGTCTTGAAAACAATGTTCTACAGCCAGTGCGTGAAGTTCAAGGTCGCTTAGCAAGATATGAAGAGTGCTATACTCGGGGCTTCTCTGTGTGATAAATTTAGAAATAAGGATATCCGCAGTAGAACCAGAGTAACCGATATAACCCAACGGATAAGTAAGCTGAAGTGGCAATGGGACGGCCATATAGCTCGAAGAACCGACAACTGATGGGGAACCAAGGTTTTCGAGTGGCAGCCTCGTACCGGTAGGCGATGTATGGGGCGGCCCCCCACTAGATGGAGTGACGACCTGTTAAGACATGCAGGAAGTCGATGGATGTAGGTGGCTCAAGACCGTGCTTTGTAGCATTCTTTGGGGTAGGCCTGTGTTTGGGTATTTTTCCTTTATCACAGATAACAAACGTTCAAAAAAAACTCATTCATTAATTCATTAATTACTGCCTATCAAAAGTGCATTGCTGAACCTACATAGGCCTACCCCATATATTGCCTCCATAGAGAGAATACTCTTGGCAGTAATTTTGGTAACTGCAGTTATAATGCAATATAGGTATTATTTGTTTCTAAATTTATTTAATATACACGTTTATTGTAATAATATTAAATTTAGATTAATGAAATTAAATTATATAAAAAATGTAGGTATTATTTAAATAAAATGAAGTAATTGAAATCTTTAGATATTTATATACGAATGCATAAAGTATTTTTATTAATACAGAAACGATAAACGTGTGAAAACTAATCCCATTTGCCTTATTGTGTTTTGAAACCTCGAATCGCAATTTTCTCACACATTTACCTATTTTTAGTTCAATACAACTATTCACTCGGCCGACGACACATCACACAGATGAATAAATGACATAAGCCGCGTACCGGGTATATTTATTTATCTAGGGTTATATGGCTGCGGCTATATCCTGAGCAGTAACGCGTTGGTGCGTAAACAACTAATCAAGTGAAAAAGCAAGCTGAGATAAGTTGAAATGAAAAGTGACAGATCGTCTAATCCAATCGTAATGTAATTTATTACGATTGGATTTTAAGGGTTTTAATTTTTTTACGCGGAACCCTAATTCTTTTTCTACAATAAAAGTAGCCTAAGTTACTTCTTATAACATCAGCGATCTGCCAGTGAAAATCCCGGCAATCGGTCCATTTCGGAGATGAGCCAGAACAAACAGACAGACAAACAGATAGGCAGACAGACAGACAGACAAAAATTTAAAAAATTATGTTTTTGTTATAAGTACCGTATATACTTTCATATGCGTTTGGTAAAAAGCTGTTATTTTGACATTACAAACAGACAATTCAATTTTATTTATTTGTATAGATGTAATAAGAAAGAATTAATGAGTTTATATTTCAATATTTATTTGAAATATCTGTACATATTATTTGAGACATTTCAAATAAAGTAAATGTATGACTATATCTCATGTTTATTTAACTGCATTGTTTTCTTTAACAAATATTGAATTTTATCATATATTGTTTTTGTTTTAATTTTTTTTTAAACTTTATAATATTAATAATAAGGATTTTCTACTGTCTTATTTCGTGGATCGTAGAGGCAGTTTACATAGACAAATTGTACAAGAACACACATCCAGACCCGGAATAATTATTTGTAGGCCATACAAATACTTGATTGTGTTGTGTAAACCGTGAAGTGGCATTGTATGAACGGCGGTGCGGTATCCACTACCCCATATTGTCCCGCGGGTGTTGTAAGAGGTGATATAGGGAAACTGAAACAGGAGATGAGCAGCAGCATTTTCTTGATAACAATTAGAAGAAGAAAAACTACCAACCCGCCTACTGAGCGTGGCAACTATGTCAAACTCAAACTCAAACTCAAACATTTTATTGCGTTCATGTGGTTACATAAATAGTTCTTATGTTGGATATAATAGAGCCAAACATGAGCCCTGATAGGGCTTAGCAACATTATATATCAATTTGATTTAATTGATTTAGAAAGAAGAATTACTTATTTTATTTACTTAAGCTAAACATTACTTTTAGGTTTAATAAACATTTGCAATAATTTTTAATACAATGTTAATAAAAAGTATAAAATATATGTCTATATTCAATTAAACAATTATTATTTTTCACCGAAAAACTCTGACAAGGAATAGAAACTTTTTTCAATTAAATATTTTTTAAGCTCTCTTTGAAATTTATTTAATGATTCTTCTTTTTGTAAACATTTAGGGATTTTATTATAAATTTTTACACACATACCATAGGGTCCTGATTTGACTGTTTGTAATTTTGTGATAGGTGGAGCTAATTTATTATTAGGACGTAAAAAATGAGGCTCTTTTTAACAAATGTGCATACTTCTAGTATATATATATATATAGATGTAAGTGTTAATATTTTTAACGAAATGAAGTAAGGTTTACAGCTGTCAGTGTTATTTATATTTGTAATTATGCGGATACATTTTTTTTGTAGAATAAATAATTTATTTACGTCTGTGCTGTTTCCCCACAGTATAATGCCATACTTGAGCCATGCATGGGCATAAGCATAGTATGCACACGTAGGCCGTTTTTGAATCTGTGACTTTTTAAGTTCGTATAGAGCATACGAGAAACGGGAAAGTTTAGATGATACTTTCTTTATGTGTTCTTTCCAATTTATACCCGAATCTATGTTTATACCTAATAACGTATATGAATCAACACATTCTAATTTAGTATCGTTCTAAGAATAATTTATAGATATTCTTAGAACGATTTTTGATACGGCTTAAATTGCATTATCTTAGTTTTTGTGTTATTTAATACGAGATTGTGATTTATTAACCATTTAGAGATTTCTATTAGTACACTATCTAGACAGTTGTTAAGATTGTTATTATTATTATTGTCGAATGGGATGACTACAGAAAGATCATCGGCGAACAAGGTACAGGGAGCTTTGATTATTTTTGGCAAATCATTTATATAAATTAAAAATAATAAACAACCGAGAACACTACCTTGTGGTATTGATTTAGTGACAGGTGCAAATTTAGATCTGACTTTAACCACGTTTCCATTGGTTAGGTCATGGTGTTCTATTTCTACGCACTGCTTTCGATTGGTAAGGTATGACTCGAACCAGTTGTAGGGTGGGCCTCTTACTCCTATTCCGTGTAATTTCCGTAAAAGTATGTCAAATCGAACTCGATCATAGGCTTTGGTCATGTCCAGTAAAATACCAATCGCATATTTCTTTTTTGAATATATTTAGTATTTCATTGACATATTTGTATACTGCTATAGTTGTTGATCTGTTTTTGCGAAAGCCATATTGATTTTCATTTAATATATTGAACTTTTCGCAGTAAGAGTACAGTCGATTAGACATAGCAGATTCAAATATATTTGAAAACATTGGAAGAATAGCAATTGGGCGATAGTTATTACAGTCAGTTTTGAGCCTTTTTATGGAGTGGTTTAATTATTGAAATTTTAGGTGGTCTGGAACTTTACTTTCTGGAAACGATTGATTTATTAAGAATGTCATAACTGGGGCTAGTTCTTCGGCGCATTTTCTAATTAGACAAGGCGGTAATTCATCGTGACCGAAGCTACGCTTGTTTTTAAATTACGTATAGCTTTTATAATTTCTTGATTGGAGTGAGTTGTAAAAGAATGAGTTTTTACTGGATCAAGGACAGGCTGGCCGGTCGCACTTGTTGAGCCAAAAGTAGCATTATCATTTCCAACCGATAAAAAGAAATTATTGAAACAATTAACTATTTGAACAGGGTCCTCAGTGATACTATTTTGGACATTTAATTTTATGTTCTTTTATTTTGTGTAAGCTTATTGGTTTGCTCCTTTACAACATTCCACATTGATTTTATGACATTGTCTGAATTCTTTATTCTTTTAATATTATGGTTCTTTTTTGAAATATTTATAGTTTTTTTTAAGTATTTTTGAGTAATTTTTATAAAACATGTTTAGTACTGGATTTTTTGTTTGAGATAAGAGTTTTTTTAAGATTCTTTTATTTTTGCACGATGTTTGGCTTTTTCTTTGTGCTTCTAATTTTTATGCGAATTTTTGGTATAGTTTCGTTAAGTATTTGATTAATTTTATTACAAAATGAGTTATAATTTTCATTAATGTTTTTATCAATGGTAATTATTTTGCTAAAGTCTACTTCTCTTAATTTAGATTTGAAATGTTGGATATTTTTTTCACTAAAGAATCTTTTTTCTAGAATCCACGTATTACGTACGAGTATGTTTCGTTCTTTTCTAGGTATATTAACTATAACTCCTTTGTGTTCAGAGAGACTCAACTCTACAACATTAATTACGACTTGTTCGACATCAAAATTTGTGAATGTTAAATCTAAGCATGAAGCTGTAGTCTCTGTTACCCTAGTTGGTTCTTGAACATGTTGAATGAAATTATAACTACGCATTAAATCTAAAAGTCTTAGAGTTGATGTACTTTGTTTTAGCACATCTACGTTAAAATCTCCACCTATTATAACGTTTTTTTAGAATTTTTTTGCTGTATTCGTTGCAAGAGCTTTTCTAATACACTGTAAAAAGTATCAGGCATTCTGTTGCTGTTTGGCCAGTATACATTTATTACTAATAAATTTAAAACTGGTATTTCTATGCCACATATTTCAATTATAGGTTCTATAGACATAGCGTTTAAATCGTTTCGTTCAATATAATCTATTTCATCTTTCACTAGTATACAAACACCTCCTCCTACTGAATTAGATCGACTGAAATAGGTTGCCAGGGTATAACCTTGTACTTTGAGTAGGTCAAGTTTCGCAGCGTTGATCCAGGTTTCAGATAGACAAATAGCGTGTACATTTTTATCTTCATCTGTCCAAGCTTCCAATAAATGTCATATTCCCCCTATGAGGCAATCTATGAGGGCAGGCCGTTCGGATAAGTATGTTCTGGAGTGGACTTAGTAGACTTTATAGGTTGTAATGGATGTATGGATGAAAAATAGTATGATTAAAAAGTGTTGAACCACTATGTTGAAATTTTTTATCTGCTCACGACTATAAGATATGAATCATTGTTATCAGGGAAACCGTAAAATCATTTATATTTGAAAGCAATGACTATTTGGCCGAGTAAGGATCAACTTTATGATTGATCAGCTTTTTAATGCCATACAGAGAACTATTTCGCTGGTTAATGTGATTTGGAAGAAAGAAAGAAAGAAACAACTTATTTATTCATTGCCACAATTACTTCCACAAAAAAGGAAATAAACCTTAATAACAAAATACTTTAAAAAAATTGAGGGAAAGTTATTAATTTTTTAGTGTTTATTTTATTAATATAACTAAGTGGCTGAGTAAAATGTGCCCAAATCACGTCATACAAGCGTTATTATCACGATAGCGCAATTACTAAGCCTTTAGCTGCAGTGCTTCCTAAAAAAAATATTCCAGATCTGGATGTTTGTGCATGTGCAACTTAAGTATAATGTAAAACGCCTCAACAATTAAAAAAAAAGTCTGAGTTTGGTAGTAACTTATATTCTTACTCCGACAAAAATTTAAGGAAATTAATATATTAACTTTGGCCTCTCAATACATTTATGAAAATGTAATGTACGTACACAAAAATAAAAGTAGTCATACAAAAATAAGTGATATTCATTCGGTAAATACTAGGAACAAACACAAGCTAGTAGTACCAGTTACTCGACTCCACTGAGTCAGTAATTCATTCTTGGGGCGATGTATACGCTTTTACAACAAAATCCCAGAAAATATACAAAATTCAACCTGCTCAAAATTCAAAAACTTTATTAAACTTAGTTTGTATAAAAAGGATTATTATAATATTAAGAAATTTATGGATGATAATAACCTCTGGGAATGAGGTGTTCGCTACCAAGCTGTTTCTAATTTGTTTTGTGTGGTTAATTGTGTAACATACATGATTGTAAGCTGTTATTTAAAAAAAAAGTCCCGCTGGGTTTCTTGCTGGTTCTTCCTAGGACAAAGGTTTTTTTTCGAACCAGTGGTAATTAAACAAAAAAATGACTTTCATTAAGTATTATTTATAATCTATATTGAAAAATAAAAGTTTCTGTTTCTGTTTCTTATCATCATCATCATTACAGCCCTTTACAAGTCCACTGCTGAATCCACTGCTGAACATAGGCCTCCCCCAAAGAATGTTAAAAAGCACGGTCCTGAGATACCTGCATCCATCGACTTCCTGCATGTCTTACCAGATCGTCACTCCATTTAGTGGGGGGCCACCCCGAAGCTACGAGGCGGCCACTCGAGAACCTTGGTTCCCCATAGGTTGTTGGTTCTTCATGCTATATGGCCGGCTCATTGCCACTTCAGCTTACTAATTCGTTGGGTTATAAATTTATAAATTCTCATTTATAAATTTATGACACAGAGAAACCCCGAGCATAGCACTCTTCATATCTCGCTGAGCGACCTTGAGCTTCCTCAAACGACCAGTAGTGAAGGACCACGTCTCATATCCATAAGTCATCACTGGAAACACGCACTGATTGTAGAACTTACCTAGTCGGACTATTAGTCCCAGATAAACATACTAAATAACAACTTCGAGCTTAGTGCTACAACTACCCTACAACTACCGGCATATGTGTGACATGGACGTTACACATGATCTTTGTTTTTTCCATGTTCATCTTAAGACCTATCATTTGGGAGGCACTATTGAGGTCATTGAGCATAATGCTTAGGTCCTCCAGCGATTCTGCCATAAGGACTATATCGTCGGCAAATCGAAGGTGAGTGATGTAATTGCCATTGATGTTAATACCGTATCATTTTCAGTCCAGTAATTTGAAAACGTCTTCCAATGCAGAGGTGAAGAGTTTTCGGAATATAACATCTTTTTTTAACTAGTGCAAAAAGTATATAAATGTCTATCAATAAGTATGAATTGTAAGTCACTCCTTTTGTATTCGTACAGCCTGTGCTTACCATGTTAATTATAATCGCTTATGTCAAATAGTATAGTATAGTTCGCTCACAGACTGCACGTGTTTCGTATAACGTGCGAATCTGTTCGCCAGCAAGTTGCCTTGGACCAACGGATTGATGAAGCCCGTGCTTCACGTTAATAATCGCTGTTGTCGTTCAGGCGTTTGGTTCTGAAATGGCCAAGGTACTTGAACTCAGCTACTTGTTTCGGGGGTGGAACTCTCCACGTATTCATATCATATATAACATGATACAAGATAACATGGTTATCACACATGGTTTTAAAATGACTGCTTTGTTGTTTCCCCTGAAAAAGAGATATTCCACTTCTTTCCACCTCCGCACGTTTCTCACAGATTTACGGCAACCTTCGAAGACCGCGCGACAGTGGGTCTCAACAGAAGAATGTCTTTCGCATAACTAAAATTATTCTCACATAATTTAGTATGTAAGTATGGTAACAAAATATTATATGTATATATATATTAACGAATATAATATACATTCAGGCATATCTGCATGTAAATGTTTATTAAACACTGTATATGTTATGTGGAACTCGTGCTGCCTATGTCACTAAAATATACGAGCATTTTAGTGTTTACAAACTTTGTGGGATCGTGTTGAACACAATTGTTTGCGTATTTCCTAGAAATCAAAGTAAAAATTTGCATTGATTCTAATTAATATTTGCATTTTACACGTAAGTACTTCATTTACTTGTTTGTTCTTCGGAATGACATCAGCTTAAAGTTTGTGCTTGTAATTTACCGCCTTTAATGTTAAAGAAAATTATGAACTATGTAAAAAGTTAGTTAGAGTTTTAAATCGAAACTCCTTACAACTTACTCAAAAAGGAGGAAATTAAAAAAAACGAAACTCATATTTTACGTCTTTTACTAATGTCATGAATGAGCCTTTTAATATAAAAATACGTAAAAGTGGCAAAACTATCACATAACTTTTTATTTATCGAATAATTTTCTGCTTTTAATAATATAAAAATTAGATTTTAAAACTTTTTTAAGTTAGATTAAATTGCTTTCAGTTGTGCCATATGCATAGCTCTTTTTATAGAATAAGGGTGACAAACGAACACACTAAGTAAGAATCAAAATGCAGATCAATGGAAGGACCGGGCCAACCACGCAACTAAATGGCAACAATGCGTTAGCCCTAAAATGACAGTTAAGGGCCAACACGACTCAGTTGACAGCGGTGCGCGCGCAGGAGCGAGCGAGTATTTGATTGTCATAAATATGTCTAGTTGCATGGTAAAAGGCTGCAAAAATTACGATATAATGTTGAAAAGGAACATGGGATATCGTATCATCGGTAACTAACCTTACATTAAGTTTGATGCAATTAAATTATTATAACAATGGCCGCCATTGTGTTTATATAAACACAATGGTGGCCATTGTGTGGCCGGTTACATTAGCAAGTTACATCAGGGTTGGATTCAGACCAATTAAAAAAATATTGTACATGGAAAATAAAACGATACTTACTATTTGTCCAAAATTATAGCACGTTTGACGTTTCATGTTTTTTCCCATGCGCCGGGGTTTTGGTGTCACTCGCCTAGTGTATCTATACGTTTAGTTTTTCGGTGTTTTTGTTTTGAATTTAAATAAAATTGCATTACGATATCATGTTCATATCAAAAATATTGCTATGAACATGATATCGTCTCTGTCAGAGCGACCGGAATAGTAAAACATCACATGAGGAATCCCGGCCTACCCTGTCGTTGCCTGATTTGGTGTTGCCGTACATACAGAAATTCTCGATATTGTAGGGTAAATATAAAAAAGTGAAAGGAACCACCAATAATACAAGTCGGTCGACCTGAAGATAAATTATGGTATTTACGCGTAGTGTAGTGGCATAGTATTGTATAAAATGTTAAGCACCAGGGTAAGAGCGAAACACCAACATGAGTATAGGTACTAAATTACTCTCTGGGGTTATTTCACCACTAATTTATGAAATGATACTACATACTACACACTATGAAATAATGGTACAAATAGTATAATTATTATACTACGAAATCCAACCCTGGTGACGTCGTCGACCAATACAACATGGCACTCATGTAGTTCGTATGTGTTATGACAGATGGTGCTAGTTTTGCTTGTATGAAGAAGGTATAAGAAAAAAGTTTAGATGGGCGTATCCTTCCATTTGAAATCATTGATGCAGATACGTTGCTGAGGATGCACCCTTGAGGACTGAGATGAAATGCTTCGTTTCCAGTAAAAAAAGTCTCTGGTTCTCTACACTCACCATACGAAACACAACAGAATTAAGCTGCTATTTTACGGTAGTATTCTGTGAGTGCGTGGTTCTACTCCGGTTGATCCGACCCATTCGTACTATAATCATAACTAATTTAATATATAACAAACAATCCTGTTCGAAATTAATAACACAAAATATAAGAAGCCTAAAACATAATATACCACACTTCCGAACTCTTCTGGAACGTGCTAAAGTTGATTGGGACCTAATTATATTTACAGAATGTTGGTTGTAAAACATTCCTTATATTCCCATACTACATGGATATACTAGTAATTATGCTGCTTCTACAAATAACAAAACACAAAATGAGGGAGTTGTAATTTATTATAAATCAAATAATAATTATAATATCTCCGAAATCAACCTAACAGATGCTAATTCTTTGCTTATAAAATTAAATGCTAATTCTGTCGTCTTTGCAATATACCGCCCCCAAGTGTAAAGAATACAAACTCTTTCTTCGAATCTTTAAATTCTATACTTATTGGCTTAGCACAATCTAAAAATATAATACTAACAGGAGATATAAATATTGATATATCATCCTCATCAAAAGCCTCTAGAGCCCATATTTATCTTGATCTATTAGCCTCTCATGGTATCCCAACACATAGTTACCCATACCTGTTTGGATCACATAATTTTGAAAAAAAAAATTACCCGCACGTTGTCATGTTGCTCACACTACCATCGCAGATCATTATAGCATAATCCTTAGCTTGAATTTGACATGTAAAAATAATTTTCATACCTGTTTTGGTATTAAAATTATTTTTTTTATTAATCAACTTGACTAAAACTACTAACTACTACTACTAACTTTTAATGAATTAGATTTTAAAACTGTATACTTAATGCGAAATGTACGAGTAAATGATGCAGTTACGTTTTTAATTAATACTCTTACAAATAAAAAACGAACGTAACGAACTATAAAACCTTGGATAACTCGTGGCTTGCTAAAATGCTTGAAAAATAGGGACAATTTACATATTAAATCAAGAAACCATCCTAGTGACACAATTCTTCGAACAACCTACACTAGATATAGGAATTTTTGTAATAACATACTTAAGAAGGTAAAACAAGAATATGAAAAGGCGGAACTTTGTAAACTAAATCTAATAGCAAAAAACTGTGGGAAATAATAAAAAACATAACTCACACGACTAAAATCAAAGCTCCAGCTACAGAACTTCTTTTTTAATGATCCTAGGAAGTCGGTTTATGACATAAATGAATATTTTGTGAACATAGGAAAAAAATATAGCTGAGTCTATTAAGAACTGCACGACAGACTTATCTTTGGGCATACCAGACATATCATCTAGTCACTCATTTGCATTACTTCCAGTAGACGGCTCCGAGTCGAAACAATTATATCAAGGCTTAAAAATCACTGTACGGGACGGGACAATATTCAAGTTCTCTTATAAAACGATACAAAAATATTCTAACACCTATACTCACATATATTTGTAATCTATCTCTAAATATCGAAGTATTTCCTCAAGAATTCAAACGTTCAATGATTCGCCCTATTCATAAGAGCGGCAACAGAGACTGTGTCGATAATTGTCGGCCCATTTCTGTACTGCCAGCATTTTCGAAAATCTTGAAAAAAGTAGTAAGTAATAGACTGGTCAGGTATCTTGAATCAAACAATCTCTTATCACATACGCAATTTGGTTTTAGAAATGGCAAAGCTACAAGTGGTGCAGTACATGAATTCTTAAGTTATACCGTTAAACATACGGATGACAAGAAAAAGGTAATAGCAGTATTACTTGATTTGGCTAGGGCATTTGACACGGTCTCTATTCCTCTAGGATTACAATTGAAATTTTTTGAAAGTTATCTCCCTAACCGATCGCAATGTCTCAAAATAGGAAATTGGATAAGTGATGATCTTCCCGTTTCTCATGGCGTACCACAAGGCAATATTTTAGGTCCTACCCTGTTTTTGCCCTATATAAACAGCATGTGCCAGACAAAATTGATAAATGGGACGCTTGTTTCTTATGCCTATGATACTGCCCATTTATTCAGCGGCGATACATGGAAAGAAGTATACCTGAATGCCCAAAAAAGTTTCAATTTAATTATAAACTGCCTAACACATAATAAATTAATGCTGAATGTCTCTAAAACAAAATATATATCATTTACATATTAAAAAAATTACACTCATATTTTACCAAATTTTCTTATAATAGCACATATCTGTCAAAATTATAATGATGTTATTAACTTTTCTAGCCCTTCGCTCCAAAAAGTAAATGAAATAAAGTACTTAGGTATAATAATTGATAGCAATCTAAATTTTCAAGCACACATTAATCTTCTAACTAATAGATTGCGCAAAACGATTTATATTTAAAAAAATATTCGACATGATGCAGATGAAAAAATAATAAGATCACTCTTCTTGTCACTTTGCCAATCATTAATTACCTACTGCATAACAGCTTTGGGTGGTACTTCTAAAACACATCTGCTTAAATTAGTACTACGATGAGCACTTCTTAAGGTAAGTCACTTTCTTCCGTTTTTCTATCCCACTAAAGAGCTATACCAAAACTGTAAAGTTCTCACAGTCCGCCAATTAATTATTTTACATACTATAATTAATATTAATATACATAATATTTACATACATAAATTTGTCCTATTGCACCATACAAAAGTAGCTATACACATAACGTCTTCTGCTTTTTAGGTTCTTATCTATACAACAAAATTAATTCCATTTTATCCATATACAAATTTCCCAAATTTAAATGCAAAAGATGGTAACCCTGTGGCTATTAAGTGAAGATTATGAAACGACTGAGGAACTACTTAAAATCATGAAATAAATCCCAAACGCTATACACACACACGCGCACACACACGCACTCACACACATGCATATACACTCACACTAACACAAACACACATTTGCTTTTCGTATATTTATTGTTTGTCATAGGTGGGGGCTGGTGATCTGTCATACAGGGAATCCTAGTACGGACACCAGTCTCTCACAAATTGATTGTAGCCTATTAATATTAAGTTGTATGTTTATGTTAATTACTAAATTTGTGAGAGAAAAGAATAAACTTTATTATAATTATTATTATTTTGTATATATCTATATTATCCCTATTAAAGAGGTAACTTAAAACCTAATCACAAGGGCCGAAGCCAAGCGTGAGCAGGTGCTAGGTGATGGTGTAAGCAGAGGTGACGGATGACGTGGTGAGGAATTTGCGTGTGAGTCGGCAGGTGTTGAGAATGACAGCTTTCTGCAGGGTGTGAAGCGTGTGTTAGGGTACTTGCAAAATATCTAAACTGCGTTGTAGGCTTTTAGGTGTGACTCCGGTAGATGAGGTAACTATTGGAACTATATGGATGGTTTCTGCTCTCCATTGACGCTTGAGTTCTATTGCTAAATCTTGATATTTTGTGAGTTTTTCCACTATGGTGGATTGGATGTTATGGGTGTTTGGTATGTCAATGTCAATAAAGTAAGTAGTTTTGTTACTTTTGTCATACACTGTGATATCGGGGCTATTGAAGTGGATAGTTTTATCCGTGATAATGGTCCTGTCCCAATAAATTCTATGATTATTATTTTCTAACATGATTATGTTTATATTTGTAATATGGTGTAATTTTTTGTATGAATTTGAATTTAAGCGCAAGACACTGGTGTATTATGGAAGCTACCTGGTCATGCCAGTGTTTATAGTCGGTGTGCAAGGGCTCTACGGGTGGATGTTATGTGTTGTATGTTTTCGGGGCTAGAGTGGCAATGACTGCAAGTATCAGTGGGAAGGTTAGGTGCGCGTTATGTGCCTCTGGAAGTTTCGGGTATCGATGACCTGGTCCTGGATCGTTAACATGAAGGCCTCCGTCTCTGGGAAGAGACGGAGGCCTTCACCACGCCTCAGCTTCAGTTCTGACTTGAAAATTTTAAATCTATCATTTTTAAATTTTTAAAAATTATTCCATCAAATCGATGACTGAAAGGGTAAAAAAATACTGAGGTAAAGAAATAATAAGATTTTCTAAACATTTGCCGTCATTACGCCAGAACGAATTAATTGAGATAGGTAGTTAGTTGGGTTTTCAAGATGGAACATAAATATGTAAGTAATAACCACATTATTTTGTCATTCATCGGAGTAAACAAACATTTTATGAGATTTCCCTTAGGCAAATTTTACGATATTCACGATAAAAGATGGGCCAGTGGATTTTATTACCGGTAACCGTCAAGTTAAAAGAGAAACGATTTTTGATATTCTTTTTTATAAAACGGAATTGACAGACAAACTTCTGACTCCACCTGATAGTAAGGACTGCAGTACATGGACACATGTAGCCAATTTCAAACAAAGAAGGATACAAACGCGTTGTCACCTCTAAGGACTAAGATGGAATGTTTCACGGTCTGTAATAATACTGGCTCTCTATATGCTACAGACCGGAATACAGCTGTACAAACACTATTTGGCGGCGTAAATAGGTAAGAGGTTAGTACCTGGGTAGGTACTAACCTCTTCTTCTAGGCAGAAAAGGAGTTCTATCACCAGAAAAAGTAATGATTGCTTTAGTATCATCTACTTGAGACTGTTGTTGTCAATCGTTCGGTACTTCAGACTTATTTAATACACACTTATTAAATTAAAATTAAAAATTACATTTAAACGGCAGCTAACGCTTTTAATCTCAAAATGTTAAAATTTGAAGACCAATTAGTTTTTTTTTAAATGTGGATGATTTAAGCCTCGTCGATTCGGCTACTCAGCCGAAGCAACCTTCGCCGCATATGGCATGGCAGGGCCACGGGAACGCTTTCGCACACATCCGCAGCTTCACCAGCGCCAGACGCCCCATGGCAGCTCCTTCTAGGGAGAAGAGGGGAAAGGGTTCTAACCTAACCAAACCTAACCTAGTGATAGGATATTAGGAAATGCCACTCTATGCTCTTGCGTAGTGGTCACCAGTACCCTAAAACGCCTTCGCGCTTCGCTCGGCGTCACACCTATAATGTGAATTTTTTATAGAAACGACAAACGCAATCCACCTGATGTTATATGGGTGCCGTGGCCAATAGAAATCTACATCTATCTTCGATTAGGAATCAAAATCAAGATGCGTTTCACTTTCACGCTGGTATTGGTGAGAGCGTGGTCCTTCTCCGATCAAGTTGACTCATTCGTGCTACAACCATAATATACCTGTAGCCATGGCTCTACCACTTAAAAGTTTGCCCTAGACTAATCATAAAATAAAATAATACTCGTGTTTATTTTACCTCTATTTCTTTGTTTTATATATATTTATGGCAAACTTATTTAATTCGATCAGTAATAATATCACGTTACGTTATCAAGGATATTATTTCAGTTCAACGATATTTTTTTATAGTTTCTAAATTTTAGATAAAATAAATCGATTATCAAATAAAATTATACAATCGGATTGAAATTTTGGTGAAGAAGATGTTTGGTGTAATGTTGGTGTCATTATAGCTTTCTTGCTGTGTGGTGCCAAAGTTATTGCAAACCGTTATTTTCACGAATTTCAAATGGTGGTGGAGAAGCTGACACTCAAACAACCAAGATTGGTCAAATAATCTTTGCCATTGCTTTTTATGATTTCATACTGCAAAACAGACGTTGGGTAATCAGCAGAGCTAAAGCTTAAGATCCTTCCTCATCCACCATGTTTTCCAGACCTTGCCTCAACAGATTTCCGCTTTTTCGAAGTTTAGATAACTTTATGATAACGAAAAGTTTCATGTCCATAACGTTGGCTGCGCTGTTTTGGATTTCTAATATAAAAAGTAGTTGTCGATTGTGCGCGATATGTGCTATCTTATGCCACATTGGAAATAAAATGTTAGTTATATTTTTAAGAGGTGTTATTTTACAAAAAGAAATTGGCCCCCATCTTTTTTTTACAGTGCCAATTCCATTTAAAAAAGCAGGAAAGAACATCTTTGAAGAGTTCATCGTATCTCGTGTAGCAGACTCCTATAGCAAGGGCATCATCAAAGTGACAACTATAATGGCAAGAATGTGTTAATAGTTTAAGCAAATTATTTTTGAAATTATGAAGCAAATTTGAAGCAATTTCTTAGGTAAAACCTAATATAAGTCAGCATTTAAAGGGACATTGACCATTGGCATTATGTATAAATATCAATTGTTTAACTATTTTTTAATCTCTTCATCTATCATGTGGGAAGGCATGGAATGTAAATGGCAGTTTAATTTGGTTTGTTTAGTAATAATAATTTTTTTTCGGCTGAGAAATGCCGAAATTTTCGGTGTTTTGATCAGCCTTGTAATAATTTATTTTACTAAATACACCAGCAAAATTATCGATCGCTGTAGAACATCGATCACTAATAAAAAAAACTAGATACACAATCAGTGACAAAAAATGTCCTTCCCGAATTTTGCGCCCACTCGAACATTTGGGTGCGTTTTTAATCTAGTAGCATTAGAATGCTCCGACGGTAAACATGCCTCAGTGCTCGTTTAAAAAGTGTAAAAATCACACGTCCAGGACGCTAAAAATGGATGGAATGTTATATTTTCGGTAAGTATTCATATTATCATTATTTAATTGTTATCACTGTATTGTAAATACTGATGTCTTGTCAAGAAATCATCGTAAAAACATTTTTTTAAATTAAGTCGTAATAAAATTAATTCCTTGTCCAAGCGACGAGCCTTAGAGAGTTTTTTTTATTAGTGATCGACGCTGTAAAAATACAAAATATTCCAAAAACCATATTTGATACATAAACTTGACCAAGGTTATTATTTTTATAATCACAGATTTTTATTACAATATTTTGTTTCGCTAAAAGTAAAAGTGTGCCAAATTTGGCCTCGTTTTGTTAGTTATGATGAGACCTTACCTCCGCACTTGATAGAGTGTCCTGAAGGTGTACTTTGTAGAATGCTACTGGAACTCCTCGAAGAGTAAATCTAGGTGTGCTGAGCTTGGCCTCGTTTTATTGGTTATGATTAGACCTTACCTCCGGACTTGATTGAGTGACCTGAAGGTGTACTGAACTCCTCGAAGAGTAGAACTAGGTGTGCCGAGTTTAGCTTCGTTTTGTTAGTTATGATGAGAACTTACCTTCGGACTTGATAGAGTGACCTGAAGATGTACTTCAGTGAATGCTACTGGAACTCCTCGAAGAGTAGAACTAGGTGTGCTGAGTTTGGGCTCGTTTTGTTAGTTATGATAAGACCTTACCTCCGGACTTGATAGAGTAAGCTGAAGGCGTACTTCAATGACTGCTACTGGAACTCCTCGGCGAGTAGTAATAGGTGGGCCGAGTTTGGGCTCGTTTTGTTAGTTATGATGATACCTTATCTCCGGACTTGGTAGAGTGACCTAAAGGTGTACTTTGATGACTGCTACTTGAACTCCTCGACGAGGAGTACTAGGTGTCCCGAGCTTGGGCTCGTTTTGTTAGTTATGAATAGACCTTACCTCCAGACTTGATGGAGTGACTTGAAGGTGTACTTCAGTGACTGCTAATGGAACTTTTTGACGAATAGAACTACAATTTACAAGTTTTTTTGATTTTACAAGCTTTTTTTTAATAGAAATTTGACATAAAATTATCGGGAAATTGGAAGTATCATGTTATACGTAATTTTTTAATGCGCTTAAGGCATACACAATTGGATTTACCAATAGTTTTTTTTATTATTTATTATACCTTCTTAAGTAGCTTTATGCAATTAAAAAAATCAATGCCAAAAATGTATGTTGTTACACACAGAAACAGTATAATGACTTGCGTATACAGTATGATAATGCAGTCAGGATGCTGATGGGGCTGCCCCGATTTTGCAGCGTGTCAGGGATATTCGCCGATGCGCGTGTTGACTGCATTTACACTACTATGCAAAGGCGGTGCACGTCCTTGTTGCGCAGAGTCCAGGCCCGTTCCAGTAGCATCCTAAAGACATTTGCTGACAGGTTCGATTGTACGTACTTGAACCATTGCTGTATGGTCCATGTGATGTCTAATGGCTTTAGTTTTATTTTATTTTTTACAAACAGATAGGTTAACGTCCTTGTATTACTAACACATTTGATCCATGATAGTCAAAACACATTATTATTATTAAGAAAATTTACGAATTGAACCTTAGTTCATCGGCACAGTTTTCTAAATATTTTTAGTTTGAGTTATTTCCTTATTAATGATATTTATTCCAGTTCTTAGCGGTTCGTTTTTTTGTGGTAGTGTAATGATGCAGCTATGTTATAGTTGTAGCACGAATAAGTCCGACCGGGGAAGAACCACGCTCTCACAGAAAAGCAGCGTGAAATAGCAGCTTAATGCTGCTGTGTTTTGTATGGTGAGCGTAGAGAACCGGAGACCCTTTTTAGCGGATACTAGGCATTCCATCTTAGTCCTCAGAGACAACACATCTGCATTTTGATTCTTATTCGAGGATAAATGTAGATGCCTATGGGCCACAGTATCCACTTACCATACTTTTTAGAAAATACTATTTTATTTTAAGATTTTAGAAACATGCATAATTGCATTCCATTTAAATTTACTGGTAATTTTCGTATTATAATAATAGTTAGTATTCTATGCTTAATTGTTAATGTTGCGGTAGTAAGGAATGGCCGTATTCATTAAATTATAAAACTTAATAATGTAATGGAGTTTTAAAAGTGAAGTGTCTTTGCAATAATAACCAAAATCTCAGTATTATGAGTTAAATCCTTATTGCTTTGCGCATTTATCTTCCATCTCTGTAAAATTAATGTACGTATTCAACTTTTTACTTGGTTCTAGATGTGATTTTGAATTCGCCCTTTTATCGTTTATAAATCGTTTTTACCTAAATTCTTTTTGGAGACGAATTTATGTCTATAAAAGTTAAATTTATTACCTTTAGTTCTATTTGTCAAGCGAAAGGACTTATCTGTCCGTAACTATCCGTACAAACATATATGATTTTATTTACTTAAAAAGACCACTAATGTTCATAGGCCTCCCATAGAGATAACATGGGGTAGTGGATTCTCTTACGCCACCACCACATGGCTAAAATGTATGACATTGCCTGCCTTATACGTGGTAGAGCCATAGCTCACAGCATGCTGTGGCTATATTATGGTTGTTGCACGAATGAGTCAGATCGACCGGGGATATTTTAAATGTACCTAACTGGTTTTTCGGAAACGGGCCCTACGTACGATTTGGGTGAAATTTGGTACTAAGATAATATTTTAAGTTACCTACAAATTAACGTATAAAAATATAAACACAGGCAGTTTTTATACGTGGCAGAGCCATGCTGCAGCTATATTAGTAGTATAGTTGTAGCACGAATGGGGCGGCTCGACCGGGGAAGGACCACGCTCTCACAGAATACCAGCGTAAAATATCAGCTTAATGCTGTTGTGTTTCGTATTGTAAGTGTAGAGAACCGGAGACACTTTTTACTGGATTCGAGGCATTTTCAATCTTAATCGAGGATAAATGTAGATGAAGTGGCCCAGGTTAATCTAAAGTACTATAGATAAACGAGACTAAAGTATTAAACCACGTTTCGTTATATAATTTTTTTTGAATTCAGCTTACCGTTAAAATAAACCAGTCTTAATTGTAAATTAGCTCTTGTAATAGGACTGATCGTGATATAAATAATTAAAAACTTATTTCTTAAATTACTGCTTTATATTTTCTTCCACACTAGGAGGGTGCAAGTGCGCTCTTGCCCATACCCATTAATTATTTTACTTGTATACAAAACGGTGTAACGTCATAAGCGCCAAAATAACAAACAACTAATTTTAAATATATTAGTAAAAAAAATAGATAATTTACAAATCTTATCCGTATTTCTCTTAAATGAAACATTGATGCAGTTACACTTTTAATTTAAAGTATCACAGCAAAAATGGGCGTTAAGTTAATTGAATTTCCACTACCCCATATCATACCGTGAGTTTCATAAGAAGCGATAGAGGGAAACAAATCAGTAGATGGGCAGCAGCGTCTTCCTATTAACGACTAAAAATAAAAAACTGCGGTTGCCAACACCCTTTCCAAGCGTGGCACATACTTGCCACTGCAAATATCTAAGATATTTGCAATATTTATATAAAATATATATAAATATTGCAAATATCATAAGCTGTATCATAAGTCAATCTATGGGGGAGGCCTATGTTCAGCAGTGGACTTTAATAGGTTGTATATATAAACATATTGACTAAAACGACAACAAATAACCGAACAAGTTTTGTAACACTTCTGAAAGCTGAGTAGCAAATTCAAATTATAATCTGGCAAATTAGTGTACATACAAAAGATACACAAATTAATGTAGAATTTAAGTCGAAACGTTCTCTTATATAATCACTGATCTTTAAATATCTGTAGTAGCTATTCTTTTAGAATTTAAACGGACTCGTATCTCTAAACTATAGATTGATCCAATTATTATTTAGTGCACCCACTGATGTATTCCGGTTTAAAGGGTAGAAGATAAGACGCTAGACCAACTGCTGTAAAAATCACTAACTTCCTGACTCCGGGGTGCTACTGAGAATTTCTTGAGAGAAGAAGGAAGAAAACCAAATAACTGGTTTTGGGCCCGGACCTGGATTTGAATCTTGATAAGTAGTCGCATTTATGATCACTAGACCGGCGACCCAGTCTTTATATATTAATTTTATAGTTTTGGACCGAAATGATTCACATTTATAATAATTGTGATTTTTTAATTGAACGCGGTACTATTAAGTCTTTAACAAGAATGTTTGTGAAAGATAGACATCGCGTACCTCTGAAGCTGCTTCCTGTCGTCCGACTGGATTAACTAAGTTAAGCTTAGGTTTAAAACCTTTCCTTTACAGGTTCTGTTCATTTAGTATATAATTAATGATATAATACCATATTATAATTGAGAAATAACTGAATTTTATTATAGAATCTTAGAGGATAATTTAAAAATAAAATAAAAATATAATCATTAAAGTTTTCCTAGAAAGGTAAAAAGACTCTTAAGGGGACGAAGATTCATATAAAAACAATTCCGAAGAATTTATCTACGATGACCTGTACCACAAAATTACTCAAAATCATAGATTTTTTGGTTTTTTCCCGTGATTTTGAAAACTATGAAAGAAAAATAAAATTTCATGAATATAATCTTGTTTTCTAATTTGGTATTTGTTAATATCGCTGTTTGAGAGCTTTGCATGAGATTTTACAAAACATGCTAGTTGTTGTTTAACATAGAATACAACGTTAAAAAATTACTTGATCCTGTTAAATCTATCAATAATATTAAAGAAATGGTATACAAAATACATTTTCACAGCATAATCGTGCTAGATTTGCGAATCTAGTAACACTGCAGGGCTCGCTAATTACTCGGAAGTGATATCATACCTATACTAACAATAATTCCTGATGGAGAAAAGATGGATAGATTACGGTGTCTATCAATATGCCATGCAACTATTGCCAGTTGTATTTATGTAGGAAATGTCCTTGCTCGCCAGAATTTTTGAATCTATGAAAATAAATAAAATTGATTGTAATATCAAAATAACAGCTTTTTACTAAATGCATATGAAAGTATATAAGGTACTTATAACAAAACAACAATTTTAATTTTTTTTGTCTGTATGTCTGTCTGTCTGTTTGTTCCGGCTAATCTCCGAAATGGCTGGACTGATTTAGACTATCTATCGAATACTACTAAATTTAGTGACAAGACTCAATCCGTGACAGTTAGATGTAATGGTGACGATACTGTTGTCCTGCCATTTAGTTGCAATAATTTCCTAACATTTTGCTCTCGCAAATACTTTAATAATGGCAAGCCAGTAAAAAAGTTTTACGGTCCTAATTCTTTTGGTAATCTAGAGTGGAGTTCCAAAATAACCGGAGCATCTAGGACCATCCATATCTGACTGCATCTTGAGGGCTGTCATCACCTCCTGTAAGTGCATAAAAACTTAGTAGTAAGAAGAGTGTTGGTGTACCATATTTTATAGTATTTCCTTTTCTACCGACTTCAAAAAGGAGACGGTATTCAATTCGACTGTATGTTTTTTTTTGTGTGTTACCTTATAACTTTTTTCTGGGTGAACCGATTTCTGTGATTCTTTTTTTATTTGAAAGCTGGTGCTTCTCATGTGGTCCCATATAAATTTGATTAATGTCTGACTAACAGTTTTGGAGTTATTCTTAATAATTTATATTGAAGTCGGTTGTGCAACATTTTTAATTTTAAATTATTTGGTACTATTATTTCATTTAAGTATATGAATAAAAAGTATACTTATGTTGTAATAAATAAGTTTAAATATGTAGTAATCTTTAGAGCCAAACAGTTCTGAGTTATTTAATATGAAACTAGTTTTTTTATAAAGTCAATTATTTAGTGACTTTTAAGTAATATTCCTAAGAATAATTAATTTACATTATTCCGTTCACAAAAGGAAATATAAAACCCAAGTTTTATTTTACCTAAACAATGATGTTACAAAGGTGCTATTTCAAAAATTGAAATTTGTTTAGAACTTTCTGCTAGTAGATTCCGTGATTTGTTACTAAAATAGTTGACTACTACTCAGTGGATCCCGCTTTCGAATCCCAGCCTGAACCAGCGTTTGTGTAAATGTTCCTGGCAGATTTATCTCTAACACGGGCTCTAGATATCCTCAAATTTTACCGTATACGACATTGGTAGGTTTTATGAGACCACAATCTCACATGCGCAGTCAAAATATTCAAGTATTCAAGTCAAAAGCAGCTGATTGAGAGCAGATTTTTTTTTAAATTCTTTAATTCCTGTTGAGGTCTCATTTTTCATGCATGCGGGCGAAATAAGTACACAAGCAAATAGTTCATACCCGTGGGTCATTAACTCTTTTATAAAAATAAGCAATTTTTTTTAAATTAAAGGGTGTAATTTGAGGTGGTCAACGTAGAAAATATTTTTAGATATTATAAAACTGAACTTGTTTTGATTATGTGACATTAGTTAAAGTGAAATAATACTTGAATGGCTATGTTGTAAAAGTGTCGATGTTATTGTGGTTCTTTATTATAAAATAACAACAGGACAGCTATAAAAAGCCTAGGTCTCATTTTCAAACGACTTCAAAAAAGGAGTAGTTTCTCAATTTTTCGGAATCTTTTTTTTTTGTATGTTCACCGATTACTCAAAGACGCCTGAATCGATTTGGAAAATTCTTTTTTTGTTTCAAAGGGTATACTTCCCAGGTGGTTAATATGCCTTCTGTATTTGCAGAGGCTTTCATTTTCGTATTTTTTAATTCTCATTTTTTCAAGCATTAAATTATTCAATTAACGGACACTTTTCGTAGTTTAATATGAATTAAAGTACTCTCTGTTTTTCAATGCAGATTCAGTATCTCGTCACTCCATCAATCTTTTTATTTTCTAAAATTTGTTTATAACTTTCGACTAAATTCACGAACGCTCTTTTTTCTGTGTTATTTATTTGCGGTTACAAATACAATTAAGGACGGGAATTATGATGGGAAATATTAGTGCCCCAAGTAATAATTTTTTGAGTAGATTTCTGAAGGAAAAACGGGACTGAACACGTCGAATATATAAAGACAAGGAGTTCCACAAGTGTACAGCTGTAACCGAGAATGATTTATTGAAGAAGGGGGATTAGATACCAAATTAGTTAGGAAAAGACTAAAGCCAAATCTTTAGTCTCTTTCCATGGGAGCGTCAGATATATTAAAACCACAAAGACGCAAAGGAGAAAGCCGATCTGCTAGGCTCTCTTTTTGCTTCCAACTCGACTCTTGATAACGGGGGGAACACACCGCCTACCATCCCGCGGTGTGAGTGCTTCATGCAGGAAGTGCTGTTTACACAGCGCTCGGTGCGTAAAGCACTCCTCTCCCTGGACGTCAAAGTCGAGGCCTGATGAGTCCCACCTAT